>OZ007574.1:35144460-35439460 GCA_963931925.1 Onchidella celtica | reverse complement strand
GGCCAGCATTCCTAAAGGACGTGCCCGCTTTTATCGACTGGCCTCACGTGAATGGGTTGAGTGAGTAATCAATGATCCCAGGAACGGTTTCATGCATGCCTGGAATTTACGAGCCATTCATTTTGCTTAACGCGCGTGTCATTAAAATAAAACTGGCGTATGTGCAAAAAAAAAAAATAATGATGGGTAGATGAGTCAATAAATGTCAGTGGATCTGATGAAATCGGGCTTAAGGTGAAAGACCAAAATCCTGAGAAACTCCTTCAAAAGAGGAAAAATGTTTCTATGGAAATTGAGATTTGCTTATAATATGAAACAATACCCATTTTTCTGCATACAGTTAGAATATTTTGCTTGAAGCTGTCTTAGAAAAATTTTATTTTGATTTGTTAAAAAGGTTATAAAACTATCAGATTAAGCCCGATTTCCTCAGATCCACTCACAAATGTTGGACTGCATTTTGTCTCCTCAGTCTGCAAGTGTTCTATGTTCACTTTTCGCAAAAATTGGATTCTTGTCATCAGTAGACGCCCATAGCCTTTTGAGATAGCTCAGCGGGCCGCCTTAATATCATTGTGGGTCCGTGGATAAAGCAATGGGATTTTCCTTTCTGTTTCAAAACCCGACCTAAATTTGCATGCCCCGTGGGACCTGGGGGCAACTGCCCTGTATGCCCATGCGTATATCTCCTATTGATTTCAAAGCTTTAAGTTGTCCTGGTCTATAAGAAGTGTCATTCAACATTTCTACATTTTCCCTATTTGGTACTTAGAGGAGCTCAAACATTGCAGCCAAATTTCTCAAAAGTGGAGTCACGGGATATAGAACACTTGCACACACTGAGGTGATGACTTGTCTGCGGATCACGTGACTTAAATTTGCTGTCATGAGTTTGAGTTTGAGTTTGGGTTTAAAGGCGCGTCAGCACGATAATGGCAACTCTGTGCCTTTCACCGTTTTTTTCCTTATCTTACTTTGGGCTAGCTATTCAGCCCTCAGATTGCTACAAACAAGATCAAATAAAAGTGGAGTTACAAAAATCTAACGTGGAAAAGGCGTACACTGTAAAGTATGTCTGTATGAACCACGTAAATAGTACGATAAAAACCTATTAAATCAACTTGTAGATTTTGACCTCCTTCAGACACGGCAAGATGCGCTGCAGGTCCACGTCAGAAAGTAATCCTGTCGTGGATACGTAGGGCATAATGCCTTCTTCGTAAGCATTTTACTTCACTGGATTCTGATGTCAAACACTGCAATATCAATTTGTTAATGGCAGTGGATGCAAGTGTGTGTTTTTTATCTTTCTCTCGACTCCGAGAAAGAGTACTCTGGAGAATTTGGTCTTGTATTCCCTTGCCTCTCTTCTTCTTGGCATTCTGTATTTTCATCATCGAGTCCATTTGTAACAAATTACTGTTATCTTGTGCACTAAAAAAAAACAAACAAACAGGCGAAGAAAGGTATTGAGGGGAAATGGCAGCAGTAAAAGAATAAAGCCGGGGACGACGGGTTAAAAAGTATGAGTATGGGGAGAGTCAGAGAAGATTGGAGGAATTTCAGAATAAAGAAACACGAAGAGCGGGAGTGAATACATTGTTTTGGAATGTATAAAATACGAACCATTCGCACTGAGAAATTAATCAATATAATTTTTGTTACTCTTTCGCCACATATCTACTTAATGGCTTGTTGGAGATCTTTGTTACTGGAGGCCCCCAGTCTTACTTTCATGCAACGTGCGACCTATTATAAATATCCATAAGCCTGGAGCACAATAGTCGCAAGGTATTTCTGGACTTCATCGCAGAGCTCTATATTATAGAATGGCATTTTATAGAAATGTTTTGCGTGCTGCTTGGTGATGATATGGTAAAGCACTGACATGCATTGGAAATAAAGGCCGACTCCTCTTGACAGGGTTGACCTCTTTAGAATGTTGTCTCTTGACTGCACGCAGAACGTAAAGTAATATTTATGAGAAACTTAAGAACAATACATTATTTTCAGTTGATATGCTTTTGGGTTTAAGTGCAGGCTTCACCAGTATCATCTTTTGCTGTGACAATGAGCCAAATCAGTTGTAAATGAATGCATGTAGCATGTAATATAATATTTATGACAATAACACATTATTTTCATTTTGTGTGCTTGTGGGTCTAGGCCCAGGCTTCAATCAGCATCATCTTTTGTTGTGACAATGAATCAAATCAGCTGTAAATTACATGCGTCTCCCCGAGGCTGTTTGGGAGAGTCGTCATTCTGACATGAGGCAATGTACAATACTTGGATCAGAAGAATACTCATAAAATAGAAAAATCCATTCAAAACAATGGCTCTGGTTACCAGCAATTCAGTATTTATAACAATTTTCATTATTTCAAGTTTTCCTGGCAGATCATTTACAAAACCCTCTGGCCATTTAAAACAGTAATTATCCTTGAAGTAAACAACAAACGGCGGATTCAGAATTTCAGTTCTTTATGAATTATTGCTGAGTGAATAAAGGTTAGACCTCAGAATATAACTGTTCTAGTGGATCGCTGCTTGCAAAGCAACTGGGGCTAAGACATGCACACTAAACTTGCGGAAACGGCTTGAATACGGAAACGGCAAAAGTACAAGCTTGTCCACTCACACAAATATTTCCTGGTACTTCAATTCACAGAAAAATTGCGAAGGGTAGTAGATGCGGAGTTTTAAATACAATAGTTTGACGTAACTGTAAGCGCAGTTTATTCTAGCTGGAAGAAATGGACAGTTCACACCGGTATGTTTCGACGAGAAGAAACACGGGCTGAGGAGGTGTCATACTAAACTCGGAACGGCACAGTAAGCTGCTGGCAGATAAGAAGTGCACGCCATAACTTCCTATATTTTCTTAGTAAATCCGGGAAGACCCTATCGTACTAACTCCGGTTAGATAAGATAAGATAAGATAAATTTTATTCGCCCTTGTACAAGGAAATTTGTTTTGATCATTGAATACATAACAATACAGTTACAGAAGCAGAAAGTATGATACATAGCGCGCACACACACATATATACACACACACTTATAAATTAACAAAATTAACAGTGCACACAATATGCTTCCCTAACTAAAACACATTGACCTGACACGCAGGACATAATTCAACTGTGCACAGATTACGATCAAGATGACGACATTATTGTAACATCCTAGTTGATGATGGAATAAACGATTTAAAGTAGCGCTCAGTTTTAGTTTTCTTTGACAACAGCCTTAAACTTCTTACAGATCTTATATATTCCTTGTTCAGGGGATGTTGGGGTTCATTTATAATAATATTAGCTTTTTTAATACAAGCACCAGTGTACAGCTCATCAAAATATGGCAGATCACAGATACAAATTTTGGATGCTTTTTTAATTAAATTATTGATCTTATTTTTATCTTTTTGTAAGATGTTTCCTCCCCAACAGACAACTCCATACATCAAAACGCTCTGAATAGCCATGGTGTAAAATATTTTCAGAATGCTTTTGCTAACTTTTAAAAAGCGGAGCTTTCTGAGGAAATACATGCGCTGGTTGGCTTTCTTGTATACATATGTTACATGCGCATGCCAGTTAAGCAATGAATCAATAGTAATGCCAAGATATTTGGCCTCTGTGACAATTTCAACAGCCAACTTCTGCCATTATTTCCAGGGCGTACATTTTGCTGGCAGCAACTGGTTGTGAAGTTCCTGGATTAGTATGATATCCCCCCCCCCCCTTACATTTCAAAGACTGCCTGAAAGTAGATGAAAAACAATAACAACAACAAACATACTGTCTTGTGCAGATTGCACTACGGGGCTCAGTGAAGACACAAAATTGAACTAAAAGCTGAAAAGTAAAGAAACCAATTTAAACTGTCCCTCTAACTCTGTTTCAATATTCACAATATGGCATATTTGCTCTCATCGTGCGCAAAACTAAACAAAAACATGGCTAGACGTTTCTTAACGCTCGGAAAATGTATTTATGGAACTAAGTCCCCTAGGTTGAAAGCTCCAGGTCGAGAAGACACGGTGTCTTATCATCACTGGTTGTGGCGACCCCTCGGTGAATGCCAGGAAAATAGTCAAACGACAGACAGATAATACAGATATATACGGGCTAAAAGGCTGAGAGATAGAGATCACGCCAGCCACGCCCATCAGACGATCGGGATCTAGACGTAAAATCAAACAGTCTGAGTTTGGCTTCTACTGGGCGTCGGCTCGATAGCGGCTAGACTGCGCCTACTGACAAGATGTATGTATGTACGGGATGTACGTAATTCCCTAAGGTATGGAACACGAGAAATGCATAGATTACAATCTGGACCTAATGATTTAAGGATAAATTTAGAAATACTTCAATGACTTTTATAAAAGCATAGTTGTTTTACTGCTCTTACGATTATCCATAGGTTAGGTACACTTGGAGAGGATTGGGTGTCCTCAGGGTATGAATAGAGTACATGGGGGAGGGGGAGAGGTCGGGAGAGCGTAAGCACGGTCTTCAGTTATGGAGGGTGGGTGAAGCCAAGGAACTGAAAAAAGGTACATGGGATTGGGGGGGGGGGGGACAAAACTCGCCAAAATTCGAGAGTACGTCCTTTACAAGATAGTCCTATAAACGTTGGTAATGTTTTCACGATTTTCGATAGACACGGCGCACACTAACAGATTTTGATCAGCCAACTAGTTGATTGGTGACATGGGGAGGAAATGCAAAGGAGCACGACAAGAGCAAAATTAACAACTCTATTATAAAAAAAAGCTTACTGTCTAACTATCAGTGAATACGCGAACTTAGTGCATTCGTGCAAACAGAAACTAAAATCAGTTCTAAATGATTGCTCCCACCCCTTGTTCCATCAGATAGTCCGATCCCAAAGAAGTGGACGAATACTGTATTTAAAAATAAACAGAGAGCGCTATGGACGATCTTTTTTGCCATCCGGAATTCGAAGTAGCAGTGTTTCCTGATGTAGTATGCTGTTGCTAGTTTTCCCAATGGATTGTTCTTACAATGTGTGTGTGTGAGCAGTGTTCTTACTTGCTGGTAATGTTGTGTGATCAATGTGCGTGTGTGTGGTATGCATTAGAGACCTGTAGGTGTCAGATATTGTAATTGTACTGTTACTGAATGCTGTGACAACAAATTTCATGGAAACAGGATAATAAAGTCATATCTTATCTTACCTCTTACCTATAATTTCAGTGAGACCTCGCACACTAGACAACTGGTGGTTTTGTTTTTTCCCATGGAAACTCAATGTCGTGACCTCACCAACCAACCAGGGCCTAGAATAATTATAATCAAAAATGCCACGGGCACTCTTGGATTAAATCCCGCTGACTGTGGGTATCACCGTTTCATGGTGTTTTGCCATTGGTACGTGGTATAAATGTAATGAAATTGGTGACATCGAGGTTGCAGGTCTGAAAATGGGATTTTTCATCACTCCTGGATCCGAGTTTTAACCTACTGGCTGACTAATGGCATCTGTATTAAAGCCTTGTAAGGTTTGTTTAGCACGAACGTATGTTTGTAATTGCAGAGAGAGAGAGAGAAAGGGAGAGAAAGAGGCCGAGAGTGAGAGAGAGAGAGAGAGGCTGAGAGAGAAAGAGCGAGCGAGACAGAGAAAGAGAGAAAAAAGTAATTACAATTTCATTTACATTGTAAAGCGCTTTGGGTCCACTTGACGGAGACTGTTGGTCTATAAATATATTCCATCATTATTATTATCATTTCAATTTTTTGCTGGCTCCTCTGTTATTTTATTGCCCAGTTAGGCTGAGACCGCCCCCTCCCCCCACTTCCCCCCAATCCCAACCCTTCATCCTCACCCCCCCCCCCCCACCCCTAACCACAACAAATGCAAACAAAACAAAAAACACTCATTCCGTTGTTTGCTCAATTTCTCGGTGTTTTCTTAGACTCTTGAGCAAGACTGTAGCTAATTACGAATTCACGCTAATGCCCGCAAGACGTCGCTGTGCACCAAGCAAATTATTCTCTAAAGGCTCAAATAAGTGCGGCATTGTTTCCACTTATAAGGAAAAGGTAGATGTCTGAAGTGCGCCACCGATTATTGATTATTAATTCTCGCTGCTTTTAATCGATGGAACTTATTCATAAACACACCCTGATTAGAGATTGTTATTCCTCGTGCTAACCAACGGTACTAAAGATTGTATTTATTAAAAAGAAATGAAGACTGAAGCCTATTTAGCCTGACTTTTGTGAGAGATAGGAAAGAAAGATTTGGGATTAGGGGTAAGGACAGGGTTAAGGATAGAGTTAGGGGTAACTTGACTGGGATAGTCGGGACGTATGAAGCTCTTTCCAGAGGAATATCACCAAAGCCTGGTCTTCAAACTGCATACAAGAAAATAATTTGTAGAACAAATCGTTGAAGACGACGTATAATTTTTGCTATTGTGTGTGTCAGTGGATGAATATAAGTATTCAGATGACTCAACCGAGTATGTTCAGCTGGTATGATCTGTGAGTGAGTGGGCGCGTGCATACTCGCAATCAGGGAAAGTTGCTTGCGTGAGCAATTTTCAAATTGGTCTCGAGGGGTGGAAAAAATAGACCCCAAAAAAAGGAAAATTTAAAAAATGTGTCTGCTTAATGTAAAAGCTTCCCCAAGTGCCATGAAATGCAAGGCAAATTAACTTCCTGGTCGGCTGCACGTGCTAAAGTGGCATTATTTTTATGTACTGCTAGTTGCTGATACTTTCATGGTCAGCACTTGACAAAGGTTGGAAAACTACGTCGTGGTGATTTTTACTTCTCAGTGAAGCTGGATTTTCATGTGTGCAGAAACGGAAACGGAAACGGCTATGGAAGCGTTAAACAAAAACTCCAAGTTGTGAAACAGAAAGAATGCCTTCGTGTTTCTGGAAATGCCGTTCCAGTGCACATGGAAACATTCTTTCTTGTTACTACTAGAGGAATTTTTCATGTTTCTATTGCCGTTTCCGTTTGCCGATGCCGTTTCCGCACATATGGAAATACAGCTTGATTATTGCAAGTGAATTCAGTTTGGCTTTTGTTTTGCTATCGTTAAACTGTTTTGTCTGCGTTGAACGTGATCATTAAATGTTGACTAATTGGGCTGCCGCCAAAAAACTGGGAGCTGAAAGGGTTTTGTAATAAAAATGTTTTATGGGATGGTACTGTTGATTACTATGGGAAACCGGAATACAGTTAGGACTCTCTCTCTCTCTCTCTCTCTCTCTCTCTCTCTCTCTCTCTCTCTCTCTCTCTCTTTCTCTCTCTCTCTTTCTCTCTCTCTCTTTCTCTGTCTCTCTGTGATTCTCTCTTTGAATCTCTCTCTCTCTGTGATTCTCTCTCTGCCATTCCCTCTCTCTTTTTTCTCTCTCTCTCGCTCTCTCTCTCTCTCTGATTTTCTCTCTCTGTGATTCTCCCTCTCTCTCTCTCCGATTCTCTCTTTCTCACTTTCTCTCTCTTTTTCTCTGATATTCTCTCTCTCTCTCTCTCTCTCTCTCGCTCTGTCTGTCTCTCTCTCGTGCCTTTCTCTCTCTCTCTCTCTCTCTCTCTGTCTCTCTCTCCCTCTCTCTGTCTCCTGCTGCCTCTCTTCATTCTCTCTCATTCCCACTCTCTCTCTCTCTCTCTCTCTTCGCCTAGTCCCTGCCTATACACCCTTTTTGACCCTCGTTGTGCAAACTATGCTCAGAAAGCACTCAGGCGAATGATAATTACCTCCATCGCTGTTATCATCAAACAATCTATGCCTACTGACAACAACAAACTCATCAACATCAACAACATCAGCAACAACAAGTACTACTTCAACAAAAACAGTACCAGTACGTACTCTCTCATGACCCATCTAAAAACAACGGAGTCACGAAACGATTGAACATTTCACTGCTCGTTTATTGGCTGTGCAGGGTAATTTTACTCCAGTTCGAAGAGATTAGGAATACGCATTTCTCTCGTAATTGCGAGGCTGAGCCATCTAAATTGATAAGTAGAAGTTACTACTGGGAAACAAATAGCATTGCACTGGCAATAGCATGAGAGACACAGAGAGAGTAAAGAAAAAGAGCCAGAAAGGGAGAAGCAAACAGAGAGAGAGAGACAAAAAGGGGTCAGAGACAAACAGACAGGGGAGACAGAGAGAGAGAAAGAGGGTGGCAAAAAGAAGAAGAAACAGACAGACAGACACACATAGAGAGAGGAGGGGGCAGATGGAGAGAGAGAGAGGGGGGGAGATTAGGAATAAGCGTTTCTCTCATTATTGCACGGTTTGCGCCATCTAAGTTGATCAGGAGAGGCTACCTTTAAGAGAACAAACAGCATTGCTCTGGCTGTAGTATGAGAGAGAAAGAGAGAGAAACAGAAAGCCCGCTAGAGAGACAGCGAGGGAGTGAGAGAGAGAGCGCTCGCCAGAGAGAAAGAGAAGGAGACAGAGTCAGAGAGAGAGAGAGAGAGATAGAGAGAGAGAGAGAAATTGGAAATACGCATTTCTCTCATTGCGCGGTTGCTCGATCTAAATTGATAAGGAGAATCTACTACCACAGAACAAAATAATAGCCTTACAGGGAGAGTGACAGAGAGGCAGACAGACAGACAGAGAAACACAGAAAGAGAAAGAGACAGGGAGAGAGAAAGAAAGAGAGACAGGCAGACAGACAGTGAGAGAGAAAGAAAGAGAGACAGGCAGACAGACAACACAGAAAGAGACAGAGAGGGGGAGAAAGAGAGACAGTCAGACTGACAGAAAGAGAAAGAGAAACAAACAGACAGACAGAAAGAGAGACATGAAGAGAGGGGGAGCAAGAGAAACGTTGCAGACAGAGAGGGAAGGAGCGAAAGAAAAAGAGATAACAACATCCTCAGAGAGGTCCACGCCCCGCCCATTTCCAATCCACTTAAGTTATGAATTCCATTTTCATGACGACTGTTGTTTCTTACTTCTTAGACGGGACTTGGGACAATTATTATTAAGTTGTGGAGAAACTGACGGTGGGAGGTTGGGGGGGGGGGGGTGGTAGAGAAAGGAATGAAAAGGGAGTCAGACAAGCAAGTAAGCAGGCAATGGCACACAGATGGACAGATCGATAAGCGAGCAGATAGATACACTGACAGGCAAGCGTGCAAGCTGGCAGACGGGCAGATAGAAAGACAAAAATAAACAAAACGTGCGCAGGCAGACGCGTAGTGATAAAAATAATTAAAGTCTTACAAAAAAAAAAAAAAAGGGCAAGTTACACAGAATGAATCCGTTGTTATGCAGCTCTGTGCAAGCTATGGTGAATGTCCACGCAACAAGACAAGAATAGTTATACAAAGTGACGTACGTGTCCCTCAAATCGATAATCAAATCACTTAATCTCATCATCATTGTAATTCCAAACATCGAAAACCGCGGAATTCATGCCATTTTTGGGGAAGGGATAGTGGGCATTGAAGGGGGGGGGGCCAGTGGAAACATTACAGCTAATTTTAGAGTCCGTTTGTGCATTCCCATGGGCGGTAACAGCTTACAAACGACTCTAATAGAGTTTCAATCAACCCACAAAATAGGAACTAATCACGGGGAAATAGATGCATGCACTTCCTTTAGTGAAGGCGGCCGCTTCCAATTTTCTATTTACCCCCACGACCTAGTTTCGCGATTTGGCAAAGGTGATTCCTCTCTATAAATACATAGATCTACTCTCGGGACTGGTGTTGTGTTTCATCGAGACTGACGTCTTTCCGCAAAATTCCGAAAGTGAAAGGAAACCAAAGCCCACTGTGTCTGGGCTCTTGGGCAATGGGGATTTTAGTGGGCAAAAACAAAAAGGGGGTTGGGTGGGGATACCGAGGTGGCTGTGGGTCAGACTGGTGCGGATATATAATTTTGAATATAGCAAGATTATGCCAAAGTGTATTATCTTTACTAACTGACCCGCTGACTCGGAGAATATACAGATAATGATTTTTAAACTTGAGTTTCGATCACCAATGTGTAAACTGAGGCGCAGAAAGAAAATTTCCTGTCATACTTTTTAATTCTACTCGGAGGAAATGCGTCTTTTTTTCCCCGGCTCAAAATATCGGAACACTTGCTCCTGTTCAATTCAATTAGGGCTCAAAATCAAGGAAAGTATTAAAAAATTAATGTAGCGAACTTCAAGACCTTTTAAAATAAATATGCTCACGTAGGCTTTTACGTCTTTTTAGGCGTAATATGATATTTTGTAGAAGTTAAGACTCCGCTATTAAAAAGACTTTCATGAATACATCTGGAGGCCTTACTTCCTTTTTAATGATGATGATTAACTACGCGCGCCTGAATGGGGCGTAAGAAAATGCAGCACGTGGGTTACTGCCATTGCATGAACATTAAACCATAATTCACTGGGTAAACATGCGCTGTAAAGCCATCAAAGTTTCTACATCGATGAGCAAGACAATAAATCTTGCAAGATTTTTTTTTTTGAAGTGTTACGTAAATCGTCCATGTGTTTACCTTTCCTTGGCCAAACCTCGTTTGATTTTGCACGTTTTCTGTAACGGCGAGCTCGATAAAATCTGGAGTTCTTTGAACTGAACAGCTGTGATTTACTGAATCTTGAGTACTTCTGGATTACTGATTTCAGAGTTGTGTGCGTGCTCAAAGGCTAATAGTACATTGACTCAAGTTTGTTTTACGTCGGTTTTGACTCAGACTTATACTTCTTTTAAACTTAAACCATTATTCTTCAAACATTTCTTGTGCCAAGCCAGCCGCACTTATTCAATTTTCAAAAACAACAACAACAACAACAACGTGCAACCCGGCCATGATCGTGCAAAGTTAGCACACAGTGTGTATCCTTACGCCTCATTCTGAGGCCCCACGGTCAACCAAAATATTTGCTACGCCCCCCACCTTGAGAAACACAGTTTTACATCATCCAGTGAGACAGACTTGTTTCAGTCTGGGGAGGAGGTGGTCTATAGGCAATGTGCTAGCCTTTCATGCCGATGGTACCAGATTGGATCCCCGGTTGGTGCAGGCATGTTGAAAAATTCCTGTCCCTGATCCTTTGGCAGGTAGGATAGAGCACCTAGTCTTCTCGAATACGGATGAAAATCTCGGAGGGCCCGTGTGTACTTTACGCACGTTAAAGATACCTTGGCAGTTGAAAGTCGAGAAGAGCAGGCCGAACAAGGCCGCTGCCCGGGCAAATTTCTAAAAACAACACAAATTCCTAGCACAAAAAACACACAGAAACAAGAAGAAGAAAAATAAAAAGAAGAAAAGTGAGGTGTAAATGCCAAGGGCAGGGAAAATTCTAGAATAAAGAACTAAACAATCTTGTTTCAGTCTCACAAGTGCGCATGGACCCTGTTACCGAACTCCATAGAAGATAAAACCGAGACAAATTAAACGACCCAGCGCGCTGCAGGTTTAATACAATTATTTACAGAATGGCAGCGTCATTATGGACACTGCAGTGAGAGCCTTTTCCACAACTTTGCGACAGAAGCAAAGAAAGAAAGAGAAAAGGCCAGCAGAAGGACAGGCATGGAGACAACATTGCTCAGTCTTTTCTTTTTATTTATTTTTTTTTTTTGAGATTAAAACTAAAATCACTTGACTATTCCAGCAAACCGTCCCTATCAAATGCTCCAGAACGTGGGTCGGCAACCCACCAGATGCAGCCCGCTGAGGGATTTTGACAGGCCTGCTAGCAAAATACAAGGACTCTATGCTTTACCGGCCAGCGAATGATCATTGGCCTAAAAAAATGAGGATGTTTCATATTTGCCTGATCCTGACTGATTTTACTCATTGCTTTTCAGTGCCTGTAGATATCCAAGATACAAGGTCTGTGACTTTATTTCGTTACCTAAAAATAACTGTTCATGTGACCGTGCTGAAGTTATTGCAATTATCTGATTTTCATTAAGATTACAAAGTTCATACTCGTTTTTCTCAATGTGACCGTTTTGGACATAAAACATTCTACTTGCTAACCTTCGGTATCTTTCATCTACCTAATTATAGTGTGCCTTATTTATTCTTATTTTATTCACTTTATCATAATTAATATCTTGGACTATCTGCTGTTTATTAATTCGTCTGTTCTGACTGATTTGATATCATCATCATGTTAGGCAAGGAGCACATGAGTTAACTTTCAGTTGTCCAGTTCGAGAAACTATTCAGTTACTGGAATACACCATACGGCCTTCCTGTACGAAGCACACACGGGTGATTTTTTTAGTCATGGAAACAAAAAAAATTGCGGCTTAATCTATTTTTCTGGTGATGAAATGTGAATGGATATGGTGAAATCGGGCTTAAGCCTTTCAATACTGAAACAGCACTGCTGGTAACGCTGTACTGCTCTGTCAGTTACATCTTTTGTTTCTCCATGACTGGTTTTTAAAGACAGATTAAAAAAAAAAAAGATAGCCAGATGAAGATTCATATTTGCCACTGAAGTAAGTGAAATAGGTGGATCTCAATATAAACTTTTTGAGAACATCCAGCTTTCACGGCGTCAGTAGTCAAAGGCTTAATTTGAAAGACCAAATTCCTGGGAACCCCGGGAGAAAAATTTTCTATGAAAGTTGAGATTTGCTTACAAAATAAAAGATTAACCATTTATCTGCATTCAGTTAAAATATTTGGTTTGAAATCGCCTTAGGAATATTCTATTTTGATTTAATAAAGAGGTATGAACATTTCCCCTTAAGCCCGATTTCGCCAGATCCACTCACAAATTGTAACAGTTGCCGATAGAAATGAAACACAGGGAATAAAGAGTACTCTGACACACTGGTGATTTTTTCATTCAGGTGTTTTGCTGAGTTTGCGAATTCAGTTACGTTTATTTTGTTTATTTTGCTGAATAATCAGAATGTTCATTTAAATCAGACGAGGAAGTTGGCTTGGTCGTACAAAACAACAACATGTGTTACATCAGCAATAATTGGCATCGATACAATACACAAACTGATACCTGTAATGGTGTGGTTAATACAGCACCCCACCCCTATTTCTCTTGCTCTCGCTCTCTCTCTCTCTCTCTCTCTCTCTCTCTCTCGTTCTGCTTCCCTCTTTCTCTTTCCTCCCCTCCCTTCCTCCCTCTTTCTATCTCCTCCTCACTCTCCCAAGCTCCCTCATTCTCTCTCTCCCTCTTCCTCTCTACTATTCCCACTCTCTCTCTTTTTCCCCCGCTTCTCTTGTCTCCCTTCCTTCCTCCCTCTTTCTCTTTCACTCTTTCTCTTTCACTCTTTCTCTTTCTCCTTCTCTACCTGTCTGTTTTCTCTCTCTGTTTTCACATTCTCTCTCTCTTCTCTCTGTTTTCATATTCTTTCTCTCTCTATCTCTCTCTTTCTCTCTCTTTATACTTCCCTCTTTCTCTTTCTCTTTCTCATGAGGTCTCATGAGCAGCTATTTAGGAGCGCTTGCGCTCACTGCAAAGTGAAAATCAAAGTTTTAATCACCGGTAACTAAATTAACTTCCCGGACCGGGCAACAAAAAAATCACTCGTGTTTTCCATCATATTTCTGTATTTCGGCAAATGTTTATAACATTCCCTCATCCGTACTGGCTTATTTTGTCTATAATCATGTCTTACCTGTTGCACCTTTTTTTTTTTTAAATCTTATTTATCCAGCACTTAAGCTGTCTTACTTCACCTATTCTCTTGCCTCTCTTCTGTCCTACCTCTTTCTCTTTCTCTCACTCATTCTCTTTCTCTATCTCTATCTCTCTTTTTTCACATTCTCTCTCTCTCTCTCTCTCTCTCTCTCTCTCTCTCTCTCTCTCTCTCTCTCTCTCTCTCTCTCTCTCTCTCTCTCTCTCTCTCTCTCTCATCTTGCCTTCAGGGCAGAAAACAAAAAGAAGTACATTTCTGTATTTCAGTTAATTTTCATAACATTCCCTCATCCGTACTGGCTTATTTTGTCTATTATCATGTCTTACCTGTTGCACCTTTGGTTTTTAAAAAATCTTATTTATCCAGCTCTTAAGCTGTCATTACTTCATCTAATTATGACCGTTAACACCTTGTCTTCACAGCACGAAACAAAAACATATACATGTAACTCGTATTTACAATCAGTCAAAAAGCTGTCTACCTATCTATCTCCTGAAGAAGTAAAATGTTAAGATGATGGATTTATGAAGATATAGTCTCTGAAACCAGAGCGATTATGACAGAGTGTTAACGCCTGGGGTCTATTCTTTAAAGAATGTTGTTACAAACACGTACGTTCCCCAAAGTGTTGTTTGTTGTTGGGTTTTTTTGCGCCAGGGGTACGTATTTTAAAGCCTTTGTGTGATTCCAGAGCTAGAGGACTGCTCCAGAAATACTCCTAACAAGAGCCTTACTTAATTATTCTTTCAGATTTTCTATTTGTTTTCCCCGTTTTTTTGGTTGAAAGGGTAAGGTGCAGGGTTAGGGATTCGATAAGATTTAGGGTTGAGGATAAGGACGCGGTTAGGGATGGGTACGTACGTACATATAACAACAGCCTCTTTTGTTAGGGGACCGTAGTGTTTTACACAGTAAGTGATAGTTGAGCACTGAGCATAACTCAGTATTTTTCTATTTGGGGCTTTGTATTTGGATTGTAGACCAACAGTCTTCTAAATCGGGGGATTCCTATCCACAAATAATAAGAAAATCACAACTGCTCATACAGCCATTTCAATAGAGTCTACTCCCAACAAGCAATCTGTTTAGCCACTGAAAGAGCTCTCTGTTAATTAAAAGGTAGAAGGGGAGGGGGGTTGGCCCCACCGCCTATGCAAAGCGCACATGGTGGGAAAGGCGGGCGGGCGAAATGGAGATAGACAGATATACTTTAGAGATGGTCCCTGTCATACTTTTTGTCCTCCTCGTTCTCGCCAACCACCCAACCACCCACCCACACACACACACACACACACACACACACACGCACACACTCCAAACATTGTGAAATGCTGAACTAGACAAAATAATAGCCTGGGAAAATGAGTTGTGAGTTTGGGGAAAGCACGGCCACACTATTACGGTCACATTGTGCAAGAAACCAGTAATAAGACGATAGACAGAATACAGCAGGAAGACAGGACAGAAGGAGACCCTACCAAAAAGCGCCAAACAACCCCCCTCCCCCCCCTCCCCCCAACCCCCAAATGAAATGGATTCATGGCTTTGTAAGAGCAGAACGGCCAAGGAAAGATGATGGAAGAGGGGGGGGGGGGTGGGGACAAGGAAAGAATGGGCGATGCCGGTATGGGTGAAAATTGTCTTGTTTGTTAAGTGTCGGGAGTGCCGGGAATGTCGGTGTAGTTTCCGTCCATCAGGTCAACAAACAGAGAAGAGAAAACAAGACGAAATTGTGGAAGGTGGGGCGTGGGTGTTTTGGATGTGATGTGTCAAATTTGGATAGGAGAGGAGGGGAGGGAGAGAAAGAGCGAGACTCTCTCTCTCTCTCTCTCTCTCTCTCTCTCTCTCTCTCTCTGTGTGTGTGTGTGTGTGTGTGTGTGTGTGTGCGTTTGTCTTTGCGACGTTATCCGGCCATTTTCATTGTTACACACCCACGTTATCCGGTCACCCGACGTTAAGCGGCCGACCGGATAGTGTTTTAGTGCCATTTTCGTGTTTCCCGCCTTTTCTTGCCCTACGTCACCAAATTTCTTGGAAAACATGGTCCGGCCGGATGACTTTAGTAAACTGTGTCGAAAACACACAGTCTGCATACACTCATGTAGTGTATGGCACGAAAAAAAGCGACCGGATTAATGCGGTAGAAAACATGTTCTGTGTATTCGACCAAGGTGGCGCATCCAAACAAATTGAGCGAAGAGGAGCGTCCGGTTTGTGCTGCATATGGCCTAGTTCTGTTTGAGCTGTTGTCATAGCTTGCTTTCTGGCTGAAATATGTTTTTAGAAGGACCAGCTGAAGCAGTAGTGAGCTGGGCGGAGGGTTTTCTCTAATAATTCTCTTTTCAATGTAGCCGTAGCTTTAGATTTCACCTGTGTATCCAGTCCATAAAGCACAAAGCACAGGTTGCATGATGCACATTTCATTAGTTTTTACTGGAATAAATTCAGTAATATGATCAAAATAATAATACATAGTAATAAGATGTTGTTTTGTACGTTGTTCTTGTTTATGTCCATGTATGTGTGACTTTGGGGGGGGGGGGGGTGAGGGGTAAATGCAACCATAGGAAAATTAGATCTTGTCGAAGAATCACATAACAGCATTGTCGCTCTATTTATTTGTTGTTTCATTGCAGTCACGTTCTAGACTGATAGTGATACAGGATCAATATATCTGGTTTAGTACAACTCAGTGAAAACTGACTGATTATTGACGACATAAGGCTTCAAAAATATTACCTCATTCTGCCTTCACGAAACTTTCTTTTGTTAATCTTAGCCGTTGTCGCTTTTTCTATGGGCTAATCATCGTTTAATACTTTTCTACTGATTTTTCCACTGAAAAGGGAGATATTACTTTTTACTGCAGGTGCTGGAGAGTGTAGACTATATTGATGAAGAACTGGATAACTAACGGGACCGCGACCGGGACTGTATCCAAGGTCCACATTCAGGGTCTGTCTCTGATGAGGCTTCATATTTTATCTTAGTAGGCGGTACAAAATTGTCCTCTGTTGAATCCCTGGTCACATTGGAATGGGGAGAAATGAAACAGCAGACACATTGTCCAAAGAAACGCGTCCGCCAGAACACTTGAAAATACCACACACCGACTTTAAACCCGCAATTACTAAATTCATTAACTCAAGCTTGCGGGAAAGACGGGATGATCAAACTGCAAATAAACTAAAACTTTATCCAAGACCAACTTGGAAAGTGAACTCAGACCTCTCAACAAACTCACAGAGATGAATCTGTCCTTAGTATACTTTGTCTGGATCATACTCACCTCATATGCCGTTTTTTAACTGAGGGGGGAAGATTCCACCGAATGTGTGGCATGCAATTGCCAACTGCGTGTATCTATAAACCATATTTTGATTGAATGTGTTGATTTCATGTATATCCGAAGAAGGCACTGAGCCTGCAGATCCACGAAAGAAATTATTTTCTAATATGGACCAACAGTGAGTCCTGTCCTTTCCGGGAGAGGCTAAGATCTACAACTTGATGAAACAATTTTATAGTCATTTACAAAAGCCGTTTCAGATCCATACAAATCAACGTTTGAGAATTCTACCATTGTGATGAAATGTATACGAAACTATTTCATTATATTTATGAAATTCAGAAGCCCTGAAGACAAAACATAAATAAAATACCCAAATACCGTGATAAGCGCAAAGTGGCCGTTGTCGTGCCGTAAAACTCAAATTTAAACTCAAATCTAGTAAGTATTTTCCTTCAACCATTAAATACTGGGGCGGAAGGACAAGATAGCCATTCTAATCTTAAGTCAAATAGAGAAACCCCATCTACTGGCAATGAGCTTCAGTTGTATCAATCAGCTTCTGGTAGTCTCAGTCAAACAAGAAATCAAAGTTAGACAAGGCACATTTTTGTGTTTGCTGTGGTAAGTTCCAGATTAAACTGAAAACGCATTTACTGTCTCACCATCAAATTGAACCTGGAATGTTTGATTGTTTAAGTGCGGACAAGGAAGATAAGAAAGCATTGATTTGAACCGTCTTCTTGGAAAGGTCAATATATTGAAACATGTCGGAAGGGAACCAGCATGGCAGAACAGGGCATGGATTCAAACAGAACCACATAAAGAAGTCTTTGTACTTTCAAAAAGACAACTTTACTTAAGGTCAGCAACAAAGACCCACCAAAAATGTTTTTAGCGGTCATTTATAATTTACAGTTTGAATTTTTTTTTAAAATTGAATATACTGCAATTTGTAAACAATCATCCAAAAAGTTTATTGTCTGGGGCAGCTGTGAATATTACATTCGCTATTTCATTTTGACTCTTTTTAAACCGTCTTAGTTTCCATCTGAAAATTAACGAATTTAACCCCAAGCAGGTAAGAAAGTATTTTTCATTTTTTTCAAACATAAATCATGTCGGCTAACTTCTGACCAACTTAATGGCTTCATGATAATACCACTCGATATTCCTGAATACGATGATGTCAGATCAAGTCAAAGGATTCATCATCATCATCATTGCCTTTCTCACCCTGGATCAGGGTATAGGCCACCAACAAACACTTTCCATCCCTCTCTATCATGGGCCAGCCTCTTTACATTATTCCAAGTCTTTCCGCTTCGTTGCACATCATTTTCTCTGGCTCTTCTCCACGTTCCGCGCGGCCTTCCTCTTGATCTCTTGCCCTGGGGATTCCAATCCAATACCTTCTTCGTGATGCTGTTTCCTGGCCTCCTGAGAGTGTGGCCGATCCATCTCCATCGCCTCCTACCGATTTCCTCTCTGACTGGGCTCTGTCTTGTTCTTTTCCATACAATTTCATTGCTGACCTTGTCTGTCCATCTGATCTTAAGTAGCTTCCTCAAACATCTGTTGATGAAAACTTGGATTCTCTTTATGCAGGCCTGGGACGCATTCCAAGTCTCACATCCATACAACAGGACTGACTTCACGTTCGAGTTGAATATCCTCAGCTTTGTTTTTAGAGATATATCCTTGGTTCTCCAAATCTTGCTTAAGGACGTGAAAGCTGCCTGTGCCTTTCCAATTCGTGCTTTGACTTCTGCCTCTGTTCCTCCCTTATTGTCAATGATACTACCAAGATAGCAGAAGGACTCTACATCTTCCAGTGGTTGATCTCCTACTCTGACTTGTTCGCTTGGGGGTGCAACAATTTTTAGGACCTTCGACTTCGCAGGATGTATCCTCAATCCAATAGATTCTGAAATTTTGTTTAGAGCTGTAGTCTTTGCTTGCATCTGGTCGTGTGTGTGCGACAATAGTGCCAAGTCATCTGCAAAATCTAGATCGTCCAGCTGTGTCCATGGGGTCCATTGTATGCCATTTCTTCCTCCACTGGTGGTTTCTTTCATAAGCCAATCAATCACCAGGACAAACAGAAATGGGGACAGCAAACAACCCTACCTAACACCAGTCTTGATATCAAAGCTGTCAGTAAGCTCGCCATCGTGTACGACTCTGCAACTTGTCCCCTCGTACATGCTCTTGATAAGGTTCACCATCTTCTCTGGGATTCCATAATGTCTCAATATTCTCCACAGTGTTTCTCTATCGATGCTATCAAAGGCCTTCTCGTAGTCAAGGAAGTTCACTATCAGTTGGGAGTTCCACTCTAGCGACTGCTCTACTATGATTCTCAGCGTGGTGATCTGGTCGGTGGTTGATCGATTACTCCTGAAACCAGCTTGCTCCTCACGAAGTTTTGGGTCTGTTGCATTCTGTATTCGCTTGAGAATAATCCGATTGAAAACCTTTCCTGGGATGGAGAGAAGTGTGATTCCTCTGTAGTTACTACAATTGCTGAGGTCCCCTTTTTTTGGAAGCTTCACGAGGTGTCCTTCCTTCCAGTCCTTTGGAAACTTGCCTCCGATCCAAATCCTCGAGAATAGTGAGTGCAGACCCTCTGCAGCCCCAGCAGCATCTGCCTTCAGCGCCTCTGGTGGGATCTGATCTGGTCCAGCTGCCTTGCCTCGATTTAACTGCTTTATGGCATCATTAATCTCTGCTTTAGTCGGAGGGTCGCAACTGATCGATAAATCATTTCTTGCAGGTAGAATGTCGGGTGGGTTACTTGGTGGAGGTCTGTTCAAGAGGCTGTTAAAATGTTCTATCCATCTTTTTGCCTGAGCTTCCTTTCCAAAAATAGCCTTCCTGTTGTAATCCTTGACAGGAACTTCAGGTTTTCCATATTTTCCAGCAAGAGTCTTTGTAGTCTGGTAGAGGATCCTCATGTGTCCTCCTGTTGCTGCCTTCTCTGCTTTCTCTGCTAACATTCCTATGAACTCCTCTTTGTCTTTTTTAATTGATTTTTTGACTTCTTTAGCTGATGCTCGGTACTCTTCCTGGTTACCAACTCTTGAGCTTCTTGTACGACTTGCATTTACCTGTTCTTTTAGGTCTCTTCTTATTCTTATCAAGTCCAGTGATTGTTGACTGATCCATTCCTTGTGTTCCACTTTCTTTTCCCCAAGAACATCCTGACATGTCGATGTAAGTACTCCTTTTACCTTAGCCCAGTGAGTCTCCAAATATACTGTCTCTTCGAGGTCAACAAGGGGTTTGAATCTATTCCTCAGTGTCAGCTGGAACTCTTCCTTCTTGTCTCCATCCAGAAGGCTCACTTGAAACTTTCTCCTCTTTGTTCCTGCTCTGGTACCTTGTTTCTTGAGGCGGAGTTTGAGTCTTGCCAGCAGCATGTGATGGTCAGATCCAACATCAGCTCCTCTCTGTACTATGACATCCTCCAGTGAGCGTCTGAATCGTCGGGTGATGCAAAAGTGGTCAATCTGGTTTTCAGTTACTCCATCCGGTGAAATCCAAGTGGCCTTATGGATCCTCTTGTGTGGGAATACTGAACCTCCAATCACATAGCTGTTAAATGCGCAGAAACTTGCAAACCGCTCTCCATTCTCATTCATTTGTCCCAAACCATTGCACCCCATAATGTCCTCATACCCTGTATTGTCCTGTCCTATCTTGGCATTGGCGTCTCCCATTATAATGTTCACATCTTTTCTTGGCAATGTGTCAACTATTTCCTGAAGCTGGTGGTAGAAATCGTCCTTGTCCTCATCGGTTGCTTCATTTGTTGGGGCGTATATCTGCACAATGTTCATGTTGATGTTCTTGTTCTTTGTAGTAAATGATGCCAGTATAATTCTCCTTCCGTAGGGTTCCCATCCCCTCAGTGACCTCTGGGCGTGCTTGCTCAAGATGATCGCTACTCCTTCTGTATGCTTTTTGTCCTCCCTTCCAGAATACAAAATCTTTTCCCCAGAATTAAGTTGTTTCAGTCCGGACTGTATCCAGCGGGTCTCGCTAACTCCAAGTATGTGCAGTCTGTATCGCCTCATCTCCATTGTAACCTGGGCACTCTTTCCTGCTTCATACATGGAGCGGACATTCCACGACGCAATCCGGAGTGACTTGTTTGATGAAGGAGCAGTCAGGCCAGTGGAGTCCTTTCGGCTTTGTCCATTGTCCTTCATTGAATCTACAGGTGCAGATGCTCCCCCTTCTCCCAAGATAAAAGACTGATTTAAAGTATTTGCTTGTGTTTCTGTAACTGGTTTATTTTTTACAGGGTGGGTAGTTGGCCCACCGCCAACTGGCTCTTCTCGGGAGACCAAGACTTTGCACCTTTAGTCGCCTCTTACGACACGCAGTATCACGTCAGATGTATTCTTTGCTATCCCTCTTCTGCAAGAGGGCCCCGCATCTGCACGGGCTAAGTCAAAGAATTAATTATGAATATTTGCACAATTTTCTTTTTTACACGCCCGTTCTATGTCTTTCAAAATACATTTCCACTTAATTGCAGCATCATTTTGTGTTTTGATTTCCTGCCATTTTTACATATTCTAAAGTGCAGGAGTGACGATGATAGTATTGTGTGTGCAGGCGGTATTATTATTATTATTTAACCGCTATTATTATTAACAGGTTCATTGACTTTACAATGTAGGTATTTTTGCAAACTGAGACAAGAGTGTGTGAATTCATTTCATTAATCTACTCAAACGTATAAAAGGGCTTAGCTTGAATTAGCTGTATGGGTGAAGTGAGAGAAATCAGAAACTGAGCCAAGACAATGGGCAGCAAATAGCAAGGAGCACAACGCTGACTTAAAATTGCCTCGCTTAACTTAAACAGTCCACTACCTCTAGGATGTAAGCCTACTAACATTTTTTCACAAGTCAAAAGATTGAATATAATATATAATTCATAATCATGCTAATTAAAAAAGGCGGCAATAATATAAATAAGGTATACATTTAGCGAATTGGTTCACAAACATTTTTGTCATAGGACAAAAAAACAAAACAAAACAATTTTTGTTATCTTTCAATAAATGGGCAAAGGTGTTCATTTTAAGAACGTTCTTATAAAACTGAACTGTTTCGATTCACACAATTCTAACAATTCACTAACGGCTAAAGTAATACATTTTTTTATTTCATAGACCTTTTAGCTGAAACAGGCATTGGTTTCCTGTTAGAAGAATCAAGTCAGATACATAGAAGACAACAACAGCAACAACAAAAGATCATTGTGTTTAAGGAGAGAATTCATAAGTTCATAATTGCTGTGTAATTCCAACAACACAAAATGGCGACACTCTCTCGAAGATCACGGTTAGCCAGTTCAGCTTTTATCAACAAAATGTCCAGATAATGCGTGGATACATTCACAAACATTTTCTGCTGGCCTAAATGTTTTGTGTATTTCGTTACACATGTCCGGATAAAACAAGGACCACTTTATGTTAGTAAAAAAACACAATGTAATAAATGTTTTTGAAACATTCTGAAACTTAACGGACAGATTCAACATGTTTCAGTGCAAGCTTCCATAGATTATCGATAACCTTATTGAAAATTTAACGTTGCTATAGGTTGATTTGTCCTGACCTCCTAACGCACCTTACAGAGGCAGACCGGTTAACGTCGCCAAAACACGTATGTGTGTGTGTGTGTGTGTGTGTGTGTGTGTGTGTGTGTGTGTGTGAAAGACAGAGAAAGACAGAGATAATGGAAAGAGAAAAATAGAGAGTTGGAGAGAGAGAGAAAGAGGGAGGGGAAGAGAAAAAGAGAGACAGAGAGATGCGGAGAAAGCAAAAAATAGGGGGAAGAGAAAAAGAGAGAGAGAGAGAGAGGGTCGAGTGAAAGAAGGAAGGGAGAGAGAAAGAGATTAAAGACAAGAATTAGAAAGGGAAAGAGAGAATTCAAAACCTTGGGAGCATCTCTGTGCATTGAATAGAATAAAGATGATTAATCATATGAAAAGCAGATTGGCTGACCGACAAGCAGGCAGACATACAAACAGACAGACAGACAGACGACAGACAGGCAGGCGGGCAAGCAGGAAGACAAACAAGCAGAAAAACAGATAGATAGATAGATAGATAGATAGATAGATAGATAGATAGATAGATAGATAGATAGATAGATAGATAGATAGATAGATAGATAGATAGATAGATAGATAGATAGATAGATAGATAGATAGATAGATAGATAGATAGATGGATGGCTAGATAGATAGATACAGATAGATAGAAAGAGAGAGAGAGAGAGAGAGAGAGGGAGGGGGACAGAGAGAGGGAAAAGGGGAGAAAAAGTCAGAGAGAGAGAGAAAGAGAGAGAGAGAATTCCTGGAAGAACAGCAATAACAGATCACAACATGGGGAAAATGGTTAGGATTACCTAGGTGAAGTGTTTACATATGAACAAGATAGTAACCTAATTTTTGTTCTAACTTTCACGTTACTTCCTCTGTTTGACACGCCTTCTAATGCAATACAGTTCTCAGCAATCTTCTCTGGCCTTCAGCTGTTTCATTTAGCTGCAGCAGAATTGCCTGTGGCGTGACCGAAACTGTTTACAACAGGTGTGACACACTGTTAAACAGAGAGACAGATATGAGACAGATGGACAGACTGAACGATGAATAAGATGGGTCATGGGAGGGGGGGATGTAGAGTAACGATTGTGAGTGGGCCTGGTGAATCCAACGTAAAGTGAAAGTCCATATTCCTGACAAACCTCCTCCAAATGGGGAAAAAATTGTTCGTGAAAGTTGAGATTTGCTCATAAAAATATGAAAGATTAGCAATTTTTCCGCAATCAGTTAAAATATTTTGCTTGAAATCGTCGTTGAAATATTTTATTTTGATTTTTTTTACAGAGGTATAAAAATTTCATCTGAAGCCACATTTCGCCAGATCCACTCCACAATTATTAAAACGAATTGAACTGACAGATAGACAGACGGGCAGATAAATCAGATAGAGAAAGGGAGGAAATGGACATTAAATATCAGATCCGGAAATCGAACTGACAGATAGACAGATGGACACATAATTAAGAGACAGGGAAGGAAATAAACTTACCAAATTAATAATAATATGAAAAATAGACAAGCGAATATGGACCAAAAAAAAATCAGATAAAAAGGAGGGAATCGACTGACTAAATATCTGAATTGAAAATTGTACAGAAAGATAGATAGATAGATAGATAGATAGATAGATAGATAGATAGATAGATAGATAGATAGATAGACAGATAGATAGATAGATAGACAGATAGACAGATAGACAGATAGACAGATAGACAGATTGACAGATAGACAGACAGACAGACAGACAGACGACGGACGAGCGGACAGACAGACAGACAGACAGACAGACAGACAGACAGATAGATAGATAGATAGATAGATAGTGGATGGATGGATGGATGGATGGATGGATGGATGGATGGATGGACGGATGGACGGATGGATGGATGGATGGCTGGTTGGCTGGGTGGGTGGATGGATGGATGGATGGATGGATGAAAGAGCGACATAAAAAAATAACCCCAAAACATGCTAAAACACAGAAAAGGCATATGAAAAAAATGCAAAAAAGCAACAACAACGACAACCAAGAAACAAATCGACAGCAGTAGAAATATTATTTCAGAAAAGGAAAGAATAAAAGAATTATAAGGAAGAATGAAAACAAAATGACGGGTGGAGACATAAAAACTGAAGAAAAAAAAAATGTCCTTTGATTAGCAAAGTGTGGAAATAGCGCAGATGCCTAATCTATGTTCATACCTACACAACTTGTTTCAAGCAATTTCCTCGTTTGTAGTAGAGATTTCGTTGAAAGAATTGGGATAAATCCTAGCAGCAAACGTGTAATTTTGTTGTGTTGCACCCACCCATCCATCCATCTACCCGTCCATCCATTCCATTCCATCCATCTTGCCACCTACGCGTCCATCCATTCCATTCCATCCATCTTCCCACCTACGCGTCCATCCATTCCATTCCATCCATTGTCCCACCTACGCGTCCATCCATTCCATTCCATCCATTGTCCCACCTACGCGTCCATCCATTCCATTCCATCCATTGTCCCACCTACGCGTCCATCCATTCCATTCCATCCATTGTCCCACCTACGCGTCCATCCATTCCATTCCATCCATTGTCCCACCTACGCGTCCATCCATTCCATTCCATCCATCTTCCCACCTACGCGTCCATCCATTCCATTCCATCCATTGTCCCACCTACGCGTCCATCCATTCCATTCCATCCATTGTCCCACCTACGCGTCCATCCATTCCATTCCAACCATTCTCCCACCTACGCGTCCATCCATCCTTCCCCCAGCCACCCATTAATGAATCCCATCCATCTATTCATTCACCCACCCACCCATCCATTCATCCATCCATACATCCATCCATCTATCCATCCGTCCGTCCGTCCGTCTGTCCACCTGTCCGCCGGAAGGCCGTCCATCCATCCATCCCACCCACCCACCCATCCATCCATCCATCTATCTACCTGTCCATCCATTCCGCTACATTCCATCCATCCTCCCACCTACGCGTCCATCCATCCTTCCCCCAGCCACCCATCCGTGAATCCCATCCATCCATTCATTCACCCAGCCGCCCCATCCATTCATCCATCCATCCAGTCATCTATACATCCTTCCCCATTTAGCCATCCGTCGGTCCATCTGTCCGCCGGACGGCCCATCCATCCATCTATCCATCCATCCATCCATCCACCCACCCATCCATTCATCCATCCATCCATCCATCTATCCATCCATCCATCCATCCATCCATCTATCCATCCATCCATCCATCCATCCATTCATCCATCTATCCATCCATCCCCATCTATCCATCCGTCCGTCCGTCCGTCCATCTGTCCGCCGAACGGCCGTCCATCCATCCATCCATCCATCCATCCATCCATCTATCCATCCATCCACCCAACCATTCATCCATCCATCTATCCATCCACCCATCTATCTATCCGTCCGTCGGTCAGTCCATCCATCCATCCATCCATCCATCCACTCACCCGCCCACCCATCCATCCATCCATCCATCCATCTACCCACCTACCTGTCCGCCCATCCACCCCCCCCCCACCCATTCATGAATCCCATCCATCCATCCATTCATCCATCCATCCACCCATCCATCCATCCATCCGAATCAGCCAAATTAAAAATGTTTTCCTAGACTTGTCTTCATTGTTGATAACGGTTTTCCAAAATCATTCCTGGCATGTTTGGTAGTCGATTAATCTATAAGCCAATTGAAAAACTGTTTTTCCAAAGTCAGATTGACCGACGTGGCTAAAAAAATATCACAGACGTCAAAGTTTTTGGATGATCTACGTCTAGATATTGAAAAATGAAAGAAAAAAAAATCGGCCTGGGAGTTATCTCGTATTGAACGAGTTGTGAGTTGAATGTGTGCGGCACAGTGTGGCTGTTTGCTGACGTGGGAGAAGAGTCCATTCCGATGGTTTGTCTAGTGGTTAGAGCACTTTATCTGCTTGTGAGAGTTCTTAGATTCAAATCTCTCTCTAGGGCTGGTTCAGCTATTTGCCTTGTTAGGGATCTTTTATCTCTCTATCTATTGATCTATCTATCTATCTGTCTATCTATCTATCTATCTATCTATCTATATCTATCTATCTATCTATCTATCTATCTATCTATCTATATATCTATCTATCTATCTATCTATCTATCTATCTATCTATCTATCTATCTATCTATCTATCTATCTATCTATCTATCTATCTATCTATATCCATCTGTCTATCTATCTATCTATCTATATCTATCTATCTGTCTATCTATCTATCTATCTATATCTATCTATCTGTCTATCTATCTATCTATCTATCTATCTATCTATCTATCTATCTGGTCTGTCCGTATGTTTACCTGTCCACCTTCCTGCCGGCTGCTGGCATATTATCTACCTGTGTAGTTAATAAAATCAACATCCCTCCCCCTTCCCCTCCCGTTGTGATTGATCTATGGAACACCATCCTAGTAATTACATCAACTTTGAAAGGTGCAATATGCCCTTGGGCTCAATGGAACTCTTCAGGTCAAATCCTGCCAGCAATGCAGCTGTTGGAATAGACGGGAAAGGAAGCGGAGTATTGGTACGTGGTAAAGAGGTGGGAAAGGCGATTCGCAGTGCAAACTGCTCCTCCTTACTTAAACACAACTGAAATAACAAAGTTCCTTCTCTGTTCCACGGTTCTATTTCTCAACCTCATTATTTAACCAGGTTCGATAACATCTGCCGTGCTTTCTTCTTGTTCTACTTTTTCGTCACTACTTCCTTCTCCTTCTTCTTCTCTCTCTCCCTCTCTCTGCATCTGTATTTCTCTCTCTCTGTCTTTCTTTCTCTCTACCCTCTGTCTTTCTCTTTTTCACTCACTCTGTCTCTCTTTCTCTCTCTGTATCTTTCTCTCTCTCTCTCTCTCTCTCTCTCTCTCTCTCTCTGTCTTTCTATTTCTCACATGCTCTGTCTTTATCTCTCTTTCAGTCATTCTCTCTCTCTCTCGTTCTTTCTCTCCCTCTCTCTCTTTTCGTTTGTCCATCTCTCTCTTCGTGTCCTTTTCTCTCTCTTGCCTGTCCATATCTCTCTCCTTGTCTTTCTCTCTCTCTCCGTGTCTTTCTCTCTCTGTGGGTCTTTCTCTGTCTGTCTCTAGCTCTCTCTCTCTCTCTCTCTCTCTCTCTCTCTCTCTCTCTCTCTCTCTCTCTCTCTCTCTCTCTCTCTCTTGATATATTTATCCATCTGCCTATAGTTTGCTTTAGGCGCTTTACAGAAAGTCTTGTTCTCTCGATTTGCATCTCTCTCACTCTCTCTTTCTTTCTCTCATCCTCTCTCTCTCTCTCTCTCTCTCTCTCTCTCTCTCTCTCTCTCTCTCTCTCTCTCTCTCTCTCTCTCTCTATCAGAGCAAATTGTTAGAGCCTTTCTTCATCCTCATGCACATTTTTCAACCTGTTCGGCCAGGACGCGACTTGTTCTCCTGTCTTAGTTTCATGACTCTGTAACGAGCCCTGTCTCGTGTATGTGTGTCTCCATTCGTTCGCGCTAGGTTTTAAGACAAAGAATGCGCCACGACTACCATGCGACATTTGCTAAGGCGCTATATAAATTATCTTCATTATTATTATTATAATTGTAAGATTTCTCAAGGGTCAGTGTTCTATATCTGCTATAATATCCTGTTTCTCTCAGTAATGGTAATATCTGATCAACCGTATAAAGCAAAAAGAGATTATTTCATAATTTACAATTGATATCATAATGCGTTGTGCTTTTCGGACGTATGTGCAGCTGGGGACGATAGCACTGAATTGTGATATTTCTCCTCAATGTCCCTCACACAAAAGGAGAACAAATGTGAGTGGATCTGACGAAATCGGGGTTAAGGTAAAAGACCAAATTCCTGAGAAAACCCCTCTAAAGGGGAAAAAGTCATTTTCCATGGAAACTGAGATTTACTTTCAGTTTGAAAGAATAGCCATTTTTCTGCATGCAGTTAAAATCTTTTGCTTGAAGTCGTTTTAAAAATATTTTATTTTGATTGGAAACTAGGAAAAAATTCCTATAAATCTGAAAATAAATCAGATAGAGAAAGGGAGGAAATGGACTGATTAAATATCAGATCCGGAAATCGAACTGACAGATAGACAGATGGACACATAATTAAGAGACAGGGAAGGAAGTAAACTTACCAAATTAATAATATGAAAAATAGAGAAAGGGACATGAAAAACTAGGTTTTACGTTATTTTTTTATTTTTTTGCCTGAAAACGGGAAACTAGAAGGAAAACAAAAATAGCCGTCGCTAACCCCATTGCCAGCTTTTTTTTCGTTCCTGTTAGCGGCCAAATTTGAGCGTCTAATATTAGACGCTTCGTAATTTACCGAGGGCGCAAGCGTCTAATATCAGATGCTTCGTAGTTGTTAAAGAGGAATGTAATTCACCTCTAGCCCCGTTTTGTCAGGTCCGATCACAAATGAAGAAAAGAACGACTGGATTCAGCGCCTCCCAGAATCAAAGATCTCAACCTTCACCGACATTACTGTCGGGTATTTTCCATACTGTTTTATGTGCATTTTTGCCTTTTCAAGAAAATGTGGATTGAAAGTTTGAAGAGTTGTGTACAATCAGGCGTTTGTTCAATACACTTCATAATCAAAACTTGCATGAAAATGCCCACGAAAAGATACCCATATTGACACTTATACATGATGAAATAAGGAGTGAGAGAACCACCATGACAAAACCTCACAATCGGCAAAATGTCGCATACAATAACAATAAGGCAAATACCCCTCTTTATGATAGTGTTACTCACTGACAGTAAAGACTTTTCATTGGCTTTTTATCAGTTCTCCAGTTCGATGAGTTTCTAGTGAAGCTTTAGTGTAAAACCTTGATACTCACTTCCTAGTGCGCAAGCCGTGCTCGCTTTTGCCCTTTACAAATCCAAGAGCTTGTTCTGTGTTTATCCAAAGCCACAATAGCAGCGACCGTACGTTTGTTTATGCCCTGTTTCTGTCTCGCCTTCACGCAAGCATTATGAGGAGAATGAAAGGCAAGTGTCTTGAGGCAAAAAGGGTTGGAGAGGAGGCCACAGTTTTCCCGGATTACGAAAACAGCCTGTGTCTAATGGAAGCAAAGGCTGAATTTGGTCATGTGGAAGTAAAGACGGGAAAATTGCTCCTAGCCACAACACGCCATGGTGAGCGCAGAGAGGTCTCAGATCTCAAGCTTGTCAAAAAGTGCAGTGCGCTGATTTGTTTCTATTTCTTTCCTTGCTTTTGGGGACATTTCTGTCCGGCCACTCATTCCGCACTTCACTCTTACACAGTCAATAAGATTCTTCGGGTTCTTGTTCTGTTTTATTTTTTGTCGTTGCTGTTGTTTTGTTTTTCGATAAGTTAGCATAATCTCTCCCCATTTGGGGGGGGGGGGGTGTTTAATCGCCTATTTTAACAGCACAAAAATTGAGCTCTCCTGGTGCTAAGCTCTGCTGCGTTGGCATCTAACATGTACCAATTTTGTTTCTGTTGTTGTTGCCGTTGCTGCTGCAGCTTTTTAAAAATGAAGTTATTCTAAATCTGGTGCGTTCATGATTTCGAGCGCTGTCTTTACATAATTGACAACAAGGAAGATGGAGATTGAGAGATAGAGGGAGAATGCGTTAAAGAGAGAGGGGGGGGCGAAAGAGTGAGAGAGAGAGAAAGGAGAGGAGAGAGAGGAGACCCACACACACACACCCACATAAACAGAAAGAGGAAGAGAGAGACACGGGGAGAGAGGGAGGGAGCAAGAGAGAAAGTGAGAGAAAGAAAGAAAGAGAGAGAGGGGGTGAGAGAGAGAGAGAGAGTGATATACACACATAAACGAAGAGGTAGAAAGAAGGGAGAGAGAGGGGCCAGAGAGAGAGAGAGAGAGAGAGAGAGAGAAATCAACAACAGTAAGATCAAAGGCTAGTTAGACTCAAACATGACATTAGATCAGCACAAAAAATTAATTGTTGCTTCACATCCAGAATTACGGGATCCAACCATTTCCTTTTCTTGAAGCCAAATTTCGAAACTCTGTTATGCGCAGAGGAAAACATCCAGGAAACAAATCTTATCACCTCCACTCTCCGCCTCCGCACCAGCCCTATGACGCAATCTTTCTGCTCCCAACTGAACCTCCACTGTGTAGATCAGTTAACTCAAAGTTGAAACTGGAAAGTTTTCTTTTACCATAGATAAGAACAATAAGATGAGACACTCCCTTCTTCGCACCTCTAAAAAAAATCGTGCACGCAGTTTGCGCGCTGATGATCAGGGGCGTGCTGCATGAAAAGAATGCTTGATATAATGATTAATTAATGATGGGGATTTGTTACAACGCTACTACGACTGGAAAAAAAGCCCAGTTTTCCTAAAGTGATTGAAGTTATAATTACAAAATAAGTGACTTCAATCAAAGCCTAAACATGTAGCTGAACAGTGAGCAAAATTCAGTATTTTCCCTATTTGGTTTTGTAGAATAAGACATTGTTCATGCCTTTCGCGCATTCGATGCTAGGTGGCAGTGCGAAATCTGTGCATGGTAAACGTGCTAGCTGTCTCATTTTATCGCGTCTAAAATCTTTGCTTCTACTGAAAATTGAGTATACAAATAATTCCGAATAAAATTCGAAAGAACAGAACAGAAACTATGATGTTATTGAGTTGGTCACATATAAATTTAATATCAACATTGTCCCTCGCAGGTGGACGAGCTGGCCCACACGCTAAAGCGTTGTACTGAGGGCTGGTGGCTGACTGGGTCAAGTCTGTTGTGGGGTCGTTTTTAACTGCACAGTTTACATCTTACACTAAACCCGAGACAAAACAAAATGGGCTCAGTGGGCCATCAGCCTAATTTGACCCCGGAGAGTTTTTTTCCATTTTAAAGTCTAAATTTTATCAAATTTTGCAAAATTTTATCATTAAATTTGTGAAATTTTGCCATGGAATTTGCCGAAGAAATAAAATTTTGCCATAAAATTTAAATTGCCATATTGCATGCACTTTTTACGAAGAACTTTCAATAACAAAATGTGCTGCAATTTAGTTACAAACTTTATTCATACATGTAGTATAGCTGGAACAATAAATATTTCTGACATTTAAACAATCGGAGTGCAATGATATAACTGTTTATGTTGAACAGACTTCTGTGAGTATGATGAGCTATACTGCTAGAATAAGTTTCAATATAATTTTATAGTGGAATGTCGACAAGCAATTTAATGAATTCAGAAATTAAACATTACAGTACGAAACTGAACACGGTGTTCAAACATGTATACTGCAACACAAGAAGATTAAATCAAAGATCAATCGGTTCAAGTTGCTCGTATATCAAGATTTATAACAACAGGGCGTATCCAGACTCGTATGAAGCAGCATTTTCCTTTTCTTTTCTTTCTTTAAATGTGACCGTTGACATGCATGGATACTGTTATCGTTTGTAATTATGCATCACTAATTGGTAAACATGAATGTTATTACGTTGTAGGACACAGGATTTGCTGTGTGTTTGTAATTTGATAGCAGGTACATGTATGTCAAAGGCAGTTTAGTTTACTTGTTCACCTGGCGTTACGGTAACTGGATGATGTATTTTGAAGTTATCTTGAATTACTAAGTCTTTTTATTTATTTATTTTGTTAAGGGAAGCTGTGTCAGCAGATTTTCAATAGAACTATTCTGATAAAGTGACATTTGTGTGTGTGCTTGTATGCACGTGGAGGTTTGCAGCACGTGTACATTATGACTGCGTCCATTCGGACAACTATAGTGCATGAACAGTGCCGTATTTTACAAAGCCAAATAGGGAAAATACTGAATTTTGTTCACTGTTCAGCTATCGCTGAAGGTGTTGATTGTCGTCACTTATTTTGTAACTGTAACTTCAGTCGCTGTGGGAAAGCTCTTGTTATTCTTTTTTTTTTATTTTTTAGTCGCAGTAGCACTGTAACAAATCCGCATCATTAATTTATCATTATTATCAAACATTCTTTTCATGCAATGCACCATGAGCCCCAACCCTGATCAGCGCCTTTTTTTAGAGGTGCGAAGAAGGAAGTGTCTCATCTTATCGTTTCTAGTATCTTTGCTGACCACTAAGTACGCCACAGGACAGAGAATAGTGTACTTCTTAGCTGACAGGTTTCCGTACACATGGAAATACTCTTTTTACTATTTCATGGATTTTTGACGCTTCCGTCGTCTTTCCCGTTTCCGTACACATGAAAACACAGCTTAGTTCCATGCTCTTATATGGTTACGTCCACCCACAATCATTATTTCACTTCTTCATGCCAGATTACAGAAAGGTTCGTTCAGTACATTTCGAGTCTGTTCATTACACGGGGGCTTTGTTGTATTTTGGTAATTAATGTGGGTGGATCTGACAAAAGGGATAAAACTGGTCTTTTTATACCTCTTTAAAAAATCGAAATAAAATATCTCCAAGATGATTTCAAGCAAAATATTTTAACTGAATGCCGAAAAATGGCTATTCTTTGATATTATAAGCAAATCTCAATTTCCGTCACTTTGACTTTTTCCCTATTTGAAGGAGGTTTTCTCAGGAACCCATTCTTTCACCTCATGCCCGATTTCATCAGATCCATTCACAAATAGTCTCAGTTCCTTCTCCCTATGCTTGACAACCTCTCGACAAAATAAATTGTGAGGCGTTTTTTTTTTTTTTTCTTCTTCCTAAAAACGTGTGGTTTAGGTTTCTTCCTTCTCCTGTTCTGTAATTTAGAAATCTTGAAATGAAAAACAATAGATTTCCTAATTTTACACCAAGCCACGATTAATTGCTTGAGATACTGAGCTATTCGTAGTTTATCTGGTCCCAGGGTCTGGTTTTTAATGCACTTCATTGCCGAGGACATGAAATTAATAGTATGACAAGATGGATGGACGGATGGATGGAAGAATGGGTGGACGAGCAGACGGACAGACAGACAAGTGGATGAATGGATGGGTGGAGAGACGGATGGACAGATAGACAGAAGTATGGATGGATAGGTGGGGGATGGATAGACGGGCGGACAATTGGATGGATGGATCGACAAATGGGTGGATGGACAGACGGACAGACGGGTGGGTGGATGAATGTATGGAGGGACGGAGGACGGACAGATGGCTAGATGGGTGGATGGGTGGAGGAACGGACGGACAGACAGACAGACGGGCAGATGGGTGAATGGATGAATGGGTGGAGGGACGGACGGACGAACAGGTGGATGGATGGATGGATGGATGGATGGATGGATGGATGGATGGATGGATGGGCGGACAGAGGGATGAATGGATAGCTGGGCGGAGTGACGGACGGACAGCTGGATGGACAAATGGATGGGTGTGTGGAGACACGGACAAACGGAAAGATAAAAGGATGGATGGAACAAGGATGGGCGGAAGGACGGACGGACAGACGGGTGGATGAGCATACCACAAAACAAAATATGACATGAAAAGTTGCTTTGTGACACTATCTCGAATGCACTATCTATTCCCTGGTCCTACGTGATTACAAGACATATTTTTCCCGGGCTTTATAACCTTAAGTCTTAATTCTCTTTGATCTTCTTTAATCTTAATTCTCTCTCAACATTATGTCCCGTGCAGGGTTATTCTTATCTATGTGTGAGTGAACAATTTATAATTAAGTGGATGGTTCGATAAGTATAAAATAAAGCATAGTGAGTGCGAGGCACACAGAGAGAACGAGACACGATGAACAGCAGAGGAATAGATAGCGCTGCTGAAATGCAGAGAGAAACACACTGCGAGATTAGCGGTGATAGATTGTAAGGGAAGCTCACTTTCTCAAGCAGGTAGACAGTATAGATTTAACAATTATCCGAGGCCAGCAAGACAAATGAGCAATGGATGGGTGGATGGATGGATGGAAGAATGGATGGATGGATGGATGGATGGATGATGGATGGGTGGGTGGGTGGGTGAATGGATGGATGAACGGATGGGTAGGTAGGTGGATGGATGACTGTATGGATGGATGGATGGATGGATGGGTGGATGGATGGATGGGTGGATGGATGGGGGAGACGACAGATGGGTGGGAAAACTGACGGATGGACAGAATGATGAAGAGATGGGTGGACGGGTGGATGTGACACTGGATCAACGGATGGGGGGGATCGAAGGGTGGACAAACGGACAAACCGACGAACACGAACGGAAGGGCAGAAATGGATGGATTGATGGATGGAAAAACGGACGAGCATTCGTACGGATGGACAGGTAGATGAACAGACGGATGAACAAATGGGTGGACAGAGGGGTGGACAAATGGACGAAAGGACAGAAGATGAACGGGTGGAAGACTGAACAGACAGACAGACGGATGGGTGGACGTATTACCACACACGCTGTGCATACACGGTAACAACGAAAATGGAACTCTCTACCTTATCCTGCAATTAATTATAAAATAAGCATAGGTGAATTAGATGAGACACTCAAGAACAACTCATCGCATGGGTGGTCCGCAGAACGTGAGGGCGGCATCTGAAATACAAACTGTTTCATGCCCGAATAACTCACAGCTGATTCCCCGCCCTGGTTAATACCATTAATAGGAACCGGCACTGTAATATAATTGTGTTGTATAACTATTATTCCTACAGCACACACAGACTGGGCGGAGTATAGAAAATTCGTGCTATGTGATTTCCATTAGTGTACGCGTGTTTACAGTAAAAGCAGTATGTTTATTATAAAACTGGTTTGCCACTTCTCGTCCAACAACCTGGAGAATTGGGGATTTGGTTCTGTTCCAGGGATATAGTATTGCATCTTCCGGGCAGAGATAAAATATTAGGCTAGTTGTTCAGTTACGGCAAGGAACTAAATAGTTTGGTCTTACTTATAAATTATAAATTAATATAAATTGGTTTTACTTATAAATATTTTTTTTTCAACAAAATAAGATGTGAGATCATATAAAAATCAAATAACACTCGTAGGGCAGGGTTGAAGGCAAGCGTATGAAAGGCGAACAAGGGGGGTGGGAAGGGATAAAAAATCATCAAAATCGATGGTACCAAGGCTGTTTAATGGCTGGCTTTTTCTGTCACGCCCCTTAATCTTTTGACGTAACTTTTTTTTTTTTAAATAAAGCGCGCAACTTCGACAAGAGAAAGAAACCAGTGGTAAACCTTGCCCTCTTGCAAACCTAGGCCTATTAACTCTCCTTGCCGCCGTCACGATTCAAAATTTCGCTTCGTGAGCCCAAAATTTGCTGGATGCACAAAGCGGACTTTTTTTGCTATTTGCTGCAGGCAGCACAAGAGCTTCAATGGCATTTTCAACCCAGTCAATAGAAACGCCCTTGAACGCCATCGGCACGTGGTCTTTGGAGCGTTCTTTGGCACCAAAAAAATACCGATAAAGCGGTGAACGTTGTTTATACTAGAAAGCGTAACTTCTCTGGTCCTATCAGGTAATCGCAAAAGTGCGAAGGGCCTAATTTTGCAGGAGAGGAAAATACTATTTTACTTGAAATGTGTTGCTTATTTTTCAAAGACATGCATTTCTTAAACAAGTCCAGGGTTATCAGCCAGAATGTGTTATGTCCAATTTTATTCATTGCCCTTAAATGCCTGTAGATGTCCAAGACACAAGGTGTACGACTTTATTTCATAACCCAATACAACTATTCATGTGGCCTTGTTGAAGTTATTGCAATTATTTCAAGTGACTGTGCAATGTAAGAATAATAGACAGCTTAATCAATTACGCCCTCTTACGCGGAAAAACGAGGGAATGGGTAAATCACTAACATTATAACGACACCATCATGCTCGAGCACGTTCGATCTAACGCCAAACTGGTTAGAAATTGAAACTTAGCAAAATACGATTGATTCAAGCTTCGGCCAGAATGAAAATGTGCTTTTCAACAACACAAACCCAGCACGCCTGTGCACCAAAAACAAACAACATTCGACTCTTTGCTAATGGCGAATGTTCTAAGCTTCCCCAAAGAACAAAGAGCTAACGATACATCGGCTAAACCCGCCAAACGTTCTCAAGAAATGGAAAGGTCAAAATGTGCTCTGTGCTTGAGGAATGTCTTCCTTCAACAACGTCCAGAGGCTCTGTTTGCCAATATGGACTGAAAAAATACATGTGATCCTGGTTTATAAAAATAAATACTCAAACAAAATGAAAATGAAATGAAGCGAGGAGGCAACAGATTTCAGTAATGAATTTTGACACAGTAGCCATAATAAAAAAAAATGCTTTACTTTATTTAGAGAGGTGGCATCATACTAAGACCGGGACGACACAGTCAGATGCTGCCGGACAAGAAGTGCACAACATATAATTTCCTATGTTTTCTTTTAGTAAACTAGCTGAGTTCCCGGCCCTGCCCGGGATAAATCGATTTATTAGTCTGTTTTGGGTGATTATTATGGACCTGCTTCATTTTGCCTGTTCCTTTAGCTTTATTTTAGTTTTGTTTGTTTGTTTGTTTTTAGATACGTTTTACTGCTCTCCCTTTGCGCGTTGACGTCCTGCGCGTCCCGCCAGCATCCGTCAAATGGCTATGATTTTGCGCACGGTTAGTTTGTTTGCACATCGTAGGAAGTGATAACGTCATGTGTTAATGGAAAAGAAACGAACATTTCTGGCTTTTGGCGTATGCCTACCGATAGTACGTTTTTAGGGGGCATGCTGCATCAGTGCATGCTAGATCTAGCTCTCACAGACACTACTGTGATTATGAATCGAATTCCGGGACCGGAAGTGGAAAAGCGATTAACAAAGAAAGAGGTCATAGGTTAACGAACGTACAATTCGGATCAAACGCTCTCGCAAATTTACTGTTCCATTCTTATCGCATTATTGGAATAACTCACGAATCCCATAAGCTTTTTTATGCCTATGTACATAGGAACACTGGTCAGTATCGTACAATTGTGTGTGCCAAATTTCAGTTCAATACGTCCAGTAGTTTTTGAGTCCATAGGGAACAAAGGGGTTTTCTTACATTTTTTTTGTATAGATCCAGGGAGATCCTATCTTACTTAATAGAGTCAGACACAGTCAGCTTCTGCCAGCATTTCCTGAATGTATATTTTGCTGGCAGCAACTGGCTGTGACATCCCGGGCTTAGTACGACACCCCTCTTATACAGCATCCGATCTATACTCGGTTTCAAGTGAGTCGTCTTCCCCGGGCAGTCAGAAATTACGAACGCAATGGTTCACCCTTTCTGTCGGTCGATACTTTATTCTATGTAGCACTGAGCTCTTTTCTTCATATTTATAATTTATCGAAGATGTTTACGTTTCTGGAAGCACGTGCAAAGATTTTAAATTAGGTGGCAATGTTACTCCGGCTTCCAGCAGCATTTTAATTCTGAAATACTGCACCGCCTATGGCTACACGAACAATAAATTCAGAAACAATAACAATATTTAACTCAATAAATTCAGAAACAATAACAATATTTAACTCAATAAATTCAGAAACAATTTCAATATTTAACTTTCTATTGTTGAAACAACGACCTCTGTTTACCATACACTGCCAACTTGGATCGCCATATGAGTTAAACAACTTCAGTCGGGCACACTTCATGTTCTGGATGTTAATCGCCGCCCCGAGCATTTACCATAAAAACATCAATCTAAAGGACTAACTCGCCCCCGGGGCCGGGTTGGGGTGTGTGTGTGTGGGGGAGGGGGGTGATCCCGGCTCACAGACGCTTCCAGAGTCGTATACTTGTGGTATCCCCATTATGTGACTCAAATGGAGCCCCCCCCCCTCACCTTGCACCAGTCAAACACAATTTTATTGTCCCCAAACGCCCTCCCGTTATTTAATCGGTCAGCCCTCTATAAGGCGTCCGCCTTGTGTGAACCAGACAGCCCCAGACGCATGATTGATTGGACGTAATATTTGCATGAACTATGTGTATACTACTTTCCTCCTTCCCACACAAAAAAAAAAAAAGTGTGTGAATTATTGTTTCAACTTTTGGCATTTTCTAAAAAGCACCCGGGTATTAGCGGCTGTCGTCTTTTGTTAGGAATTAATGTACTGTGGCTGAAACTGATTCCTGTAACGACATTCAAAGTGGTAATCTGTGTTTTTGGGATAACAGTCAACCAGATACTCGTATCAGAAAAAAATCTTGGTCCAGAATTTATACGGCGTGAGCACGGATTTGGAGAGGTCGTATTTTATCCAGATTTAAGAATGAATTGATAAATAAAGCCACAGTGGCAAGACGGCACCCTTTCAAATGCCAGGAAAAAGACGAGGTGTTAGCCAGATTTATAAACTGAGAATGGAATAAGTAGAATGTATGCCAGTAGCGTTCGCCAAATGTCTTGAGGCTGGGGTGAAAAGTTGCATGAAACAAGTTAGGTACACTCACCCGAGTGATGAAAAGGAGACGTGAGTTTTTTTCAGTTTAGTTTAGGTCAGTGGTTCTCAACGAGGGTGATATAGCTCCCCGGAGGATGATTTTGATTTCCATGGGGGGGGGGGGCGGCAGGACGAAGAAAAGGGCTAAGAAGGGGTGAAAACGATGAAAGAGTGCGATGGGGGGGGGGCAGGACGAAGAAAAGGGCTAAGAAGGGGTGAAAACGATGAAAGAGTGCGATGGGGGGGGGGGGGCAGGACGAAGAAAAGGGCTAAGAAGGGGTGAAAACGATGAAAGAGTGCGATGGGGGGGGGGTAGGACGAAGAAAAGGGCTAAGAAGGGGTGAAAACGATGAAAGAGTGCGATGGGGGGGGGGGCAGGACGAAGAAAAGGGCTAAGAAGGGGTGAAAACGATGAAAGAGTGCGATGGGGGGGGGGGCGAAAACATGAATGGAGGACGATTAGATGGCAAATACAGAGCAGCCACTGACTTGTTCAACAGCACTCGAAAAATTTAATAGGTTTTATGAACATATAAAGCTTTTTTTGGTGTTGTTGCTTTTGATCAAGAATGCTTTTCTGTTTTATAATGAATAATCATTGCGCCTAGTGTGATGAATGAAGATTTGAGAATTTTATACATCATAATTTGTGTGTAATCTGTCTTCTTGCAAAATGTGTCTGTTTGGGTTTGTGTAGAGATTTGGGGGGTGTTGGGAGGGGGGGGGGGTTGGGGGTGATGACAGAAAATCTGGAGCCTAAGAGGGCGATTGCCTGATAAAGGTTGAGAACTACTGATTTAGTCTGTTCGGTCCGCCAGCTCGATACAATGCGTCTTCTGTGCAGGGCCGGATTTAGATGAAGAGAGGCCCTAGGCTATTCTAGTTGTGAGGCTCCTCCCGAACCCCGACTTTCACACCTAAAGGAAGATGGAAGTGTTTTAAATAATTTGAGTAACGTGAATGATGATGATGATCGATGTTAAAAATTCCGCACTTCGCAATTCCTTCTCGAAAGGACATAAACCAGGAAAATTACAAACGATAATTAGGTTCAGAAACTACAGTGCATTGCAACATCATAATATGTAAGAAAAGGCCACGCGTGCCACAAAATATCACGCAGATTTGCCTGAGACGGCGAGCCCCTCCACCCCTCCCCCCCCCCCCCTAGATTTTGAGGCCCTAGGCTTCAGCCTACCTAGCCTAATGATGAATCCGGCACTGCCTCTGTACAAAGCATATTGAGGCCAGGTGCGCACTAGGAGATTTTGACCCGCCATTTAGCTGCATGGTGACTTCATGACAATGAGCTTCAATTAAATTAATGTTTGATTTTTTTTATTTGTTTAATTTATTTTTTTTTCGGTTACGTTTTTTCTTTCCTGAAGAAGGTTAATAAACCGAAAGCTTGATGTGTCTTTCCTTTTTCCTTCGAGTGTGATAATATCGTTTCTGTAATATTTCTCACGCGAGCCTTTTGCTATGTACAAGTTTTTCTTTTTGTCATATTTTGACTACTACTTCAAGCCCTTGCTGGGACTTCACAGATTTGCTGTTGTTTTTGCCTGTTTTTCAATTATATTTTGTCAATGGGACCTCATGCACCAGCCATTTAGTTGGGTCTCACTGAAATTGATTGTCCTGACGCCACCGTCCAACTAGTAGAACGATCAAAAGTCGGGTCGTTCTCGCAAGCGTTGGCTAATTCAGGACCGTTATTAATGGCTCATTTTGCTCAAACACAAAGGGCCGTAATAATATAGGTGGCGCTCCACAAGTGGAGGTACTTTCAAGCACTTTCGCTTTATGCGACTCGATGTTATCAATATGGCGAACGTTGCAAGAAGGATTTATTTAAATCTGTTTGGATTCTTGAGCATGATTTGATCAACATTAGGTGCAGCTATGGTCTTTTCTTGTCTTATGATGCAAACTGCTGTATACACCGTGCATAGCTTTATTTTTAAAAATGTGTTTATCATGTGATTTTAGGTATCAGCCATTATCTCATTAAATGAGCTTATGGATCATATTCCCATGCAAAGTGATTTCTTGATTGTAAAGTCGGAGTTGTAGCCCTATGTACTGAAACTGAAATACTTTTTCAAAAAAATTTCTTTTTTATGCTTGCAATTCCCCGATAACCTGTCGCCTTTCTATGTGCTCTAATCCTGATTGGCTGTGAAATAAATTATACTCCAGTGAACAGTGGGTGTTTTCTTAGTGTTTACTATATAAAAACTTGTTTTATGTTGTGATTTGTATGATTGATCCGACTTAAACGTTAACCAATTACTTAAAGTGATATTGATATTAACGAAACATATTTACTGACAGAAGCAATACAAAAAAATTAGGTGGGAAATCTGAAACCAGGCAGGGATTGAGATTAAAAGTAGGTACTCAAAACTGATTTTGGAAAGTCGCTGTATAGACACGTAAATTAAGTTTTCCAATTGAAAGAACTCACTTTCCTGAGAATTTTGATACCAAATTTGTCTCTGTATCTCAATATTTGGCAAAGTTAGGATCATCTGAATTTTCATGAAACACCACCGGTGCGTTATCACTGCAAACATACCAAATTGTAAACCCATTCTATTTAATTCAGACAACAAGCCCAAATTTTTTCAAGGGTTTAAATTATTAATAAGTGGTCTTTTATTTGAATCAAAAATGCCCCCACATCAAATTTCACTTTTTGACAAGGAAGACAAAAATGTCAAAATTTATCAGTTTTCACTGTCATCATAAAAAAATCAACAGATGGACTTGCAGAAGTAACAAGCACATCATTGTGTTGGTTATTCGAAGGCCTATCCACAGAAGGATAAACGAAATGGTTTTTCAAAATCAACAGCCATATTGAAGCTTAATTTAGGAGCAAAAAATGCGTACTTTCGCAAATTTTAAAACTCCATACAAACATAAAATCGACATACACATACAACAAATGACTTTCGTAGCCCAGGCAAAAATATACCAAAATAAAGGTTAGTTATTCAATGTAATCCAAATATCAGTAAATTGTAATTTTGAGTCTGTGTGATCAGATCCATCTTGAAACGATATATGGGTGTTACTCAGATCCCGCAGATTAGCGATTTTGGCCGTTAAAATGTCCGATAGTGACTACTTTGGGCTCATAATATTAAAGTTATAACAGTAATTTCATGGAATTGAAAAATAACATTTGAAAGAGGTGTTATTTTCAATGGTATTTTTGGTATGTGGCATTTTAAGTTATTTTATTTTGGTGCTGAGCTACAGAGGAATAAGAACGGATAGCGGCAGTGCCGATAACCACCGTGATTTTTGCAAAAGGGAACAATGCAATAATCTGGCATTTTGGAGAGAAAACTACAGTTTATTATGCGCAGCCGTCACTTCATGGAGCATCAGTATAGGGCAAATCAAGCGGTCACTTCCGGGATCGGCTGCTGTTTGTTTACCTCCAGTTATTGCGCGCCCCCTATCGGATTAAGGGGAAATAATTTCAGCAAAATGAGCCATTATCAGAGTAAGACACGGGGACACGGTGATCTAGAGGCAAGATGTTTGTCTCTCATGCCGAAGGTACTGGGTTCGAATCCCGGTCTCTGCAGGCATGTTGGAATTGTGGGATTGTTCTCATATTTTACTGTCCCTGATCCTAAGGTAGGTAGGATCGAGCACCTAGTCTTCTCGAATAAGGATGAAAAACTCGGAACACCCGTGTGCACATTGCGCACGTTCAAGATACCTTGGCACTTGAAAATCGAGAAGAGCAGGCCGAACAGGCCGCTATCCGGGCAAAATTAAATTACAGCTTTATCCCTATCACTACCTCCGCCCACCCACCCCCCACCTCCCACCCCCCCCCCAAAAAAACGCCGACCGGCGCTGCACTGTGGCGACGATGTGTCTACTCCAATTGTAACTAGGCTCAAATGACACTAAGGCAAATTTCCCAAATGAGACTAAAGAAATATTCAAAATACAAAAATACTAGTAGCAGTTTGAGAGAGCTGAAGTTTTCAGGGTGTCATACATGCACGAAAACCAATGTTGGCTCAAAATCCCAGTTACACCCTTTTGGTGACTTCACGCCCGACCTGGGACTAAGCCCTCCTAATACAGATACTCCTGATAACCTACAAACAAGTGACTGTTCATAAAACACACACACACACACCCACACACACACACACACAACTGATTACCCGATAATTCCTTGGTCTTAATCGATGACCTTTCTGAGCCACCAAGATTGACATCAGCACTTGAGTCATGTTATTGAGTAAACTCCCCGCCCCTGCCCATTCTTTCATCTAAAAAAACACACAAAAAAAAGCCTTAGAATTTGAGTTTGAGTTTGGGTTTAACGGCGCGACGACACGATAACGGCCACTTTGCGATATTCAGGGTTTTTTCGTTTTAGCTAAATCGAGATGCTCAAACAATACAATAACTTAAGTACATGAAAAGATATTTTTCAAACTCCCATTCCATAAGAAGAACAAGAAACACTGAAAGGAGGAAAAATGAAAAGATGGATAGACAAATGAGAAGGAGGGATAGGACAAAAGGTCTCAGAGAGTTCACACAGAGTTGCAGATCAGAGATTGGTTGTTCACACGGAGCAGAAAAATCGGGCAAAGTTGCGTGAGGAGATCAAATCTAAAGAGGAGGATTAACTCTACACAAGACTTCGGGCGTATAAAGTTCAACAGGTTTTTCCTCCCTTGCTGACATACCCTCAGGCTAGCTACTGTAGTATACGAGAATGACGAATTTCTGTACCTGTTTATATTTTTTTCATGAACTAAAATATCGATCGTGTAAGTATTTGCCATAATATATGTATGCTGCATTTTGCCGATTTTGAAGTTTCGTCATGAAAGTGGTTCTCTCACTCTTAATTTTGTTATGTATAAGTGTCGTATAAGTGTATTTTTCGTGGGTATTTTTATGCGTTTCGATTTTGAAGTGTATTGAACAAAACCCTGATTTTACACAACTAATCCTCACTTTCCCGAGAAGGTAAAAATGTAGATAGAACAATATGGAAAATACGCGACGGCACTTTGGACAAAGGGGGTGGAAGGAAAAGCGTTGATGTCAGCATTAATCCCCTATCTACAGCGGAGTCGGCTTAGTTTTAAGTCGTCAGCTGGCTGGATTAAACTTCCATTTACCAGAGTTCGATTTATCTGTGTATTTATTCATTTACATATAAACGACGAAAGAGAGGACCAAGGAAGCGGCTCAATGAAATGATTATTTGGGGGGGGGGGGGGTGGGGTTTATTTGAATGGGGCAGTACAAAATTTAATAGAGACAGGACGAGGGTTGGTGCTGGGGGGGGGGGGGGGGATTAGGAGAAATAACATGATGGTAAGCCTGTTACGAAAATACCGCTACAAATATAAGATGAAAACAGACTATTGCACACACAAAAAAAAAAAAATGCATTCTATTTGGTCCAGAATGACCTAAGACAAGAAAGAACTGATTGAGTTCGGACTTCAGAGTGCGTCGACACGATAACAGCTCTATGTTGTGCCCTGGGCGGTTCATTGACGAGATATATATACATGTATATCTTTTTGTTGACTAATGAATGTGCCAAATAATCGACAAGTACAATAGGCGACTACTGACGGTGTTAACAAATAAATCAAACATGAAAATTATATCTTTATATATTTTACATCAAGCGTTGGCAACCAGAATATTTTATGTCCGAAATTGCCAAATTTCGAAAACCGAGTTTGAAATTTGTAATCTTAATGAAAATTCAAATCACTGCAAAAACTTCAACATGGTCACATGAATAGTTTTATTGGGTAATAAAATAAAGTCCCGCACTTTGTGTGTTGCATATCTACAAGCATTTAAAAGCAATGAATGAAACTGGACGTAACACATTCTGGTTGCTAGTCCTCGATACATATGTGTTTTTTTAATGAATACAATTAAAACGTAAAGCACCCGTGACTCACCAAGTGACCTACCTCATCTATAGATAATTTACAGTGTTTACAATTTCATATTACAGACATAACTTAAATAGAATTTACAAGATGCTACTTTCAAAAACGGGTGGAAGCGATGTCAGTACTTGGGCCATGCAGCCAAAATATTCATAATAGGCTTTCTTGTGACCCAGTCGTGGCCAACTTCCAAAAACTTTACTGCGACCATTTCGCCAATGAAAAGGCTATTGTGGCCAGTTCGCCATCTAAAGGTAATCCTAACCCAAACTCTAATCCTTGAACTGTCTCCAAAATTTTCATGTGTAAAGAAACCATAATCTGCATTCTGGCTCAGACAGTCCGTATCTCTATTTTCTGAAAAAAAAACCTGAAGATCTTTTAGTATGCAGAAAAGGAATAACAAATGCACATTCTGGCACTTGTTTAAAATGCGTTGTGGCACTTAAGGCCTGTTTACACTGGTAGGTTTTAGGAATAGTAAAAAATGAATGGGGGCTGTGTGGGAAGAACTCTCCTGGCTTTCCGTCATTTGTTTTCCGATTTCCCCCTTCGAAACATGACCAAAACAAACGATGCTCATTGCTTCTCATTCAGAAAACGGACCAGTGTAAACAAACAGCGTTTACCAGTGTAAACAGGCCATTAGCAAGCTCTTTCACAATTCCGGTTTATTCTAACTCTTTATCATAATACTAAAGCCGCAAACGTTTGACGTCAGTTGTGCAAAAAGTGGAATCAGAACAAACCAGGACTAAGGTCGCGCAATGTTACGTAATGATTTACCTGTGTAACAGTGAAATACAACATCCAACCACACCTGATTTAATACAGCTATTCCGAATGCTGTCTGGTGATAAGAAGCTCCGTATGTAGTGAAAAAAAATTTACTATCAGGATCAGTCAGTGCTCACACGAAACTCGCGCTAGTAAATCCGCGCTCACAACGGTAGTGAACGTTTATCTTTGCCGCGCGCTGGGCATTGAAAGGTGGATGCAGTGACTGGTGTCTGCCAGCACGCGCGGTGACAGAGACCAAAGTGAGGGAGAGAGAGGGAGAGAGAGCAAGCAGTATCTGGTAGACTTTTGTAGTAGTATAGTGACAATGGTAAGACGTTGGATAATGTATACTGGAAGGGTTTAGGCTATGTGGGGGGGTTGAGTGCATGCACAACCTTTACCTCTCTCCGTAATCTGATATTTTGTAGAATTTAGGGGTCAGCGGTTAAAAGCCTCTTGTGATTACATGGAAGGCCTTTTCTTCCTTCATAATAACTATGATTATGATGATGATGATAAGAAGTTAGAATAAATCGGAAGTGCCACAATACATTTTGCACAAATGTCAAAGTGTGCATTTGTTATAGCTCTACTATCTCACTAGTTCGAGTGCGTCAAACTTGTCTTGAGTCCGCTGGAGGTAAGAGAGACCCCGCGCACTGAATCAAAACAGACTCCACTCAATTCTCCGTCAGCCAATAGACTCACTCGTCAGCGGCTACCTGGGAGCCAAGCCTCGACTCTGATAAACATGTGAGAGTAGATCTAAAGAAATCGGGCTAAAGGCGAAAGACCAAAATTCCCGAGACCTCCCCCCACCCCCTCCCCGAAAAGGAGGAAAATTGAGGAAAATTTTTTCTAAAACTGGGTAAGTCAAAATTTGCGTAAAATACGGCCCCTTTCAGACAGCCATTCAAAAGTACTGTGGGACGTGGCGTAAGCGTTCAGTTAACACTTGCTATGTCCCGTCTTTATCCGAAGTTTTGTCTGAACACTTTCAAGTTGTAACTGACCACTTACACCGCGTCGTGCCCTAATTTTGAATGACTATCTGAAAGGGCCGTAACTCATGCAAAATTTGGCTTACCCAATTTTGAAAAAAACACTCTTCAGTTATCTGTGGAAATTGAGATTTGCTTACAAAATGAAAGATTAACCATATTTCTGCTTTCAGTTAAAATATTTTCTTTGAAATCGTCTTAGAAATGTTTTATTTTGATTTTTTAAATAGGTATAAAATGTTCACCTTAAGCCCGATTTCGCCATATCCACTCACATATCGTCGCTGTAAGTCACAAAACTCCTAATTGCAGATTGAAAGATTTTGCAGGAGAGGGGAAAAAAACTTTTTTTAGCATGCTGCGTGACAAAGTTACACTGTTGTTGGTCTATTTTACGCATTATCTGATGTTGAAACCTGATAATTATAAACTTTTGTGCACATTTATTTAACACGCGTTAGATAAATAATGTTGATACGAGGTTTGCCTTTTAGCTTTCAAACTCACTTAGGAAGTTTGCACCCGTTTCCGAAGATGCATGATTTGCGCTTGCAGACAACTGTAGTCACAAGGTCATGATCTCTCCTCTTGCGTTTAATCTGTTAACTAATAGGAAGCACGAGCAGACATTTTTTTTTTTTTAATCCAGATATTATACAGATATTTGTATAAGAAGACACTGAACAGAGATGCACACTGGGATAGATAGAGAAAAGGAAAAGAAAAAATAGGCAAACAGACAGACACAGAGAGAGAGAACATACAGACATGATTATGGACAGATAGATAGATGGCGTTAATAAAAGTCAGTAAAACAAACTGAGTTAGGAACATTTAACTATTTATTCTACCTTGTGCTGTCATCAATTAACAGAAAAAAAAATTTGGAGTCCCAGAGGATAGGTAAGTTAACATCAGAGGTAATATAATTTCCAATATCAGTTTAAAACTTACATGATAGCATTATTTTATGCTAAATTGAAACAGAATTTGATATGGGTACACATGAACCAACTGCATAATAATAAGGTTACTCAGTATTGAACAATAAAACCAAGATAGGCTTTGTGATCACAATTTCACACTGTGCAATGGTCCGAGTTTCTTAATTGTGACCAACTCCCTTTCAAAATGTGTCCACTGTGAATCTAAAAATTATTAATTGCAGTTTGAGAAGGTTATAAGATTCTGACAGGTACAGCTATCTGAGTAGATGATGTACCTATCATAACTAAGATCACTTTCCAGGTGTCCTAGCACATATGATGCAATTTCATTTCCGGTTAAGCCACCTTCACTTTCGTTCTGTATGTAACTCACAACGTCCCTGGTCTTGAGGTCATAGATGGTAACTTTCTGAACTGTCAGCTTTGTCTTGTAAGTGCTCTTGTCTACAGCATCTGCTCTGTTCCGCTATGTGGCGGAAAATGACGTACGAAAAAGTTAAAACACTCTTTGCCGCTGTATATTTGTCCACAGCATCCGTTCAGCTCCGCTCCTCGTCGCTATAAAGGCAAAGAGTGGTTTACGTTGTCATACGTCATTTTCCGTAAACTAGAGGGGTGGGGCGGATGTTGTGGACGTATAAGACCTCGCTGTAGGTCTGTTGTCATTGGGGATAAAGGCATAGACAAGACAGAAAGACGGACAGAAAACAGAGAAGAATGGAGATAAAAAGACCAGAAAGGAAGAAAGACAGAAAAGAAGAAAGAATACGCACTTGTTCATGACACACGCTCCTATAGGACAAGGACAAGAAGGTGCGAAAAACATTTTTAAAATTCTACATGTAAAGATGCGTGAGTCGCGACATACCTGTATGCACTTTTAGTCTCTTTACAACGTTCTACCCCTCAAAAGCCCTTGGCCAACCCCCGATCGATCCTCTGGGTTTTTTTCGACCCTCATCAGAGAGGAGACAAGTGTTAAGATCCATAAAACATAGTGATTATAATGAATTGGAATTAACAGTCTGGCGCCCAGAGTTACCTATTTGAAATATTTCACCTGATGCCTGAGACCCTGATTTTGGACGTTTCTAATTTATCAGAGAATGGTTTTTCTTGATAAAATAATGTTTATATGTTTGCATTTATTTGACGATTTTAACTCGGTTTTGTGTAGTTCAAAGATTTTGAATAAGGGTTTGAGTTTGAGTTTTGGGTTTAATGGCGCTCACTTTGCGCCTTTCACAGCTTTTTCGTTATCTTACTTTGGGCTGTCTTTCAGTCCTCAGATTTCTCTATAAAAGACCAAATAAATGTGAAGTTAAATATCAAACAGCAAAGTCCCGTATTGTAAAATAGTCTGGAATCTGTATTTGGTAACCACAGGGTTATTGCACTGTAAGTAATAGGATAATATAGTACATTTAATCTCTCACTTTCTCTCTCTCTATCCCCATCGACTACTTTTATCTGACCCAATCCTCATGATTAGAAATAAATCTCCAAGCACACGCGGGGATGACATATAGAGATAGTTAATCATCGGCTCTACCTATTTAGACAACTTCTTATTGATCAGAGATGAGCGTTAGAGATTGACCCCAATCCTTTTCCGTAAAAGCAGTTCAACGCTCTCACTAGTGGCTTCTGGGCATTATGGATGTCACTGTGATAACATATTGTAGACGTTGTGTATTACGTGCCATGACTCTCCGATTGCTGTTGACTTAGGTTAAATTCTCTCTTTAAGATGGAACACGAAACAAAAATCATAGATCAAGTTCTTGAGTTTGCACCTCGGCAATATTTTTTCTTTACTAATACATATTCTTCTAAGGTTGGGGCGGGGGGGGGGGGAGAGAAAGAGAAAGAGTGAAAAAGAGTGAGAGGGGAGACAGACAGACTGACAGGACAGACATACAGATAGGCAGACACAAAGACAGACAAATAGACAGACAGGCAGGCAAGCAGACTGACAGACAAACAAACAGACAGGCGGACGGATAGGCAAGCAGACCGAAAGACAGACACAGATAGGTAGACAGACAAACAGACGCAGACAGAGAGGCAAACAGAGCATTTCCAGTGGAAACCTCAAGCTGGCATCATATAGAGCTAAACCGACAAATCACATCAGTCATAATGTAACTGTTCGATAGTTACCAAGTAAGTCTTACACTTTAAACAAAACCAGGAATTCCAACTGTAAGTATAACCAAAGAGTATATTAATTTGTGCATAAAACTCAGGGAATATAGTACTGTCTTCTGGCTCATTACATCTCGTGAAATGGGCCAATCAGACAGCAGGTATTTCCTTGTACATCAGATAGTTTCATGAATGTCGGCCAGCGCTGCAAAATGTATAATTATACGTAGTACATTTCTGTAAAACTAATTGAGGTAACGGGCCCTGTCCGCGATAAATGTGTTTACTCGTTTCAGATTTCGGTGATTGGAATTATAGATCTGCTTCACCTTGTCTGGTTCCTTTAGGTTTATTTGTTATTGTTGTGGTTTGTTTGTTTCTTTGTTTTTAGATACATCTTACTGCATGTCCTCTGCACATGAATACCCTATGGATCCTGTCAGCATTCCTGAAATGGCATTAACCCTTTCAATACTGAAACAGCATTGGTGTCAACTCTTTACTGCTGCATCAAAACTACAGGTTTGGGTTCTCCATTACTGGCTTTTAAATACAGATCAATAGCCTGATTTAGATTCATATTTACCATTCAAATTAACTGAAATAAACAGACCTCGATATAAATCGGATTTGAGAAAAATTAGCTTTCACAGGGTCAGTAGCCAAAGGGTTAATCTGCGTGCTGGGCAGCTTGTTTAATAGTAAACACATCGCAGAAAGTGATAACGTCATGGGCTCATGTGTTCGTGCAAAAGAAGGATCGGGAGGGTGGGGAGGGGGGGTGTCACAGACAAAAAGCAAACTAAAAAAAAACAACAACACTTCAACACCATTTGCAGTCTTCAAATCTAAACAAGAACCTCCTGCGGGTCAAAGCTCCTTCAAAATTTAACGCCAATACGAGCCTTATGGAGACACGATGGTCTAGAGGCAAGGTGCTCCTCTCTCATGCCGAAAGTACCGGGTTCGAATCCCGGTCGGTGCAGGCTTGTTGGAATTTGGGGATTTTTCTCATATTTCCCTGTCCCTGATCCTATGGTAGGTGGGATCAAACACCTAGTCTTCTCGGATAAGGACAAAAACCTTCGGAAAGCCCGTGTGCACGTTGCGCATGATAAAGATACCTTGATAGTTGAAAACCAAGAAGAGCAGGCTCAATAGACCGCTGCCGGGGAAAAATTGAATAAAATCTTATCCCTACCACTTCCTACCCCCCCCCCCCACCCCCCACCCGCCAAAGAAAAAAAAACGCCGACCAGCCCTGCACTGTGGCGACGACGTGTCTGCTCCACTTGTAACTGGGCTGGAATGACACTGAGGCAAATTTCCCAAATGAGATTAAAGAATTATACAACATGAGCAGCCCTAGGTCTTGTTAAAAATCGGGCGATTTTTTTATTTTTTTTAACTAGCTGGAGTACCTGGTTTTGCCTGGGATAAATCAGTTCAGTAGTTTCAGTTCTGGGTGATTCTAAATTATACTACAATGAATCTGCTTCATTTTTCCCCTTTCCTCTTCATTTATTTTGTTTTTTGTCGTAGCTTTTGTTTGTTTATTTGTTTGTTTGTTTGTTTTTCGATAACTCTTGTTATACCTCCCTTGCCCGTTAATGCCCCATGCACCTCCGTCCATATTCGGGGTGAAGATTGTCATGAAATGGCAGTGATCTGCGCATTGGGAGGGAGCGAATTTAAGGGGTTCAGCTGGTGAAATTTGAAATTTCCTTATTTGGGCCAGCAAATGAAAATATGCTGTTTATAATGGTTCCCTAAGAGGGAAATTAATTAAAAGGAAATTAAAATACTTTGGAAAAAATATTTGTTGCCATGGTTATGGCGGCCATCTTGAATAATTATTATTGACCAGACTCAGCAGGAAGTGATCACGTCATGGGGTCACGCGTTCGTAGACAAGGATTAAGGATCGCAGGGCGAAATAGGCGACCCAAAGCAAACTATAAAAAAAACAAAAAAATCCTCACATTTCAAATCTTCAAAGCTGAAAAAAATAATAATAACCTTCAGCAGGTGGAAAGGAAAGCATCTTCAAAGTTTCACTCCCGATCTAAGCAGTATGAGCGGCGCTAGGTCTTGTTAAAAATCGGGCAAGTTGTTTGTTTTGTTATAAAAGATTTTTTTTTCTTGGGCCCCCCCCCCCCCCCAAGGGGGGGGGGGTGATTTTTGTATAGCCTACATCTTTGGTCCCATTTGGGAAATTTGTCTTAGAGTCAGTGCACCTCAGTTACAACTAGAGCAGACACGTCGTCACCACAATGCAGCAACGGTCGGCGGTTTCTTAGTTGTTGTTGTTGTTGTTGTTGTTTTGGGGGTGGGGGTGCTAGCGATAAATTTTATTTAATTTTACCAGGGCAGCGGCCTGTTCGTCCTGCTCTTCCTGATTTCCAACTGCCAAGGTATCTTTAACGTGCACACGGGCCTTCCAAATGTTTCCTCCTTATCCGAGAAGACTAGGTGCTCGACCCTACCTACCATAGGATCAGGGACAGGAAAATATGAGAAAAATCCCCCAAATTTCCAACAAGCCTGCACCGACCGGGATTCGAACGCACATTCGACTTAAGTGGTATCTGACATCAATGATAAAAGACCAAGCAACAGAGTCCATTTGAGTCGGTCTGCTGTCAATTATCACAAGGTTGCACTAACTGACACACTGATACATGAATTTCATAAATAAATAGAATACACTTTGTTTTGGGGTTTTTTGGTGTGTTTTTTTTAGGCTGGCAAAGGGGGACATCGGGTGCGTGTCGGGGGGGGGGGGGAGGAGAGGAAAGGTAAACCATGGAAAGTCAGGCATTCCAGAGGCAAAGGATGTAAAAAGTTTTGTTAGGAGACCACAGTCTAATTAGAAAGCCGAATACAGGAAACACTGAGTGGTGTTCACTGCTCATCTAAGGCTTACTTTGTAATATTAATACTACATTCCTCTAAACAATAGCCAAAGAAGAACGTTTTCTAGTCAAGATAAATATATTTTTTTTATCATTATAACACCTGAGACACGGGATACCGAGGCGGTTCAATTCGCCAAATTCCTTCCGTCGACTTGCGCGCGTATCCTTCATTTCAACTGTGCAACAATTCGCACCCTACCCCTTCATAATTGAAAGGAAAGACTAGTACCACAGAAATCTGTGAGTAGAATTCACCGTATTTATTATTCATTATTAAATATATATTAATATATATTCAAATATTATAATAATACTTTATAACATACAGTTGTGAGTTGTGAACTGCGCCTAACAGGCTGCGTTACAATCTGCTCTGAGATAGAGAGAGGTAGAGAGAGAGTGAGGCAGAAAGAGGGAGAGAGAAAGAAAGAGAGAGAGAGAGATGCAAATCGAGAGAACAAGACTTTCTGTAGAGCGCCTAGATCGAACTTGTTTGCATTAGGCGCTATATAAATGATCTCCATTATTATTATTATTATATTATTTATACGTGAGCAAGTTGTGGACATACAGTGAAAGAAGGAATGGTTCACCTCGGGCATTCTGTGTCTCGGATTGGACGAAACACACGCCGTGTTGTATTATCAAGATGTCCTTATTTCCTGCAAAGTTGAGAAAGAACATGGAAAATAGGTACATAGCACTATAAAAAGAACCCCAAGTGTATAACTAGCCTGTTACCAAAGCAATTCGTGGGTGGATCTGACATTTTAATACCTCTCTAAAAAAATCCCCCAAAAATATATCTAAGACGATTTCGAACAAAACATTTTAACTGAATGCAGAAAAATGGCTAATCTTTTATATTACTAGCAAATCTCAATTTCCATAGAAAATATTTTACCCCTTTGAAGGGCTTTTCTCAGGAATTTGGTCTTTCACCTTAAGTCTGATTTCGTCAGATCCACTCACATAATTATGTGTAGAGGTCTGCGAAAATTGGGAATGTGTCGGCAACTCAAGAACCGAGATATAGGCTAAAATAGGTGCTGGGGTCACCCGAGGTCAAAATTGAGATTTAGGCTTTGGGGGATTCCCGAACATCTTAAAAATATATTTACGAAAGCTTTTGTTCGAAAAACGTCTAGAAATATTTTATTTTGATTTTTTTATAATCTGGACAAAAATGCCAAGAATTGTCAAAAATTGAGCAATATCAGGTGAGGTACTTTGGACTCTTTTTTCTCATGGGTCTATTTTAAGAACCTATAAATGTTACATACCTACTTCCGTGTTTTTTCCCCGCTGATTTCAATGGTGGAGAGTGCGCATGAATATCTGCTACCCAAAGCTTCTGCGCATCTAACATTTAAAGTTGTTACGTTTGTTCACTCCTGCTTCCTTCGCTTCCAGATTTTCCTTGACTTTTTGCCCTTAATATTTCTTCCAGTGATCAAATACACCTACATCATAATAAATTTTGATTATTATCTTAATTTAGAGCATCAGCAGTTTTGAAGTGGTATAATTCATTTAAAGTTCACGTTTTATCCCTCAAAAACTGTTGGTGACCTGTGCTACGAGCCTTGCAGTCAATGTAAACAAGAAGGCGGATGCTACAAAAGAGCAAGAATTTGCTAGGTCCAAGCAGTCTTGCAGACTTTGGGATGTCTGTCTTGGCTTCAGAGGACTTTCTGAGATATGTAATCACTGATTACTTTAATGAGAGGGATGAGGAGAGTGAAGAAGAGGAAGAGTCAGGTGAAGAACAAGGCGATTTGTATCTAGATCTATCTCAACGCATGGACGTGATTTTCTCATTTTGTGCTTTTTTTTGTGTTTTGTCACTTCAAATGTCTATATCTCAGCTTCTAGAAATGATAAATCAAAACTTTAAAAAGCAGCACCACCAGAAACATCTCCTCTTACCACTCATACCAAACAGTCAAAATAAAAAAATTTGGAGACATTCCCAATTATCGCAGACCACTACACAGATTTCTACGTTAAATAAATTAACGCCTTTTAAAATCAAATACTGGTCATATCTGAGTCAAAATTGGGCAAAAAGCTGCTGCGACCCCACAGTTTTTCTGTGGTTTTTATGATATTTCGTGGTCATATCTGAAGAACGCACGGGAAAAAACACCAACGACATTAACAAAAAGTGATGTTCTCCTTTATCGAAATATATACAACTTTAATTGATTCATCAAGTTAAAAAAAAAAAAAAAAGCTGCGATCACAAAATATTAGAAATCACCTTCCAGTTGCAAGAGGGAAGTTGTGAACTTTTCCAACATTAAAAATAGATTTTTCTCAGTTTTCTATTATTTATTTTTTTTTTGTCAGTGGGTTTTTTTTTTCTGTTTTTGGTTTGCTTTGAACATTTATCGAAAGACAGCTGAATTGATATCAGAAATCTACCGCATGTAAAATTAGAGGTTAATACAGGACCAAACGCGTCGATACCAACGAAATTGTTTGCCTTTAAATATCGTGCACAACTTGTGGTGAGAGGAAGAGAGAAGTCCAATATAATTAAAGGGACATTCTCTGAAAATATCATACTTGGATTCCGTCATAGATAAACTTAACAAAGTGGCCCCCTCTCGGACGTTTTGCCTTGTCCCTGTGAAATGTTGTGTAGCCTTAGCCTGTATTGAGCCAGCAAGTGAAACAGTGTTACTTTAGCGTGTAAAGATTTGGTGGTTGTAGGCTACAACTTCAGTCAGTGAGAATACAGAGATGGCTATTTATTTTGTTGTTGTTTTTTCTGGATATTCAATTAGTTAATATAAAATTTTAAGGCAGTGTCTGTTTGCCTTTTTTATCTATCTATCTATCTATCTATCTATCTATCTATCCATCCATCCATCCATCCATCCATCCATCCATCCATCCATCCATCCATCCATCCATCTATTTATCTATCTGTCTGTCTGTCTGTCTGACTGTCTGTCTGTCTGTCTGTCTGTCTATCTATCTATCTATCTATCTATCTGTCTGTCTGTCTGTCTATCTATCTATCTATCTATCAATCTGTCTGCATGTCTACCTGTCTGTCTTTCTATCTGAACATATGTCTCTCTGCCTGCCTCCCTGCCTGCCCACTGTGTGTCTCTCTATCTGTCGATCTGCCTGGTCTGTCTCTCTATCTGTCTGCCAGTCTCTCTGTCTGTCTTTCTCTCTCTCTCTCTCTCTCTGTCTGTCTGTCTGTCTGTCTCACTCTCTCTCTCTCTCTCTCTCTCTCTCTCTCTCTCTCCCTCTCTCGCTCTCTTTCATATCTGTAAAACCAAGCCATGAGTGATGTAAGAACTTATCGATCAGCGATGTTTTGTGCTACACAAACTCCTGGCGCTTCAAAGTGCCCCAAGCACAAAGAACTGTCAATCAGCTTTGGGAAGGACAACAACAGAGGGATGAACGTCTCGAGAGACCGGCAATCTCCGCTAAAGTCTGAGCCAGGAACCTTAATGTGCTCTATTTACAGCTGGGAGCGATAACTCTTAAGTGCTCGGGTCCGGTGATTGCCTCCCTTAGCACCTTTAGAAAAACAAGCTTCGTGTGAATAAACAGTGAATCCCCGTCGCCATCTGAAATTGCTTCTTGAAGCCACCCGCAGGACTAATTTTGAATAAACAATAAGGATATGGGAGATCTTGGCCTTTGAGTCAAGTATGGGACAAAGACACGTAGATGTTTAAAGGCAATCACACATACACACATATACACAAAAGACTATATAAATACGATAGTGTTGGTTCTTTATCATCACACAAACACATACGCACAAATCATACTTTGGTGTAGGGGCAAGGTGTTCACCTCTCATGCTGGAGGGAGTAGGTTCGATTACCGGTCGGCGCATGCATGTTGGAATTTTTTTTTTTTTGTGGGGGCGGGGGGGGGGGGAGGATTCCTGTCCCTGATCCTATAGAAGGTAGGATAAGCACCTGGTCTTCTCGCATGGGGATGAAAAACTCAGAGGGCCCGTGTGCATGTTGTGCACGTTAAAGATACCTTGACAGTTGAAAGTCGAGAAGAACAGGCCTAACAAGGCCGGCTGCTATGGCAAAATTTTAAATAAAGAATTGAAAAAAAAAAAAAAATTCCATAAAAACACGCAAAACACAAGAACAAGAAACATGGAAACAAGAAACATGGAAACAAGAAACATGGAAACAAGAAACATGGAAACAAGAAACATGGAAACAAGAAACATGGAAACAAGAAACATGGAAACAAGAAACATGGAAACAAGAAACATGGAAACAAGAAACATGGAAACAAGAAACATGGAAACAAGAAACATGGAAACAAGAAACATGGAAACAAGAAACATGGAAACAAGAAACATGGAAACAAGAAACATGGAAACAAGAAACATGGAAACAAGAAACATGGAAACAAGAAACATGGAAACAAGAAACATGGAAACAAGAAACATGGAAACAAGAAACATGGAAACAAGAAACATGGAAACAAGAAACATGGAAACAAGAAACATGGAAACAAGAAACATGGAAACAAGAAACATGGAAACAAGAAACATGGAAACAAGAAACATGGAAACAAGAAACATGGAAACAAGAAACATGGAAACAAGAAACATGGAAACAAGAAACATGGAAACAAGAAACATGGAAACAAGAAACATGGAAACAAGAAACATGGAAACAAGAAACATGGAAACAAGAAACATGGAAACAAGAAACATGGAAACAAGAAACATGGAAACAAGAAACATGGAAACAAGAAACATGGAAACAAGAAACATGGAAACAAGAAACATGGAAACAAGAAACATGGAAACAAGAAACATGGAAACAAGAAACATGGAAACAAGAAACATGGAAACAAGAAACATGGAAACAAGAAACATGGAAACAAGAAACATGGAAACAAGAAACATGGAAACAAGAAACATGGAAACAAGAAACATGGAAACAAGAAACATGGAAACAAGAAACATGGAAACAAGAAACATGGAAACAAGAAACATGGAAACAAGAAACATGGAAACAAGAAACATGGAAACAAGAAACATGGAAACAAGAAACATGGAAACAAGAAACATGGAAACAAGAAACATGGAAACAAGAAACATGGAAACAAGAAACATGGAAACAAGAAACATGGAAACAAGAAACATGGAAACAAGAAACATGGAAACAAGAAACATGGAAACAAGAAACATGGAAACAAGAAACATGGAAACAAGAAACATGGAAACAAGAAACATGGAAACAAGAAACATGGAAACAAGAAACATGGAAACAAGAAACATGGAAACAAGAAACATGGAAACAAGAAACATGGAAACAAGAAACATGGAAACAAGAAACATGGAAACAAGAAACATGGAAACAAGAAACATGGAAACAAGAAACATGGAAACAAGAAACATGGAAACAAGAAACATGGAAACAAGAAACATGGAAACAAGAAACATGGAAACAAGAAACATGGAAACAAGAAACATGGAAACAAGAAACATGGAAACAAGAAACATGGAAACAAGAAACATGGAAACAAGAAACATGGAAACAAGAAACATGGAAACAAGAAACATGGAAACAAGAAACATGGAAACAAGAAACATGGAAACAAGAAACATGGAAACAAGAAACATGGAAACAAGAAACATGGAAACAAGAAACATGGAAACAAGAAACATGGAAACAAGAAACATGGAAACAAGAAACATGGAAACAAGAAACATGGAAACAAGAAACATGGAAACAAGAAACATGGAAACAAGAAACATGGAAACAAGAAACATGGAAACAAGAAACATGGAAACAAGAAACATGGAAACAAGAAACATGGAAACAAGAAACATGGAAACAAGAAACATGGAAACAAGAAACATGGAAACAAGAAACATGGAAACAAGAAACATGGAAACAAGAAACATGGAAACAAGAAACATGGAAACAAGAAACATGGAAACAAGAAACATGGAAACAAGAAACATGGAAACAAGAAACATGGAAACAAGAAACATGGAAACAAGAAACATGGAAACAAGAAACATGGAAACAAGAAACATGGAAACAAGAAACATGGAAACAAGAAACATGGAAACAAGAAACATGGAAACAAGAAACATGGAAACAAGAAACATGGAAACAAGAAACATGGAAACAAGAAACATGGAAACAAGAAACATGGAAACAAGAAACATGGAAACAAGAAACATGGAAACAAGAAACATGGAAACAAGAAACATGGAAACAAGAAACATGGAAACAAGAAACATGGAAACAAGAAACATGGAAACAAGAAACATGGAAACAAGAAACATGGAAACAAGAAACATGGAAACAAGAAACATGGAAACAAGAAACATGGAAACAAGAAACATGGAAACAAGAAACATGGAAACAAGAAACATGGAAACAAGAAACATGGAAACAAGAAACATGGAAACAAGAAACATGGAAACAAGAAACATGGAAACAAGAAACATGGAAACAAGAAACATGGAAACAAGAAACATGGAAACAAGAAACATGGAAACAAGAAACATGGAAACAAGAAACATGGAAACAAGAAACATGGAAACAAGAAACATGGAAACAAGAAACATGGAAACAAGAAACATGGAAACAAGAAACATGGAAACAAGAAACATGGAAACAAGAAACATGGAAACAAGAAACATGGAAACAAGAAACATGGAAACAAGAAACATGGAAACAAGAAACATGGAAACAAGAAACATGGAAACAAGAAACATGGAAACAAGAAACATGGAAACAAGAAACATGGAAACAAGAAACATGGAAACAAGAAACATGGAAACAAGAAACATGGAAACAAGAAACATGGAAACAAGAAACATGGAAACAAGAAACATGGAAACAAGAAAAAGAGAGATGCGAATGCCAAGGGCAGAAATCCTCCGAAAACAAAGAATTTAACACAACTACTCAAGGACAGCGACAGTGAAATTACAGACAGACTGGATAAAAACACCTGTAGGAGCACCTTGCCGCGTCTTTGAATCCAATCTGGCAAACCACTTCATTCCATCACGCTCCATAATCACCCTATAGGGAAAGGGGATTGAATGCCATGGTTACTATATTTAGATTTACGTCATGGGACATTGGAACTGTTCAACGCGGCGGTTAAGCACAGTTATGGACTTTGTACACACGTTTCATGTGCAGTTGATCTTTGTGCCTCGAATCGCCCTTACAAAGTCCATAAAACTGTGCTTAACCACCGCGTTGAACAGTTCGAATGTTCCCATGACGTCATCGGTAAATTTAAATAATTATAGTAACTGTGTCATTCAATCCCGTTCCCTGTAGCATCCCTTTTATATAAGCGATACAAGCAAGAAGAGCTATGATTAGGGGACCCCGTAGTTTACTTACAAAGCCGAACAGACAAAATACTTAGTTCTGTTCACTGTGCAACTAAAGCCACGGTCCGTTTACAACAGCCAAGAGAAAGAGCTGTAGCACTAAACGCATGGCGCAATTTGTTTGGTGTACACTCACATGTTTTCATTGTACACTGTATCATTTGTGCAGCGAGCCGGAAATGGAGGCTAATTATAACACTAAAAAAGTTATAGAAAAACATTCACTTTCTACTTCCTAATGTTTGAATGGATTTTATTCAACGGCGTCCTGAGGGGACAAAATGACTTCCCAGTGCGACTCATGCTCGGACCAGCAGCTTAATGATCTGAGTGTTAATAGCCTTTGCTCGCTTTTAGAACCATCCATCTACAGGCCTGACCCAACAGGGGCATCGCTCCTTAGGGTCGCATTTTAACAACAGTGGCGGGGGACGGGTATACCTCGGAAAGGCCGAGTCAAAGATTTTTCGCCCCGTTGGTTCAGAGTGTATGAGAAAAAGATCCCAAGTTATTGTAAACAAGTGGTTGAAAGGAAAGGTAAGAAAAAAATTTTGTGAATATTTTACTACTGTAAGATCAAGAAAGCATTGCCAGGAGTCGCATTCGAAAGTCCTCCGCTGAAGACAATCATTAGTGAAACCAGGAATTTAGACCGGGTTTAAACGCTAAGGCGTTTCACGGTTTTCAAAAAACTATAAGACGTGATGAAATGCAAAAACTAAGCCAGCCATGCAACTCGGCGGTATCAAAAACGGTAGTATGCAAACTTTCAAGTGTCTAGCTTGAATGACCATGAAATGCATAAGCGTCAAAGACAGTTTACCCCCTGCTCTCATTATTATAAAAAGTGTATAAATTTCCAGAATTACATAGGGGGACAAGGTGGTCTAGAGGCCAGGTGCTCGCCTCTCATGCCACGGGTCCCGGGTTCTAAACCCGGGCAGTGCAGGCATGTTGGAAAGTGGATTTTTCTTATATTTTCAAGTCCCTGGTCCTATTGGGGGGTAGGATCGAGTACCTAGTCTTCTCGGATAAGGACGAAAAAATTCGGAGGGCCCGTGTGCACGTTGCGCACGTTAAAGATACCTTGGCAGTTGGAAATCGTAAAGAGCAGGCCGAAAGGCCGCTGCCCGGGCAAAATTGAAATTAATAGATTAAAATTTATCCATATCATCTCCCCCCCCCCCCCCCCGCCAGAATAAAACAAGTAAAGTGAGGTGTAAATGCCAAGGGCAGCGAACCTCCTAAAATAAAGACCTCAAATCAGAATTACATAGTAAAGTTGCTATTAAGTGAGGACTTTTGAGTTTAGGTTTGGAGAAATCACGTTTACACAATAGAATATAACATAACGATAGGACAGAAGAAGATCCTACCACAAGCGCCGATCAACCACTTGCTTGAGTTCGGAGAAAGGACGTCTACACAATAATTACAGTCACATTGTGCTAGGACAAAAAGCCAAACGATAGACAGATTATAACATAACGGTAGGACAGAAGGAGACCTTACCAGAAACGCCCATCAACCGCCGATCAACAAGCGCCGATCAACCACTTGCTTGAGTTCGGAGAAAGCACGTCTACAGCAACACGTTAATGGCCACATTGTGCTAGGAAAAAGCACCCAAGGACAGAATACAACAGAACGATAAGACAGTTGGAGACTCTACCAGAAGCGTCCACCAAGCATCCGAGTAAGGAATGGACAAAGGTCAGCTGCAGTGTCACCTTGTTTCTCATTTATTAAATATCTTTCGATTGAACTCAGATGCATTAAAGCGACGTATTTGCGGAGCCACATTATGCGGTTAAAAGCACAGGCATTTAATCAACACTTAATTCATAGCTTCCTATCCGGATTACAGGGACTGATCAATATAAGACGTTAAGTGCTGCATTGTCTTCTCCATTATTTGGGATATTTTTCTATTTCTTGTAAACTGGGCATTTTGCACGTGAACTGGTAAAACAAAAACAAAAAAAACGACTTCAAGTGAATTAAGGAAATGCAGAAAACAAAGCATTTTTATTTTCACACAGAGCACAGGCATACACACAGACACACATACAGAGAGAGCGAGAGAGAGAGGGGAGTACAGAGAGAGAAAGAGAGAGATAATTTGGGAGGAGGGAATAGACAAAGAGGGAGATAATGATGGAGGAAGGGAGAGACGAAGAGAGACAGAAAGAGAGGTGTAAAGTGTCTCTGACAGAGTTAATTATGAATTTATGGAAGATGGCAATTTCACGAGGGTTGCCTATTATAAATGCTATAGGGAGAAGGTAATTTTCGTTATCGTTATTATTTTTAAACTATGATATTTTTTTACAAAGGATGATAACGGCCTTCTTTTCTTCCTTCACTGAGAAAGGATTTGTTTCATATCTCTCTCTCTCTCTCTTTCTGTCTGTGTGTGTGTGTGTGTCTGTCTGTCTTTCTCGTGTGTATCTCTCTTCATCTCAAATCCTTCTGTCACTCTCTCACTGTCTCTTTTCTTCTCTCTCTCTCTCTCCCTCTCTCTCTCTCTCTCTCTTTCTCTGTGTGTGTGTCTGTCTGACTCTCTGTCTGTCTGTGTATGTCTCTCATCTCAAATCCGCCTCTGTCACTCTCTCACCATCTGACTCACTCCCACCCTCTTTGTTTCTCTCCTCTTTCTCGATATCTCTCCTTCACTCTCTCTCTCTCTCTCCTTCACTCTCTCTCTCTCTCTCTCCTTCACTCTCTCTCTCTCTCCTTCACTCTCTCTCTCTCTCTCTCTCTCTCTCTCTCTCTCTCTCTCATGCTCTTTATCTGTTTGTTTGTCTGTCTGTCTCTCGAACACACCCTCAAGATAAATAAAAAAACTGGCTACTAACGTAAATTCGGTAAATACTTCATTAAAAGATCAACTCCATTGCACGTGTTAGGGTGTGGACAAAATGAGAAGGAAGAGAGGTAGGTCTAATCAAAGGTGCTGACAACCACTACCACCAGGAAGTAAACATCGGGGTTGTTGAAGAAAACGAGATTGAAAGAAAGAAAACAAATGGCATAAAGCGGTAGTGAATTATTTTCCATGCAACACAGTGGTTCTCAACCCTTTTCAGGCAATCCCCCCCCCCCTTCCCCTCGCCCCTTCCCTTTAGGCTCCAAAATTCGACAAGATGGGACAGCTCGGGTTTGGCAGCGCCCCATCTTGGCGTAAGCCCTTTTTGTGCTTTGCTTTATACAAAAATACATGATTAATTACATACTACATATTTTAAAAATATTTTGACATCGGAACTACTTCTGGAAGCGAAACCGATCGGTGTTGTGTCTTATTTTCTATGCAAATCCATTGTACGAAGCGCTGGCTTTGCGCGCCGGGAGTGGGCGGTGCCCGTGACCGGATGTAAACGATAATTATTTTAAAGGAAGTGTATATCCGTATAACATGTTGTATGGATATGGACAGTGCATATCCGTACAACATGTTTACCAAAAATCGCGACTGGTGAAGGTTTGCTGAAACAAACCTTGGTACCGGTATGGTGTTCACGAATTTAAAGTGACAACACATGGAATAGTCAGAGGGATCTGGGGGCGTGAGGGTCTAGTCAGTTTGTATCAATGGGCGTTACTCAGACTAACTAATCAGGCGAAAAGGGGCTGGGGTAGCCATTGGTGATCGACGTACACTCAAGTATATTATTAGAGCAGATCACGCAATCTCCGAGCAGAAGTCGGATTGTTTTGCTACTAAGCCGATTTATATTTTTAAAAACTATGCAACTTAACAAGGTCAGTAATATAGTATTCCGGTGTGTGTTCTACGTCATCGAATTGTGTGCCTTGTACGGATATGCACTGTCCATATATATATGCGCTTCCTATTTTAAAACACCCGAAGAGGGGAAGGGTCTGATCGTATCAATCTAGTATCTTTGCTCGAACTACTGGAACCCAACAGATACATTTCACAAGAATTGTGTCGTTAAGTTTTTCGAAGCTATGTAAGGATGTTGATGATTCATTATAAAACAGACAGAATAGGCTCCAAGAAAAAAAAAAAAACGTTTCTGTTCATAAAACCCATCTACGTGTGCTGTTGAATAAGTCAGTGGCTGCCTTGTTTTTGCCCCCAAAATCATTTTTCATCATGTACTCGCCCTCCCCTCTCCCCCTCCTTTCATCGTTTTTGCCCAAGTGTCTCGACCTTTTTTTTTTTTTTTTGTTCTCCCCTGCCCCCTGGAAATAGAAAATCACCCCCCCCCCCCCAACGCTCCGCGGAGCGATATCGCCCACGTCGAAAGAGAATTTGAGTGGAAGTTAAAATGTAAACTAAAGGAGCTGACAGAAGTGCTTTGCTTAAATGTGTTAAGACTAGGAAGTTGTGGCCAGGGGCCAGTTGGTGTGTGCACAGCTCTTGATGGCTGCAAAAAAGGAATATTTCTGAGGCTCAGATTGAACCTTTGGATTCTTCGTTCCTTGGGGAAAAGTTCGGTGCGCCACTACCACTTTGAATTCTTAGGGGGACATCATACTGAACCTGGAACGGCACAGTCAGCTACTGGCAGACAAGAAGTGCACACCGTAATTTCCTATATTTTCTTAGTAAATCCGGGAAGACCTTTTCATACCCAGTCAGCTTCTGCCATTATTTCTCGGGTGTAGATCTACGTGTATTTTGCTGGCAGCCGCTAACTGGCTATGATGTTCCGGGCTGAGTATGATACCCCCCATAGCCAAGGTGCACACATGCGACATTGCTGTACTGCTGTGGCGTCACTTCTTCTTAAATCTAGGCTAATGAATAGAAATGTGCACCTGTTTGCTCCAACTCCACTTTTTGTGCAACTGAGAAATTCGATGTCAAACTTTTGCGGCTTTGGTTTTATTATCATTAAGGAGTTAGAATAAATCGAAACTGTGAAACAGCTTGGTGTGTTTGTTGAGGTCTTTGTTTTTGGGAGGATCTCTGCCCTAGACATTTGCACCTCTCTCTTTCTTGGCTTAATTTGCTTGTTCTTGGTGTTTCTGCCACCTTCTTAGCTTTCATAGTCCTCAAAAGGGCTTTTCCTGTGGTTACCTTTCCTGGAAACAGCTTGATCAATGCCTTGACGCATGATAAACTGACTCGGTGCCGTATGCTGCGCCGAGCGGTTCATCTGGAAAATACCTATTTCAAGTTAAAAAATTCTGTATTTGGCATAATTTGGCATTTAACCATGTTTTTAAAAGCTTCTATACACTGGTAGTATCACTGGTATCCACATCACTGATCACCGTCTTTCAAAGAGAGCAATATGAAAACTCTTATTCTCTGAAAGAAACTAACTGGGAGTGAATCAGCTAAACAAGCATCAAAGTGTGTGTTTGTTATACCTCTTCTATTATACTAAAAGATCTCCGGATTTGTGGGGAGTTTTTTTTTCAGAAAAGGGAGCTAGAAAAAAATAAAACAAGAACTAAGCTTATAACATGTGCCAATCGGGCTCATCACAGAGTCAAAGACAACATGAACCTAAGACACAATAGCACCGAGACAGCAAGTCGTATGTATGCGCCTAGCCTTACAATTCTTTACAGTCTCAGAATTTGCTATTGACAGTCAGTCCAAATAACAAACATAGGAGTTTTTGGGTCAGGGATAAGATAAGATAAGATAAAAATTGCGTTACTGTCCCATGAGGGAAGTTCTCTTTCACAGAACGTTTAAGAGCACATGCTATGGTATACACATCTTACGCTTCATTACAGAAACGTATGGCACAACTCAATAAAACTCAACAACAGGCATACCATGAAATGACATGATAAGGAACCTTAGTGAAATATGGCACACATGTAGCTAAAGTGTTTTGTTGGGGCGAACTGCAGAAGGCTAAAAGGGTCTTCGTATCTTTCTCTGTTTGCATTCATGTGTATTATTCTGTTACTTCTGGGCGATCTAGAAAGTTAATAAAACAAGGGATGGTGACTTTCATTTCAGATGGATATGAATTTCTTTGCACAAGCACTGGAGTACAAGCATTTAGGGTTAGGGGTGAGGATATAGTTAGGGAGAGTGTTAGGAATCGAGGTGAAGGGCAGGGAAACGATTGCGGTAGACTGCATACAGACGATTGGGTGCTCGGGACGCACGGAACACTTTCCCCTTTCTGTACTGAAGTCAGGGTGTGGGGTGAGAAGGCGTTTGGGGGGGGGGGGAGGCAGGGAGGGGTAGATAAGGGTCAGGATGTCTGTCAGATGAAGATTGCCACGCACGTGCTGCGGAATATTTACTCCATCACCCAAGAGAAGAGAAGAAAAGAGAGATCGAGATTGAGAAAGACGCACAGAGAGGGGAGAGAGAAAGGGAAAGAGAAAGAGATGAAGGGAAAGAAAAGGAGAAAGGGGGAGAGAGAAATCAAAGGAAAATGAGAGACAGAAAGACAGACAGAGAGAGATAGAGAGAAAGACAGAGAGGGGAGCAAGAGAGATGAGAGAGAGGAGGGAGAGAGGCGGCGACAAAGAGAAGGGAATTGGAAAGAAAGAGAGGGGAAGAGAAACAGAAAGAAAGAAGAAAGAGAAGGCAAATAAGAGACGGAGAGGGAGAGAGGGAGAGGAGAGAACGACAGAGAGATGGGGGGTGGGGGGGGGGATAAGCAGATTCGTAGACTAGACGAAGCAACAACAAAAAAAAGCAAAAAACTTTGAGATAATGCTATCTAGGGTGGAGAGTGAGTGACGTCCAAACTTACAGTCTACGCCAGGGTTACTAGAAGCAAAAAGTTTCAGTCTCGAACTACGCGTACTCCCAGTCTCAGCCAACTTACAACTTAACCACCATTTTGTACTATGGCAATAAGGGTATCAAGAGTAGATTTCTTCATTCGTCCAATGAATGGAAAATACACCCAAAGCAAAGCTTACGATTAGGGTATGCTAGGAATACAGTTAGCGTCAAGGCCGGATTAAGGCCAGTAATGTGGTGCCCTAAGCACAGCCCAACCTTGGTGTCCTTTTCCCCCTTCCATGGGCAGGACATGGTCAAAACTGACATGACGCTAAAACGCAATAGACGTATTGAAGAAGAAGTTTCAGTACACATGAAAACCCAATTTAATTCAGTTATTATACATAATGGATACTGTGAATGTAAGATGGGGCCCTTACCTGAAACAGTGATAACTCGGAAACTGCTGGACGGATTGGACTAGATTATTGTTTTATTCTTCAAGTTAGAACATTTTTGAGCACACTCAGAAAGAAAAGTGTGCCACGATGTGCCATTTTAGGCTGCTTTTGTATCTGCCAGATATAATAGCTTATAGTAAACATTCCATCTGTAAATACACGTATGTAATCCACTCCGAAAATAATGCATCATGCATGTAATAGTACACACAATGAAGAAAATGCATCCATGTGAAAATCAAAACACGCCTTAAAACACTTGACAGCACTAGATTACGAAGCACACTTTAGATACAAGCAATGCAGTCCAGTTGATACTCTGTGTATTACAAAGCAGAGGAAGTGTACAGTGCTCATCGTAGGAAGCAAATCAAGTGGTGTTTTTGTTTTGTTTTGTTTCGTTATTTAAAATAATTATTATGACTAGGGCAGGCGTTTTGTTTTTTTCTTCGGTGTGATTGCGCCATGGGGCCAAATTGGATTTTGTTTGCACAGTGATTTTTTTTTATATTATTATTAGGGCTAAGGCTAGGGCCAGCTATGGTAAGGCTTAGATTAGCTAATTGACCACATAAAGCTCTCGGCTGGGGACATAACCACAGCAACGTATTCGCAAATCAGCCACAATTTGCTTGGCCACAATCATACTACCATTAGCCAGCAAACCTAGGAATATCCGACACGTAGGATTGACGTCAAGTTTGCACACATAAGAACGACAGCGCTCCTACTCCAGATCCACTGGTTACAGCCTTCATCTTGGTTACTAACCAAAAGCGTCACTTCGAGCTTCCATGCATTTGGCGGACGGACGTGCTTTGGTGCTGCTAACGAAGCAAGAACTCGCAGCTAAGTAAACTGTTTCTGTCATGATTCGGATGTTGTTAAAACTCACGCAGAGAGTGAGTTGTTGTTGTTTTACCAGGGCCATGAGAAATTGGCTGGTGGCCTTGAACGGCCCTCGCGAATTATAGTTGGTGAGTAAATAAATGTAAAGTTAAACTGTTAGATTCACGCTTGTCGGTTTTAATGTTCGTGATTAATAAGTAATGGAGTAGGGGATAGTTGACATTGTTAAGTATGACTAGACAAGTTTTTGCACGTTAACTGGCTGGTAGAATAGTGCAGACGTATTACTACAATTAAAATGGTGGGAGGTTTCGGCCAATGAGTCAGCTGAACTAATTGGGCCAGCGGACTAGCACTGCTGGGTAGTTAGATAGTATAAAACATCGTGTAACGTTCAGATTTATTGAATACAGACGAGCAGAAGCATCGTGTCGTGAAGTATCTCCGGTTGGCCAGTACCTGAACTGTGATTTGAAGACTAGAAGTCCTTGCTAACGGACTGACTGAGCTCTAGAAAGAAAGGTCTGAGTGGGCTGACCTTTGAAAGCCCACGCTGCGCTATTTTGATGTTCGCGCCTACCAGTAGGCGTGACCAATGGTAATATATCTTATTTGTTCAAGCATAATAGAAGATCAGAGATAAAGAGAGAACCACAGCCTCATAGGAAGTCTAAGGAAACCCCAGCTGGCACTCGACGACGAGTGGCCTGTGTTATAGAATTATTTCCCTAGTATGATTGAAGTAATATGGCACATTGTTGATGAATTGAATAATGATTGTGTATATATATAAATAGTTTTTTGCAACTGCGTAATTACCTACAAGCCGAAGTGTGCTTCTGTAGGCTTGGAACGTACTGGGCTCTCCTAACATTCAAGCCCATATGATTTAGGGAGAGTTTGCCTGGCGACTGGCCAATGGCGACTCAACTGTCACTTTAAATTGATATCTAGTTTCGTATAATATACCTATTTGCTATTGATTGCAGTACATCCAATAAGGAACCATAATTACATGAATATCATAGATTAAGTTAGTAATTAGAATTTATTGCTTTGAATATACCTCTATTGTCTTTTGTTTTGTTTATTAATATTTATGTAAAACATGGCCTGACCGGCCTGACATATATAGATACTCTAGTTGTTTAATACTTTTCTTGTGTGGTTGTGTCCGAGTGTGAGTTAGCTGCCTCTCGTGCAGTCGAATGCTCCCCAAGACCCTAACTCTGCTCGTGACCGTTTCGCTTCGTTCATGTTGAAGTCTTTTATTGTTCGATTTTTTTTTTCACTTGAAAAAGGCGAAAGCCGAAAATTTTGTGTATTTTCTGTCTTCTCTTTAGTTTGCTTTGTATTGTTTGGGTTTTATTTCCCATGCAGGGTTTCGCAACATACAACCTTTTCTTTTTGCCCAATTTTGACTTTGCTTATAGCCCTGCTGCGACCCCACAGTTTTTCTGTGGTTTTTGTAATATTTAGTGAATTGGTTACGACATCGCGGCGACGTCGGGTTGATGTAGGGAATCGCCTCTATGGTAATCCTACCAACCCTATCCAAATTGCATTACTATCAGTCTACATCCTGCTGACACAGGAATGCTGGTGGGCTGTGAATATCAGGCCAGGCGTGGGCATGCTACTTTCTTGCCGTGCAGTACCCGTCGTTTTTGTTTTCATTTCTTGTTAAATCTAGGCGAATGAATGGAAATGCACACACCTGCGGGGCATGGGCATATTGCAGAGCCAGTTTAAGTTTGAGTTTGGAGTTTGGTTGTAGGCTACGGCTCGTCGGCATGGTAACGGCCACTCTGCGTCCTTTCACGGTCTATTTCGCTACTTTATTTATGTTTGGCATTGAGAGCTTCATCAATTAAAATTTCACAGATAGAATTAAATAGTTCCGTATAAAATTTATCACACTGGTAAAATTCTCAAAACTTGCTTTGCATAGATCGGAAAACATTTTTGTAAATGTGTATGAGAGTTTTTAAAGTAAGTTACAGATCTTAGCCCCTTTTAGAAAGGACAAGACGCACCGTGGGTCCACGTCAGGAAATAATTTTATTGGATCAGCAAGCATAGGGCTTTCTTCCGGTATACATGAAATCTACATAATTCATTCATTTAAAAAACATGAAACTAGCTCTTTGTGTGCCATGAATTTTTTTCCACGTTTGCGATACAGGGAGTAAATAGTAGGGGGGGGGGGTGAATGAAGACAGACTAGAGCAACATCTGTTAATAGAAAAGTCTACTTTCTTTCTTCCCGAAACAAAGATAGCCGAGCATTCTCGTGCATGGTAAAGGGGCTGGAGGCGGGGAGTGAGAGATGAAAGAGGTGAAACCTTGAAGAACGATTAAAGATGGAAAATGATGGGTGGTTTATATGGCAGCAATGGGAATGTGGTAGGAGAAAAGAATAAAGAGCTAAGAAAGGATAGAATGTGCGACAAAAGTGAAAGAATGTAAGTAGCATTACAAACAATTCATGGATGGAGATGGGAGGTGGGGGAAGGGGGGGGGGCCGTAATAATATTTGGGAGTAGGGCAGAGGATTGTAAATCAAAAGCTGCTGATAACGAAATGGTACAAAACAAATTACTTTTGTAACTGAGATATAATTGGAGTGTAAACTTACATTATACACAACTTTAGTCACGGTAGATGAAAGGAATCGAGCTGTGATGAGAAATCGTGACTTTAGTTCTTGTTTGGTCCTTCTCCATTTTCTGAAAAATTGGAGATCTGTTCGTATGTAGAAGAGGTATAGCAAATGCACACTTAAGCACTTGTTTAAAATGCGCTGTGGCACTTATCAAGCTGTTTCACAGTTCCGATGTATTCCAACTCCTTATCATAATATTAAAGCCGCAAACGTTTAACTTCGAATTTGTGACCAAAAAAGTGGAGATGGAATAAACAAGAGTTGAGGTCACGTCTCAGCTACAGAGGAGTCGCTGAGGAGGCTGACAGTACCTGGTCCACAAGCATTTACATGTAGGCCACATTTGTATTTGATCTGAGGATGGTCAGTGAAGGGTCAGTTAATCAACCTGTCGGCTTGTCTGTCCATTTATCAGGTTATTTGTTTAACGTTTTCTTTTAAAATATTTTTTTTACATTTGACCTAAAGGTAGCCTACTCTTACACACCCTTACTTGTACTGATGTAAACAGTATTTCGTTACATCATAACCATGTAAGCTGATGGCGCGCTGGGTCATGTCTGCTTGGTCTCGGTTTAACCCTCAAATTTCCAGCTCAGCCAATTTAGCAGTTTTGAATCTTAAGAAACTAATTTAAAATGGTCAAATGGATGCAGAAACATGCATGTTTACCACGTAAAATCATTAATTTTCTTGGTCATTTCAGAAATGTTCCAATTATTGAACATTAGGCTCTGTGGAAATGTTTCAGATACAGCATGCTGGACACTAGATGGTTAACAGTGTGAGTGTGGGTGAGACGTGAACTGAGATGAGACCTTCTGCCCTAGCCAGGGCGAGGCAATTCTGTCTTCGGGGGCGTCAAAACTGTCGTGGGTTAGCTGACCGAAAGAGACACCTCATGTAGGCCTACTGAGTCAAACCAGATGCACAATCGAAGATTTGCCTCAGTGCGCCTCTAGGCCTAGCTGCCGACGAACTGCTCACAGTTTCTCCAGTAATGAACTGTTAGGAGTGAAAACCAATAGATCGAGCTGAGACAGCGGAAACGGGAAAAGCAATAACTGCCTCTAATGTGGTCCATATTAATTGTCCCCACGGCCAGGGTTACTGATAATCTAATATGCTGAATATGAAATCTCATTTGACGGTCAATAATAGCCAGAGCTCACAAGGAAGTCTAGCCCAGTTAATAAGCTTAGCGCGCGAGGATAACACAGTACTCTCACCTGCCCCTTATCTTTACTCATTTAGGGGTGACTGATCATGTTCCATATCTCAGGTTATTAACCAGAATGTGTTATGTCCACTTTTATTCATTGCTTTTAAATGCCTGCAGATATCCAGGGCATAAGGTGCGTGGCTTTATTTTATAACCCAATAAAACTACATGCACATGTATTTATGTGACCCTTTTGAAATTATTGCTATTATTTGAATTTTCGTTAAGTTTACAAATTTTAAGCTCGTTTTTCATAATTGGACTATTTTGGACGTAAAACATTTTGGTTGCCAATCCTCGATATATCAATTCCTTCTACACTGTTTTTTTCAAATTATTAATCAACCTCGCAGTACGATGTTTTAACTCGTGTGGAACCACCTGGGATTTAATGTGTGGATCGGGGAAACCAAAATGGGATACTGAGTCAACTCGAAGTCTGTTTTGTGTCCAGTTACTGTGAAATGTGGATTACGGAAGTAACAAGGGACCTCACGCCCTGGTGAGACCAACGCAAATCTGCCTCACTGGTTTGGACACGTCAGAACTGTCATGTCAAGGCAGCGGGTGGAAAGCTCTTTTATAACCTTAACTGCCTAAAGCTGTGTTTTCATGTATACGGAAACGGAGAAGTCAAACATAATCAGGCAGTTAAAAGAAAGAGTGTTTCTATGTGTACGGAAACGGCGCTCAAGTACACATGAAATTATTCTTTCTGTTTCACTACTTGAAAGGTTTTTAAAGTTTCCGTTTCCGTACACAAGAAAACACAGCTTAAAGGTTCCAAAAAAAATATGCTTTAAAAAAAACAACAATAACAACAACAAAACAAACTTAGATTAAAACATCATGAAAGAAGGAGTGCACAAACATAATACATGTAGGCCTATAATGAGGGTTATCTATGTATAAAATTTACAGTACATGTATTTATCTGCTAAATCATTATTTAGTGATCTTTTCATTTAAGTATTCAACCTATCAGATTATTCATTTATTTATTTACCTACAGGTATTCATTTACGTGCTTTATTTACTTATTTGTGTATTTACTTGTATATTTTTATTTAGATACTTACATGATTTATTCATTCATCCACTTTATTCAACATAAAATTCGCAGTCATGCATACGAATGCGATGGTTACAGACCAAATCGCATTTCAATCTAAGCCTCCCCCCCCCCCCCCCAAAAAAACCACGTAGGCCTATAATAAACTCAAAACGATTGCTGAGCTTCTCGACACGGGTCTCTGTACAAACTGATCCTTGTACATGTAGTGTGATCCTCTATCGTTTTTCCGCCATTTCTCATCTTGGACTACTTTGAGTCTAGGTTATTGAGTTGGCCCACACTCACCCCGAATCCACTTTTATCAGCAAACACTACCCCTAGGTCATCCTAAATATAGCAACAATTAAACCCCGGGCTAAGCTCTTCATAATCCCGGGCAGTAATAAAGGAGTTCTCCACAGGCAACTGCGCCAACCGTTTAAATATCACTCCCAGTAGATTTAATCAAGTGGCTGTTTCGCCAAGGGATAATTCGTCCTTGTGTGGCTGAACACTTGGGTGGCTGGAGTTTTCGCTTTAGGGGGATGTTGGCGTGATTGTGTTGACACTAAAATGACAGTAGCTTTTTTTGTGGGTTAGACATGAGACCAACGGGAGGGCTTTTGATATGATTTAGCTAGAGGTGTAATCGTTAACTTTTCTCTGTTGATAAAGCGTAATGTATTGGTTAATGAAGGGGAAAGGGAGTAAGGTTATGGGAAATCAGGCAAAAAGAGACACACAGAGAGAGAGAGAGAGAGACAGACAGACAGTTGCAGATATTGGTAATTTTGTGATCAACTACATTGTATTTTCAGATCTTTCCAGTGCAAGCATTTCATGAAATAAGTATGAATCCATTTCAAAAATAATTACATGTACCTGTGATTTTAATGACTTGCACAAAGTGACAATTTCATAATCCACCGAGCTTCAAAGACATGATCTGCCATTTCCACGATTAAAGACAAAAAAAAAATGTGTGTAACACTTTATTATAGATTTTCAACTTTCATTATTTACTGACGAAATCATGTCCAGTATGATCTCAAAGCAAGAAGGTTTATGATGCAAAAAAACTGACAAACTGTACTTCGTAAGCTTACAGCACACAAGCTCACAAGAGTACACTGCACAGCTTCCCTCAGATAAGTAAAAACAAAACAAATGAAATAAAGTGAAAGAATAGTGTCCTTTATTATGTTTGCTTTCCACTGAAAGAAACAACAGACCACCAATTCTGTAAATTGAAAGAAACTTCAATACAAAATAAATAAATAATAAATAATTACAAAACACCTCAATGGTGGAAAGATTATGGAACATCGTACAAAATGACTACATAAATATGGGTGGAGACATAAATGAACATTGATTACCGCAAGCTGACCTTGCAATCTGGTACTAGTTGATACATGTACAAGAATACAAGGGGTAATTTTTAGTCAAGTACAAAAACATCAAATACTGCCATTTAGGATGTTACAATCGTACAATATAAACTGAATGTCATATAAATACATGTCATATGGAAACAAATGTGGTTAGAATATCATTTCATTTTATGAGAAACAGTGGTTCTCACACCCGGGACTGCTACCCAACGCTGCCTTCAGAGATACTGCCATGGTTCAGATTCTCCTTAAGGATGAAGGCAAAAAGCTTGATTTGGGTCACCAGGTTTGGGATAATAATGAACCTGGCATGGCAGCCAAGAAGTTATGTTATGAGCACATTGTAAACGTTCCCCAAAACTCAAAGCTCAATATTTCTCCAATAAAAAAAACAAATAACTTTCAAACATATAACCACATAGAGCTACCGTATTTTACATTGTTTATTATGATTTATACAGAACTACTGTCAACACTATCATCATTTTCCAGTATCTCTTTCCTCCACGAAATACTTTTGTGAGCCAAGTTTTTCTTGTCAAGCTCTCACTGACTGTAGTTTGCCTGCCCCCCCCCCCCCCAAATTCTACAGTGTATAATTCACATTAATTTCCACAAATTGTACTGGCCAGTTCAAAAATCAAGATGGCTATGACCAAAATAATGGATGTGTATATAAATTCAATATCGTATCTCTGAATTGCTTGGCTTATTTTGCAATATCTGAGAAGTTTTCTCGATGAATATGAAATTACTCAATTACGATGAAGTTCGGGCAAAAAATCAAACATACATGTATATCCCTTTACCGTAAAACACCACCATTTCCAACATCTTTGTGCGTCTTCAATTCAGTTTGGATTAACACCATTATCCAGCCATACTAAACAGTGTACATGACATGTGCTTTACAAACAGTTTAAGCAAAGGCAAGACAGGCACAACCAAATGATGAGGAGGCACACCCAGTATAGTCATCAAATAAACAACTCTGTTGACCATAAAGCTACACAATTCATTACAGTTTAACTATTCAGTGTAGTGTGCAAACAATCCATCTAAAAAATCCTTAAAAAATTTTTTTTGTAGAGAAATAAAATATTTGCTCCTCAATACATCATCTAAATTAACCACTCCACTGCCCTAAGGATGTACACTGTAAGTCCTCAAATCAATGTGAAAGTGTACTGCTACAATGGGGAAAAGTGTGTAGCAGTGAATGGTGATAAATTAAAAAACAAGTACTGTAAATGATGACACTGATTAGTGCAAACTAAGAGGTCATATTAACCTTCTTGCTGCCACAGCGCCTATGTATCGTACATCATATATTGCAAAAGAATGGCCAATATATCAGCCTTACAGTTTCATACTAAAACTGCTGCAAGGCTGTCATATCGGCCAACATTGTTCCAGCATGTTCTGCCCTCCATATTTTACTACTTCCTGCTGTTTTTCTACCCGATAGTCCATTATTCTGGTAGACTAAAGGAAGGAAGGGCATTTGGGCTTGGTAGCAAAATAATATCAGTGTAGTTTCACTAAAAAATAACTGTTCCTAAAGTAGAATTTCAGAAATTGCAGAATGTCCGATTTGCAAACTACTTTGACAATAAGTTTTCTACAACACAGCAACCCCATATACATGTACATGTATTAAAGACACTCTTTACAACACACAATATGCCATTCATGAAAACTGTTTCCAGGAAAACTCACTGACACACCTGAATTAGGCTTTCCAAGAAATGGAAATTACACTGATTTATCCAGCAATCAATGCCAATATTGCCAATGCACATATTTTTGGTTTTGCATTAAATTCTATCTCCACACATTTTATGACTGGCCAAAAATATTTCCTCTACAACATGACTTTTATCTTAATCCATGAACCCATCTTCAACTCGTTCTTGATGGTCCCAATGACATCCAGTAAAATTGCATTATATGGTGTTCTCTCAATCCAGAGAGTATAAAATAGACAAGAATCTGATCAGCTTTCAGGAATCTAATTGCAAGTAGTGTACATTATACACACTGAAGGCAGGAAACTGTCATCAGTGAAACATTTGTAAGGTTATCAACCAGAATGTGTAATGTCCAATTTCATTCATTGCTCTTACAAGACACAAAGTGTGTGACTTTATTTCATAACCCAATAAAACCATTCATGTTACCGTTAAATTATTGCCATTATTTGAGTTTCATTCAGGTTATAAACTTCAAACTTGTTTTTCTCAATCTGACTATTTTGGACATAAAACTTTTAGGTAGCCAACCCTCGATATGTCTTCTCTAAAACTAACAACCAGCGGCGATTGCAGACAAAAACTGGGGAAACTAGAGAAGAACTGAGCTGACTTTCCTCATCCTGTTTCATCCACTTCCATAGCTTGGCTTTCTGTTTCTGTGTTTCCTTCATGTGCACCCTTTCCCTCCGCATTTTTGTCATCGGCCAGGAGCTCATCATCATCCAGGTCATCATCTTTAGTGGCGGCTTCAATCTCCTCATCCATTGTTGTGCTGTCATCTTCTTCCAATAGTTTTACATCATCTGAAGTATTATCGCTGGACTCATCATCTCCTTGCTCCATTTCCTTGTCTGGTTCATCTGACTCTGCCAATACTGCACTGGCCTCTGGAGGGTTTCCAGCTAGTGGGGATTTATTTTCTTCTTCATCCACCGACATTTCTTCAACTTTGTCTGCACTTTCATCCTCGTCTATTTTCTCAGCATTTCCTTTCTCATCTATTTTCTCAACATTTTCATCCTCTTCTATTTTGCCAATATTTTCTTCCTCTAACACTTTATCAGCAATTTCTTTCTCTTCTATTTTCTCTGCATTTTCATCCTCTTCTATTTTCTCCGCATTTTCTTTCTCTTCTATTTCCGCAGCATTTTCATCCTCTTCTAGTTTGCCAGCATCTTCTTTCTCTCCTACTTTATCAGCAATTTTTTTCTCTTCTATTTTCTCTACATTTTTATTCTCTTGAATTTTCTCAGCCTTCTCTTCTATTTTGTCAGCATTTTCAGTCTCTTCTATTTTCTCAGCTGTTTCACCCTTACTCTGAGCATTTTCACCCTCTTCTATTTCCTCGGCATTTTCATTGTTCTCTGTTCTGTTGGCATTTTCATTTATTTTCTCAGCATTTTCATTTTCTTCTATTTTCTCAGGATCTTCATTTGCTTCTATTTTCTCAGCATTTTCATTTTCTTCTATTTTCTCAGGATCTTCATTTGCTTCTATTTTCTCAGCATTTTCATTTGCTTCTATTTTCTCAGCATTTTCATTTACTTCTATTTTCTCAGCATTTTCATTTGCGTCTATTTTCTTGGCATTTTCATTTGCTTCTATTTTCTCAGCATTTTCATTTGCTTCTATTTTCTCAGCATTTTCACCCTTCTCTATTTTCTCAGCATTTCCATTCTCTTCTATTTTATCAGCAATTTCATTCTCCTCTACTTTGCTAACACTTTCATTCTCAACTTCATCTTGATTGTCTTGATTATTATTGCCACTTTCCGCACTTTTCATATCAGCCGCTCCTCCTACATCATCATCTTTCTTCTTTATATCTTGTTCATTGTCATCCTCTTTCCCATTTGACACATGACTTGTTTTGTCACATTCAATGTCATTGCTGCCATCAGCCATGTCACTCTCACTGCCATTTGCACTCTGAATTTTTTCCACACATTTTCCCTCACCATTTGTCCGTTCCTCTACAACTTCACTGTCATTTCCATTCTCACTGCTATTCTCTGCCCCCATGGATACATTGTCCTCAGCTTTTTCTGTAGCCTCATTGAGGCTCTCCACCACAGCTTCCATTGTCTCCGACCCGGCAACCGGTTCTGTGTCGTTATCTTCATAGTTTTGCACACTCTCGGGTGAACTCGTCAGATCTACCAGTTCTGTCTCATCAACTTCAGCTTTATCATTTTCCACAACTGTCTCATCCCCTCCATCACTGCTAACATCTATTTTGTCAGATGCCACTGTTTCTGTTAAATCGTCCTTAATGTTATCATCTTTTCCTTCTTCCTCTATCATTTTCTCAACGGTTTCAGAAATAGACTCTGTGGTGACTGACACAGCAGGGGAGTCACTGGTCTCCATTTTGTCTTCAGTGGATTCTTCTTTCTCAGCTACAGGCTTGGTCTGACTCTCTGAGCCCATCTCTGCCACAATACATTTGTCTAGATCTTTCTTAACTTCACTCCTGTTGTTTGACTTGGGCTGGTTATGTTGTAGTGGCTGCCTTTGCTGTTGTAGTCGCTGTTGCTGTTTTTGTTGCTGTTCAGTTGACAGAACTTGCATAGAAGCCTGAAACAGATGAAAATGTCCAGATTTTACAGGAGACTGTAAACAAAATCACAAATCATGTTATGACTAAAGGGACACCCAGGCAAACTGGATAGGACAAAGAAGGGTGAGCATATCGCAACCTTAGTTCTTGTTTGTTCTATCTCCATTTTCAGAAAATTTGGAAATCTTTTAATATGTAGAAGAGGTATAAAATTATAACAAATGCACACTTTGACACTTGTTTAAAATGTCTCGTGGCACTTATCAAGCTGTCCATAAATTCCGATTTATTCTAAATCCTTACCATAATACTAAATCCGCAAACGTTTAACATTGAACTTTTCCACTGTGCTAAACGTGGAGTTGGAACAAATAAGGTCTAAGGTCATAATATGGACAAGCATTTCATCACTGTGCGTTTCTATTATGTAACTCTGATTCTGAAATTTCTACAGACAGCACAAAAAAACGATTGAAAGTTGGCTTGCACATGTTTATATTACAGGAAATGAATTAAGTGTCTGAAACACTTCAAATGTCTGTTATTGTTTAAGATATTGCATGGCTAGCTGTGGTGATGCAGTATCCATGTATAAGCTGAACAGTGTTTCTCCAAAACATGAGTTAGGAGCATAGAAACATTCAGTGACAATGTGTTAAGAAAATCTAATCCCTACATGAAGTCCACACATTTGGGGGACATACTCTAATTACAAAGCCAAATGGATAAAATACTGGCTTGTGATCAGCGTTCAGCTATAGGCCCATTGCAAATGACGTCACAGATTGTTTTTGTTTTGTTCTTCCGACCAGGGTTCCTGCACCTCTTTAAGAATTTTTTTCCATGAGTTTTCCTGGGGTAAAATGTTAAATTCCAGGGCTACTTAAAGGTCGGAAAATAAGAGAAAAAAACAGTAACTCTGATTCTCCCGCTTTTTTGTGTTTTTTTTCTCATAGGAGGCAAATTTCAGGACTATTCCAGGGACAATTCACATTTTCCAGGGGTTTTCCTGGGGTTTTTATAAAAATTTAAAATTCCAGGGGTTTTCCAGGGGTCCGACACCCAAGATGGCTGGTGTATCAGCTGATGAGTGTAACATCGTGATATGTCAAAGTGGTTAAAATGCCTGCTGGCTGAATTGCAGTTGATTGTTATGACAAAGGTGGAAAGGATGGATCCAAGCTGGTCAGATTCCCAACCATCCGTGTAAACAAGGGAAAGGAAGTGAAAGAATTGACTGAACGTCTCTGTCACGAGTGGAGTGAGTGCAATTAAGGGGATTGCTACAGAGCGGGTGTAGAGTAAAATTAACGCACGTAGACAAGTAAGTTAAGCGTGCTGTTGTGAGTAGTGGGAGGGTCTGAATGAGGCGAAAGCGCTGTATTACTATCACTGCAAGTTAGAAGGTCCTACGGAACGGACCTGTGAATAAGAGCCCATCGGGCGGACATAAGGGGAGCAGTCGAGAAGACTAGTGAGAGAGTCTTTCCAGTGATGACTGGTACGTAGAACGTTGATTGATTATTATGATTGATGTATTATATTATATTCGTCTATTACCATGATGTAAATAAGTATATGTGAGGAATGTGGAAGTCCTTGATATTGGATATAGCAATGTGCGCCACGAGCGATAGATGAAAGTGAGTTCATGGATTTGTAGCGCGAGTGAGTAGTGTGTACTCCGATGGAGGTGTGTTACCGTAAGATGTGTGGTGAGTGAAAGGTGAACTAGTGTGTGTACGCTTCATGGGTTGTAAGGAGAGGTGGAGTGAATAGAAATGGTAGGGTATTATACCAATGTAATGTTATTCTTGTAGGTGTCGAGGACGGGCCGCAGAGCCACCTCGATGAGCACAGGAGATAGGCCAGCATAGGGCCGGAGGCCACACATAGGCCAGAAGTGAGGCTGTCAGTGCAGGACAGTAGAGGCACATAGAGTCGTGGCAGTCAGGCCACGGACAGGGACGTAGATATGAGCGTGAATGTGATAATGCACTATTGCCATGTTGAGGGGAGAATGTACTGTTGAAATGATAATGACTATTGAAATGATAATGTGTTATTGCCCTGCTGAGGTGCTAGGGGAATGCTAAGGTGTATGACAATAGGAAGGTGATATTGAGAGACTGCGGTGCCAGTGAATTATTAATGTGCTATTAAGACCCTGAGGGGAGAGGCTGAGGCCGAAGTGCCTTTAGGAGTAACTACCGGATTGTGGATCCGAGGGAGAGTGTGTGTGAGAATAAGGCCGTTGTACGGCAGTTGATTTCAATAATATAATGTATGTAATTGCGCTATTATCTGTATAATTATGTTTAATAAATGTGTGAGTCTGATGGGTTGTTCTGTTAAGTGTTAACTTGTTTGTTCGTGATTGTGGTCCTGTCATAACTTATTACATCTCCCAGTCTGGGATTTGTGACACTGGGGGCTCGTCCTGTTTACCGGTGGTCATTTTGACATTGTGTATTCGTTATATCTAGTTGTTTTTCTGTTGTGCTAGGAATTCGTGCTGTTGTCCTTGTTCGTGGGATGAATGGAAATTTCATGATGATATGATTTATGTATTTTGATGAATATGTATTAATGTGTACTTAAATTTCTGCAGAGTGTGTGTGCCAGCCTGAGGAGTCAAGCGGCCAGAGCTCCGATTAAGGGGAGGAGTTAAACTCAAAAATTGAAAGTTAAGTGAAAATTTTGTACCCTGGATTGAGGGCTGTCTTTTCATCTGTCTGTTTCCCTGTTTTTGCTGTTTTTGTCGTAATTCATTATACGGGCGGTGGCGCGGGTTTGCTGTGGTGAGCGTAGTTTGTCCTCTTCGGGAGGTGGGCTAATCTAGGAACTTCGTTCATCACAGTGAACAGTTCTATAGGGACCTGTATTTTTGTTTAGATTGTAGCGTCGATATCTTCTCTGTTCCGCAGGAAGACGTATTCTCTTGTCCCTCTTTCTACCTATCTATAGATACGTTCTTTTTTTTCAGACTCTGTTCTTGTTCGTACCGTGTTGTGTAATCGGCGTAGTAGGTTGCATTTTTTTTTCCATTATAGTTTTTTTTTGTAGAAGCTTTGTCCTAGTCTGGTTCGTTGTCCTTGACGTCCTTGTGGTCTTTCTACTAAATTTCCTTATTCTTGTCTTTTCTATTCTTTTTATAATTAATAGTGCTATACATTTTATAGATATAGAATTGGTTGTGCTGTAAAGGTAAATTTCTGAATTGTATTTGAGACAACTAGGTATTGTTATATCTGGTGTGATCTCAGGTCTCTGGTCGTTGTCACGAGTGGAGTGAGCGATAGTTAATAATTACGGGGGGAGAGGAGAGTAAAATTAACGCACGGAGACAAGTGAGAAAGTCGTGCATGTCATGAGTGGGGGGTCTGAAGGAGGCGAAAGCGCTGTATAACTATCACTGCAAGTTAGAAGGTCCTACGGATCGGACCTGTGAATAAAAGCCCATCGGGCGGACATAAAGGGAAGCAGTCGAGAAGACTAGTGAGAGTCTTTCCAGTTATGACTGGTGTCGGGGACGGGCCGCAGAGCCACCTCGATGAGCACAGGGGATAGGCCAGCATAGGGCCGGAGGCCACACATAGGCCAGAAGTGAGGCTGTCGGGGCAGGACAGTAGAGGCACATAAAGTCGTGGCAGTCAGGCCACGGGCAGGGACGTAGATATGAGAGTGAATGAGATACTATGTTGTTGCCATGTTGATAGGCTAGTGAACTGATATTATGTTGTTGCCATGTTGATGGCTATGGAAATAATAACGTGTTATTGCCCTGCTGAGGTGCTAGGGGAGTGCTAAGGTGTATGACAATAGGAAGGTGATATTGAGAGACTGCGGTGCCAGTGAATCATGAATGTACTATTAAGACCCTGAGGGGGAGAGGCTGAGGCCGAAGTGCCTTTAGGAGTAACTACCGGATTGTGGATCCGAGGGAGAGTGTGTGTGAGAATAAGGCCGTTGTACGGCAGTCATTTCAATAATATAATATATGTAATTGCGCTATTATATGGATAATTATGTTTAATAAATGTGTGAGTCTGATGGATTGTTCTGTTAAGTGTTAACTTGTTTGTTCGTGATTGTTGTCCTGTCATAACTTATTACATCTCCCAGTCTGGGATTTGTGACATTGGGGGCTCGTCCATTGTGACTCGTCCATTTTCGTAATATTTAGTTGTAGTTAGTTAGTAGGTAATTGTGCTGTCTTGTTCGTTGGATGAATGGACATTTCATGATATGATTTATGTATAATAATGAATGTATATTGATGCATGTATTGCTATGAATAGGTATTAATTTGTATTTAAACTTTCCAGAGTGTGTGCGTGCAGCCTGAGGAGACGAGCAGCCAGAGCTCCGATTAAAGGGAGGAGTTTTACTCAAAATTTCAAAAGTTAAGTGAAAGTCAAAATTTTTGTGCCCTGGATTGTGGGCTGTTCCTTTAATCTGTCTTTTTCCCTGTTTTTGCTGTTGTTGTCGTTATAGGTTATACGGGCGGTGGCGCGGGTTTGCTGTGTTGAACTTAGTTTATCCTTTTAAAAAAGGTGTGGTAAACTTTGGAACTTCGTTCATCACAGTGAACAGTTCTATAGGGACCTGTATTTTTGTTTAGTTGTATCGTCGATATCTTCTCTGTTCCGCAGGAAGACGTATTCTCTTGTCCCTCTTTCTCCCTATCTATAGATACGTTCTTTTTTTTCAGACTCTGTTCTTGTTTGTACCGTGTAGTATAATCGGCGTAGTAGGTTGCATTTTTTTCCATTATAGTTTTTTTTTGTAGAAGCTTTGTCCTAGTCTGGTTTGTTGTCCTTGACGTACTTGTGGTCCTTCTACTGAATTTCCTTATTCTTGTCTTTTCTATTCTTTTTATAATTAATAGTGCTATACATTTTGTAGATATAGAAGTAGTTGTGCTGTAAAGGTAAATTTCTGAATTGTATTCTGAACTGGGTATTGTTATATCTGGTGTGATCTCAGGTCTCTGGTCGTATCGTTAGTGATCATACCGACAGGTTGGTCGTTCGCATAATAGATACCATAACCATAAATCTGTGAAATGGCGGAACTCCAACAACTAATGAAGTTGGGTAAGGAACTTGGCCTGGAGGGAGAGGAGCTACGCGGCTGGATTAAAGAACAGCAGGCGGATTTGCGCGATGAGCGTGCTAAGGATAGAGAGCGAGAAAAAGAGGCTCAAGAGCGACAGAGAGAAGAGGAAAGAGAGGCTAAGGATAAGGAACAGGAAAGGGAGTTTAAGCAACAGGAAAGAGAGGCTAAGGATAAGGAAGAGGAAAGAGAGTTTAAGTTGAAGGAGTTAGAGGCTCAGCAACAGGAAAGGGAGTTTAAGTTAAAGGAGTTGCATCAGCAACAGGAGAAACAGGCTCAGGAGAGGGAATTAAAGTTAAAGGAGATAGAGGCGCAAGTAAAGATCGCCGAGTTGGAAATCAAAAAGAATGCGCCAACAGAAACAGTTGAGCGGCAGGTACACAATAAAGCTGGCGTTAGGATTAAGCTCCCTACGTTCGACGACCGGAAGGACGACATAGACGCCTTCCTTTACAGGTTCGAGCTGAACGCACAATTGCAATGGGGGGAAAATAAGGAATTATGGGCCACGTACCTGGCGTCGCTATTGCAGGGGCGAGCGTTAACCTACTTTAAAGAGCTACAGCGCGAAGACGTGCAAGATTACGATAAGCTGAAGGCTTTGCTGCTTCGCCGATTTGCGCGTACCGAGGAATATTTCCGGGAGCAGTTTAGGCGAGCACGTGCAGATACCAGGGAGGACTTTGCTGCCTTCGTCGCGAGACTAACGGAGTATTTCGCGAACTGGGTAGACTTGGCGCATGTGGGCACGGATTTTGCTAAACTGAAAGACTTAATGATCCGTGACCAGCTGTACGCGTCGTGCCACAAAGATCTGGTGGCTTTCCTGAAAGAGAACGAACCCGCGACGGTGCAGGAGGCGTCTAAGTTGGCGGAGGCATACCGTACGGCGCATCCGTCCAAACCAGTCGCCAGGGCGTACGTCCAAGATGCTGGCTACGTCGCCGTTGTCGAGGGGTCGCCGGCGGGACTTGGGGACAGGTCGCGTCAGCGTGGTGCCTATAGCGGGCAAGCCCAGGGGCAGCGTAGGGGCTATCACCAATCACCGGCATATGGATGCGGTAAGTTTGACCGAGCAGGAGGGCTAGGTCGCGGTAATGGCCGGGGCCGACTTGTGACCTTTGCCGATGACCGACGGCATAGGGACTCTAGTTCCGGTCGCGAGGGGTCACGGGGACCCAGGCCTAGAGCAGCACAGGGAGCGGAGTGTTGGACTTGCGGACGCGCGGGTCACTTTTCGCGCGAGTGTAGGGCCGCGAAGTGTTGGAACTGCGGTAGAGCGGATCACATCAGCGTGAACTGCCCGGCAGGTAGGATAGCGGCGAACGTGGACAGTAGCTCCAGTCCATGCTCCCCAAATAAATTTCATCATGCGGCTGCGTGTGTTACATCGGACAACGGAGGCGGACAGTATTCTAAGTGTCCCAGTTGTGAGAAGTTATTATCTTCCGGTGTTTTACCTTGTGGGAGAAAGATCCCCGTTATAAATTCATGTCATACAGGAGGTGGTCTTAGGGTTTATCCGGGGTTTGTTGGGGACGAACCGGTCTCGGTTTTACGAGATACAGGATCTACCGTTGTGGGAGTGCATAGGGACTGCATTCGGGATTCACAGCTTACAGGTGAGACTGTCCCGTGCATCCAATTTTCGGGGGCCATTGAGAAATTACCCATGGCAAAAATAATGATAGATACACCTTTCCTTAGCGGGGAAGTCGAAGCAGTCGTTGGTTGTTTTCCAGGCGCCCAGCTCATCATTGGGAATGTATCACGGGTAGTTTCCCCTTCCGATGAGAACGTGCAAGCATGGTCGCAATCAAAAGGTATTGACTTTTGCGCCGCGGTCGAAACACGTCGACGGGTAGCGGATAAAGATAAGATTAGACCTTTGGCTACGCCAGCGGTCAACCTAGATATCACGCCAGAGCGCTTGGCGAGATTACAAAGGGAGGACCCATCATTAAACCCATGTTTTGGGGAAGCGCGAACCGAGAAAACGAGGAGATATAAGAACGGGTCATCTTCTTTTTTTGTCCAGGGGGGCATTCTGTTCCGTATGTACGTCACAGTGGCTTCCGTTCAAAAGCAGGTCGTCGTGCCACGGTCGTTAATTGCTACAGTATTGCGTCTGGCCCATGATGTTCCATTAGCGGATCATATGGGAAGTGCTAGAATCAAGCAGAGAATTCTGAAAGATTTTTATTGGCCGTCAGTATACAGAGATGTACGTTTATATTGTAAGACGTGCAGTGCGTGCCAAAAGACGACGCATAAGGGTCGTTCACCCCAGGCTCCTCGTCAAAAGATCCCCACGGTTTCGGAACCGTTTAAAAAGGTTTCAGTACCTTGTTGATTTAAGAGAAAGACTATCTGCAGCGCGCACTATAGCAGAAGAAGCTTCTGGTATCGCTTCGAAAAGAGCAAAAGACTATAAAGATAGAGGTTCCAAACTGAGAATTTTTAAGCCAGGAGACAAGGTTCTGTTGTTGTTACCTACGGACCATAATAAGTTATTGATGACATGGAAAGGCCCTTATGTTATTGAGCGAGTTGTTTCAAAGGTAGATTACGCTATCCACATTGATGGAGCGAGTAAGGTTTTCCATGTTAATATGCTACAGAGATTTTATGAGAGACCACAGTATCTGTGTGCACAGACAAGACCAGAGGAGACTGTCTTCTCTACTGCTTGTACGGGGGTCGTAGACCAGTTGGACTGTGACGTAAGCGACACCGAGGCGCAGGAGGAGTTACAAATTCAATTGCCGGAGTTAACTCCGACACAAGGTTACAGGGACGAAAAAATTAACCCTGACCTTACGAGTTCAAGGAGTAGGGAACTTGAGACCCTGTTAGCGTCATTTCCGGATGTTGTTACGGATTTGCCGGGTCGCACTACGGTGATCCAGCACCAAATAAAGTTGACTTCCGATAAGCCAGTATTTCTTAGACCGTATCCGTTGCCTTTTTCTTCGAGAGATAGAGTCATAAAGGAAGTTGAGTCAATGTTGAAGTTAGATGTGATAGAACCATCAACATCGCCGTATTCATCACCCATCGTCCTCGTGAAAAAACTTGATGGATCGGTGCGGTTCTGTATTGATTTTCGAAGATTGAACACTATTACGGTAGGCGATAGGGAGCCTATTCCGTTTCAGGAGGAATTAATAGCTTCATTGGCCGGGTCCACGTGGTTTTCCAAGATAGATTTGACGAAAGGGTATTGGGAAATCCCGCTTACTGAGGAGTCTAAACAATACACGGCGTTTCAAACGCCCATTGGATTATTCCAATTTAAGGTCATGCCATTTGGGTTGGTAAACGCGCCAGCGACGTTTGCACGGTTAATGAGATTAGTGTTGAAGGACATACCTAATGTCGTGTCATTCTTTGACGATATAGCATGCCATACGTCGACATGGTCTGATCATATTCAGACACTAACAGTAATTTTTCAACGATTACGTCATTTTGGGTTAACTGCTAAACCCGCAAAGATGGATTTGGCATGTCCAGAGATAATATTCTTAGGACATATTGTGGGTAGAGGTGTTCAGAGACCTGAAGTAACAAAAATTGACAAGTTAGTAGGGTTGCAAATCCCTAAAACAAAGAAACAAGTCAGAAGCTTAGTGGGAATTTTAAATTATTACAGAAAGTTCATTCCAAATTTTTCCTCCTTGTCATCTTCTCTTACTGACCTTACTAAGAAGGGACAACCCGATAAGGTCCAGTGGACGTCTGAATGTCAGACATCATTTGATAATTTGGTGACAGCATTATCATCGTCACCCATTTTGATATTACCCGATTTTCGATCTAATTTTATCCTCAGAACGGATGCGTCGGACTCTGGTGTCGGCGCTTGTCTTCTACAGGAGAAGAACGAATGTCTCCATCCTGTATGTTATGTCAGTAGGAAGTTATTGCAGAGAGAAAGAAAGTATTCTGTGATAGAGCGTGAGTGTCTTGCCATTGTCTGGTCCGTCCAGAAACTAGGACGTTATCTCATGGGACGAGAATTTTGTATCCAGACAGACCACAAGCCACTGACATTTTTGTCGAAGAATCGTTCGTCCAGCCCACGCTTGTCTAGATGGGCATTGGCTTTGCAGCCGTATACCTTCGTTATTCAACCAATTCCAGGAACCAGCAATCATATCGCCGACTACCTTAGTCGAGCCTAGGGGAAGATTTCAGGAGCTTATACATCGGAGGACAGGAACATTGACAGGATCTGTGTGAATAAGTCGACTTTAAAATATTGACATTATAAATATGATATGAAGAATGGTTGATAGGTTGAATGGTTTTTGATTCTGTATTAGATATTGTGTTTAGTTAGCTATTCATGATGTGACACATATATGCATATTGCAGGCCATATTGATCCCCATGTTTTCCCCTGATTTCGGTATTTTATATACTAGGGGAACGGCTAGGTCAGTTTTTTTTTAATGTAGGTATTGCTCAGGCTCACTCGTTGACAGTCATCTTGATGCGATTTGAAATTAATTGCATTAATTTTTTTGGGGTGGGGGATGATGTCACGAGTGGAGTGAGCGATAGTTAATAATTACGGGGGGAGAGGAGAGTAAAATTAACGCACGGAGACAAGTGAGAAAGTCGTGCATGTCATGAGTGGGGGGTCTGAAGGAGGCGAAAGCGCTGTATAACTATCACTGCAAGTTAGAAGGTCCTACGGATCGGACCTGTGAATAAAAGGTCATCGGGCGGACATAAAGGGAAGCAGTCGAGAAGACTAGTGAGAGTCTTTCCAGTTATGACTGGTGTCGGGGACGGGCCGCAGAGCCACCTCGATGAGCACAGGGGATAGGCCAGCATAGGGCCGGAGGCCACACATAGGCCAGAAGTGAGGCTGTCGGGGCAGGACAGTAGAGGCACATAAAGTCGTGGCAGTCAGGCCACGGGCAGGGACGTAGATATGAGAGTGAATGAGATACTATGTTGTTGCCATGTTGATAGGCTAGTGAACTGATATTATGTTGTTGCCATGTTGATGGCTATGGAAATAATAACGTGTTATTGCCCTGCTGAGGTGCTAGGGGAGTGCTAAGGTGTATGACAATAGGAAGGTGATATTGAGAGACTGCGGTGCCAGTGAATCATGAATGTACTATTAAGACCCTGAGGGGGAGAGGCTGAGGCCGAAGTGCCTTTAGGAGTAACTACCGGATTGTGGATCCGAGGGAGAGTGTGTGTGAGAATAAGGCCGTTGTACGGCAGTCATTTCAATAATATAATATATGTAATTGCGCTATTATATGGATAATTATGTTTAATAAATGTGTGAGTCTGATGGATTGTTCTGTTAAGTGTTAACTTGTTTGTTCGTGATTGTTGTCCTGTCATAACTTATTACATCTCCCAGTCTGGGATTTGTGACAGTCGTATCGTTAGTGATCATACCGACAGGTTGGTCGTCTTATAATAGATACCATAACCATAAATCTGTGAAATGGCGGAACTCCAACAACTAATGAAGTTGGGTAAGGAACTTGGCCTGGAGGGAGAAGAGCTACGCGGCTGGATTAAAGAACAGCAGGCGGATTTGCGCGATGAGCGTGCTAAGGATAGAGAGCGAGAAAAAGAGGCTCAGGAGCAGGAAAGGGAGTTAAAGTTAAAGGAGATAGAAGCCCAAGAGCGGGAGATAGAGGCTAGGGATAAGCAACAGGAGAGAGAGGCGCGAATAAGAATCGCCGAGTTGGAAATCAAAAAGAGTGCGCCAACAGAAACAGTTGAGCGGCAGGTACACAATAAAGGTGGCGTTAGGATTAAGCTCCCTACGTTCGACGACCGGAAGGACGACATAGACGCCTTCCTTTACAGGTTCGAACTGAACGCACAATTGCAATGGGGGGAAAATAAGGAATTATGGTCCACGTACCTGGCGTCTCTATTGCAGGGGCGAGCGTTAACCTACTTTAAAGAGCTACAGCGCGAAGACGTGCAAGATTACGATAAGCTGAAGGCTTTGCTGCTTCGCCGATTTGCGCGTACCGAGGAATATTTCCGGGAGCAGTTTAGGCGGGCACGTGCAGATACCAGGGAGGACTTTGCTGCCTTCGTCGCGAGACTAACGGAGTATTTCGCGAACTGGGTAGACTTGGCGCATGTGGGCGCGGATTTTGCTAAACTGAAAGACTTAATGATCCGTGACCAGCTGTACGCGTCGTGCCACAAAGATCTGGTGGCTTTCCTGAAAGAGAACGAACCCGCGACGGTGCAGGAGGCGTCTAAGTTGGCGGAGGCATACCGTACGGCACATCCGTCCAAACCAGTCGCCAGGGCGTACGTCCAAGATGCTGGGTACGTCGCCGTTGTCGAAGGGTCGCCGGCAGGACTTAAGGACAGGTCGCGTCAGCGTGGTGCCTATAGTGGGCAAGCCCAGGGGCAGCGTAGGGGCTATCACCAATCACCGGCATATGGATCCGGTAGGTTTGACCGAGCAGGAGGGCTAGGTCGCGGTAATGGCCGGGGGCGAGTTGTGACCTTTGCCGATGACCGACGGCATAGGGACTTTAGTTCCGGTCGCGATGGGTCACGGGGACCCAGGCCTAGTGCAGCACAGGGAGCGGAGTGTTGGACTTGCGGACGCGTGGGTCACTTTTCACGCGAGTGTAGGGCCGCGAAGTGCTGGAACTGCGGAAGAGCAGATCACATCAGCGTGAATTGCCCTGCAGGTAGGATAGCGGCGAACGTGGACAGTAGCTCCAGTCCATGTTCCCCTAATAAATTTCATCATGCGGCTGCGTGTGTTACATCGGACAATGGCGGCGGACAGTATTCTAAGTGTCCCAGTTGTGAGAAGTTATTATCTTCCGGTGTTTTACCTTGTGGGAGAAAGATCCCCGTTATAAATTCATGTCATACAGGAGGTGGTCTTAGGGTTTATCCGGGGTTTGTTGGGGACGAACCGGTCTCGGTTTTACGAGATACAGGATCTACCGTTGTGGGAGTGCATAGGGACTGCATTCGGGATTCACAGCTTACAGGTGAGACTGTCCCGTGCATCCAATTTTCGGGGGCCATTGAGAAATTACCCATGGCAAGAATAATGATAGATACACCTTTCCTTAGCGGGGAAGTCGAAGCAGTCGTTGGTTGTTTTCCAGGCGCCCAGCTCATCATTGGGAATGTATCACGGGTAGTTTCCCCTTCCAATGAGAACGTGCAAGCATGGTCGCAATCAAAAGGTATTGACTTTTGCGCCGCGGTCGAAACACGTCGACGGGTAGCTGATAAAGATAAGATTAGACCTTTGGCGACGCCAGCGGTCAACCTAGATATCACACCAGAGCGCTTGGCGAGATTACAAAGGGAGGATCCATCATTAAACCCATGTTTTGGGGAAGCGCGAACCGAGAAAACGAGGAAATATAAAAACGGGTCATCTTCTTTTTTTGTCCAGGGGGGCATTCTGTTCCGTATGTATGTGACAGTGGCTTCGGTTCAGAAGCAGGTAGTGGTGCCAGTATCCTTGATTGCAACGGTATTGCGTCTGGCCCATGATGTTCCATTAGCGGGTCATATGGGGATAGCTAGAACCAAGCAAAGAGTTCTGAAAAATTTTTATTGGCCGACAGTATACAGAGATGTACGGTTATATTGTAAGACGTGCAGTGCGTGCCAAAAGACGACGCATAAGAGTCGTACACCCCAGGCTCCTCTTCAAAAGATCCCCACGGTTTCAGAACCGTTTAAAAAGGTTTCGATAGACCTAGTTGATTTAAGAGAAAGATTATCTTCAGCGCGCACTATAGCAGAAGAAGCGTCTAGTATCGCTTCAGCAAGAGCAAAGAACTATAAAGATAGAGGGTCCAAACTGAGAATTTTTAAGCCAGGAGACAAGGTCCTATTGTTGTTACCTACGGACCATAACAAGTTATTGATGACATGGAAAGGTCCTTATGTTATTGAGCGAGTTGTTTCGAAGGTAGATTACGCTATCCACATTGATGGATCAAGTAAGATTTTCCATGTTGATATGCTGCAGAGGGTTCATGAGAGACCAGAGTATCTGTATTCTCATACTGGTATTAAAGGACATACCTAATGTCGTGTCATTCTTTGACGATATAGCATGTCATACGTCGACATGGTCTGATCGTAAACTATTCAGACACTAACAGTAATTTTTCAACGATTACGTCATTTTGGGTTAACTGCTAAACCCGCAAAGATGGATTTGGCATGTCCAGAGATAATATTCTTAGGACATATTGTGGGTAGAGGTGTTCAGAGACCTGAAGTAACAAAAATTGACAAGTTAGCAGGGTTGCAAATCCCTAAAACAAAGAAACAAGTCAGAAGCTTAGTGGGAATTTTAAATTATTATAGAAAGTTCATTCCAAATTTTTCCTCCTTGTCATCTTCTCTTACTGACCTTACTAAGAAGGGACAACCCGATAAGGTCCAGTGGACGTCTGAATGTCAGACATCATTTGATAATTTGGTGACAGCATTATCATCGTCACCCATTCTGATATTACCCGATTTTCGATCTAATTTTATCCCCAGAACGGATGCGTCGGACTCTGGTGTCGGCGCTTGTCTTCTACAGGAGAAGAACGAATGTCTCCATCCTGTATGTTATGTCAGTAGGAAGTTATTGCAGAGAGAAAGAAAGTATTCTGTGATAGAGCGTGAGTGTCTTGCCATTGTGTGGTCCGTCCAGAAATTAGGACGTTATCTCATGGGACGAGAATTTTGTATCCAGACAGACCACAACCCACTGACATTTTTGTCGAAGAATCGTTCGTCCAGCCCACGCTTGTCTAGATGGGCATTGGCTTTGCAGCCGTATACCTTCGTTATTCAACCAATTCCAGGAACCAGCAATCATATCGCCGACTACCTTAGTCGAGCCTAGGGGAAGATTTCAGGAGCTTATACATCAGAGGACAGGAACATTGACAGGATCTGTGTGAATGAGTCGACTTTAAAATATTGACATTATAAATATGATATGAAGAATGGTTGATAGGTTGATTGGGTTTTGATTCTGTATTAGATATTGTGTTTAGTTAGCTATTCATGATGTGACACATATATGCATATTGCAGGCCATATTGATCCCCATATTTTCCCCTGATTTCGGTATTTTATATACTAGGGGAACTGCTAGGTCATTTTTTTAGGTATTGCTCACGCTCACTCGTTGACAGTCATCTTGATGCGATTTGAAACTAATTGCATTAATTTTTTTGGGGTGGGGGATGATGTCACGAGTGGAGTGAGTGCAATTAAGGGGATTGCTACAGAGCGGGTGTAGAGTAAAATTAACGCACGTAGACAAGTAAGTTAAGCGTGCTGTTGTGAGTAGTGGGAGGGTCTGAATGAGGCGAAAGCGCTGTATTACTATCACTGCAAGTTAGAAGGTCCTACGGAACGGACCTGTGAATAAGAGCCCATCGGGCGGACATAAGGGGAGCAGTCGAGAAGACTAGTGAGAGAGTCTTTCCAGTGATGACTGGTACGTAGAACGTTGATTGATTATTATGATTGATGTATTATATTATATTCGTCTATTACCATGATGTAAATAAGTATATGTGAGGAATGTGGAAGTCCTTGATATTGGATATAGCAATGTGCGCCACGAGCGATAGATGAAAGTGAGTTCATGGATTTGTAGCGCGAGTGAGTAGTGTGTACTCCGATGGAGGTGTGTTACCGTAAGATGTGTGGTGAGTGAAAGGTGAACTAGTGTGTGTACGCTTCATGGGTTGTAAGGAGAGGTGGAGTGAATAGAAATGGTAGGGTATTATACCAATGTAATGTTATTCTTGTAGGTGTCGAGGACGGGCCGCAGAGCCACCTCGATGAGCACAGGAGATAGGCCAGCATAGGGCCGGAGGCCACACATAGGCCAGAAGTGAGGCTGTCAGTGCAGGACAGTAGAGGCACATAGAGTCGTGGCAGTCAGGCCACGGACAGGGACGTAGATATGAGCGTGAATGTGATAATGCACTATTGCCATGTTGAGGGGAGAATGTACTATTGAAATGATAATGTCTATTGAAATGATAATGTGTTATTGCCCTGCTGAGGTGCTAGGGGAATGCTAAGGTGTATGACAATAGGAAGGTGATATTGAGAGACTGCGGTGCCAGTGAATTATTAATGTGCTATTAAGACCCTGAGGGGAGAGGCTGAGGCCGAAGTGCCTTTAGGAGTAACTACCGGATTGTGGATCCGAGGGAGAGTGTGTGTGAGAATAAGGCCGTTGTACGGCAGTTGATTTCAATAATATAATGTATGTAATTGCGCTATTATCTGTATAATTATGTTTAATAAATGTGTGAGTCTGATGGGTTGTTCTGTTAAGTGTTAACTTGTTTGTTCGTGATTGTTGTCCTGTCATAACTTATTACATCTCCCAGTCTGGGATTTGTGACAGTCTCCCATGTGCATGTACACATGTGCCATTGTTTACTGTAGTAAACTAACTGTTAGCTCGCCGCCGATTGGTTCGTGACGCCTGAAGTGCTCGCAGTGCAAATCAGCTAACAAATCAAAATCAATACCACAATCGCCATGGTGATGCATCGGTCCTTACCTCAAAGATGGCGGATATGCGCAATGGGTCTATAGCTTTCTATGTAAAACACTGTTACCCCTAACAACAGCCTTTAAACAATGTTATCTTAATAGAAGATGAGCAAACTGCTCTTTTAAAGCAGCTTCATCATGCACCAGCAAAGCCTTTCATGATGTAATCTCCCTGCACCTCCTCTCCCCACACAAATAAACATATTGTCGGTTCCATGCAAGAAGGGAATATCTCATTCTTTGTGAAAATGCAGGTAATCATTTGTTGCACTGGACCAGTGATATAAGCACGCCAAAGCTATTAGAAAATAGGATGATACGCCAGAGGGTATGGGGTAGGAATGGAATGATCTGCTGGAGGGAGACAACTTGAAATTATCCCCCCAAGGGAGAAGACTCATTACAATGCAATAACTTCAGGTGCTACTTGCACTTGCAGATAATGTATTCTTTCTCCTGCTTCTCCATAACTGTCTTTTTTTTCCCCATCTCAAAGGAGCTGCCTAAATTAAGAAAAAAATTCACAGATTGAGAATTCTCTCAAAACAAATGTACTAATAAATGTCTCATTAAAGCAAATGAGGCAAAGACTGCATCATGTCAACATTATCCATACCGTCACCTTCAGCTGATATCCTTACCTGCTCAATCATTTTGTTATTGCGCCCGATATATTCTGTTCTCTGCATGGGTAGGAAACAAATGCAACAATACAGAATGGGGCCCTGTCATTATTGGGTTAGGGAATATGTCCTCTGATTAGCAAGATTAATTGAATTTTCTCCAATGTGGAATAGGAAATACAGAAGTCTTGTTGACTTCAGAAACAAATGCCACAAACTGTCATTTTCATGTATTTGATATACCTTTCTCAAATACATGTCCATCTCCTGGACTTTTTTTGCCGTTTATTTTCTACACTGTATTTGATTCTGGTTCTCACGTGTTTCTTCATCAAGTCAAATTTACGTCTCTTTTGAGTGATGACCATCTTCCATAAAAAATGCAACTGTCACCCCATGAGACAGCAGGACACAACTTTTTTTTTTAAGAAGGTGGGGGAGGGGGTGTCCTTCACATAGCAGAAAACCAAGCCTATTAACAAACAAAAAAAATGATGCGACTTTCTGGAGGGCCCACAAAACAATACTCTATCTAATATGAATTTTCAAAGATGATGTGTCTTTGGGTACTCTGATAAAGGAGGAAAATGTATAACAACCCAAATTTTTACGATAAAATCTGAGAAGCTAGTTCAGTGGGTTACATCTGTTTACTGTCTGAACAGTTGCGAAAAGAGAAAATCGGTTTTTACAAGCCTATACGTAAAAATTCAAATCAACCCTATGAGCCTGACACAGAAATTGATTTCTGAAAGAAGGCTAGAACAATAACTGAGTGGGCCTGCTGGATGTGGTAAAAATACATATTCTTACCTCAAAATGGTTGCCAATCAGGTGCTGCAATTCATGTTTCACCAGTTTATCTGAAGCCTGAAACTCTCGGTCACAGTACTGGCAGATGTAAGTCAGAGGCACATCATCTTGAGTTTTCTGTGAAGAATCAAGACTATGCATTAAATTGAATTATATTATATCTGACACAGCAAGCTCAAACCATTCTCAACACACACAACTCAGTATTTTCTCTATTTGGCTTTGTAATTAGACTCAAGAGTATGGTCCCCTATCAAACAGTCTCTTAGTTTTAACAAGGTTCCAACAACCCACCAACGCTTTGCAATTTATCCTAAGCATAAGTAAATTACTTTTCCAATTGTTTTCATACTTTCACACATGATGTCAAGGATTGTGTAACAAATTAGTATGGCACTTCAGTTTCAGTGCGTTTCTATCTAATCAAAATGATCTGCTGTTGATACAACAGAGCAATAACTCAGCCTGAGCTGGATGGAACATTTGCTGATACCAACTCATTGTGGAAATCAGTCAAAAACACAGTGTACATCTGCCAACTAAATGACCACATCAGTAACGGATACCTCAAGAGGCACAGTGGCACATACGTGGGTGGATCTGACAAAACTGGACTAAAGGTGAAATTTTTTTATCTCTTTAAAAAATCAAATTAAAATACTTCTAAGATAATTTCAAGCAAATATTTTCACTGAATGCAGGAAAATGGCTAGTCTTTCATTTTATAAGCAAAATGCACTTTCCATGGAAAACATTTCCCCCCTTTGGAGGGCCAGATCCACTCACAATATTTTTGCATTCCAAGAATATTATGTTAACTCTTTTTTCCCCATGCCACCCATAACATATGGCTTGCTCAAGTTGCACGATTTTTTTGGATAACACATCCAGTTTGTACAAAATTCCTCTTCTACAATATATCATGTACACCAACCTGTTTATTTTCCTTGCCCTCATTCTTCTCTTCTTTGCCACCAGCCTTGTCAGTGCCAACAGCTGATGTCTTATTCTTGTCTTTCTTCTTGAACAGATTCTTCTGATATTCATGTGCTACCTAGAAAATTGACATTCAACATTTACCCTTTTTTCTTTTTCTTGGTTTATTATTTTAAAATAAAAATTTTAAAAAAGCAAGAAGTCACACTCACAGGTTTAAAAATTAAGGTTTATCAGTTAAAATTTTTAAAGAAGAGGGCATTCCAGTAATTGTTATTTGATATGATATACCCTTGAAAGGTGGATTTTGAAAGTGATGCCATTAACAAGTGTCTTTGCCCAAAATAACATTGGATACACCTAATAAATTCTGACAGATGCATTTCCAGCTTGACTCACCTTCAAGGCTTCTGCCAGGTCTATATTCCTCTGACTAGTTTCCCTCTCAGTCTGACCGTTTTCCAACAGCCAACCAGAAAGTTCTGGCAATGGACAGAAGTGAACTCGAATATGCTGGGTCAGAAGTGACTGCTTTGGGGCACTGGAAGGAATTATACTACACGTCATTCAGACAAAATGGCTTGTTTAAATTAAAACATGCTAACACATCTAACCATTTCATCATGAAATACCTTGTTTGTGATCATGTAAAATACCAATGCAACATTATTCACCGAGAAAACTGGAAATTCCTGCACTTAAATAAAGTTACGTTTGTAAGTACATAAAAGAGAGAGAGTGAGTGAGTGAGTGAGAATTAGTTGTTACTATTTCATTGTAAAGCGCTTTGGGTCCACTTTGTGGTGACAGATGCTGAATAAATGCATCACATTATTATTATGAATTTTCCAAAACACAACAGTATTTTAACAGCGTCTGACGATAACGACAATAAATGTTTCCTTTGTAGAAGGGGATAAGTCTGTGGATACCATGGTCTTGCTCTACAGAATAGTTGAACGGACCTGACATTATGTTAGACTTACCTATAGTCACAATATGGACAAGCTAAGGCACTGGGAACCATGTGGAACTTGAGATGAGATAATAAATAGTCTCTGCGGACATTTGCATATGGGCAGCGGTCACAGCGGTATAATTTCTTCGGCTCTGGGTCATAGATACTGAAAATATATTCAAAAACAATGAACTGCATTAAGGTATACAGGGATGATATACATATGCATAACATTTTTGACTGTCCATGGAGCAAGTTCTGTTCTCACAGAGTGGCACGTGCATAAATATGGTTGGAGACAAATCTTACACAAAATAAAAAACATCAATAATGCCAAAGAAAGCAAAGTCAGACTTATAGAGACAGAATTATAACACTGATAGGGCAATTCAAATTAGCAATGTTAGTTTGAAATGTATGTTATGTCCTGAATCCGACTGACACAGCCAATAGTCCTTTTCACAGTTTCAGTAGAATGGAGTCATGAATACTTGTTTTACCAGATACAATGACTATGTCAGGCAGGCTCCACTTACAAATTTACTTGTTTCAGGCTAAATCTTTGTACATGACACTGTGAGAATGAGTTCATATCTCATTTCCAACACTTGGCTTATGAAAGTTCCATTATCAAAGGGAAACTAGAGCACCTACCTGTTCTCGTACAATCCCAAATGATCATGGATCACACTGATGGTAACTGTAGTCTCGGGGTCAGCTGGTGGGAGGGCAGAGGCCAAGGCAACATCAGCTGGGACTTCACTCAAATGCTGCAGGTTGGTGATGGACTGAGATGCCAGGAGGTTCTGGTTGGGCATCATGTGAAGCTTGGTGTGCTGTTCAACAACAAAGGATATTTATTATTAGCAATTTCATGATGCATGGATCATAACATCTCTGCTCTACGCTATTAGCATACGTCCTTTTTGATACCTACGCGATAGTAAGTCATTTGGTGACTTATGTCATTATGATTTTATTGGATTATTACATTTTCCTATTGGCACATTTCCTTTTCAATATTATCTGATAGCCCTCATGCTCAGGTGTGTAAAAAACCATCGGTTGCCTTTTGACATAAGTCTGACATATGTGACATATGAAGAGCAGTGATGTAAGTCAAACTGCACCAAAAAAAAGAATCCCGTGATTTTATAAATTCACATTTTCTATTTTATCTGTGAATGAAAATCACAAACATAATTATAAGACCTCTTGAAATAATGGATAACCATCAAACCATTAGCAACCAGCCTGAATTAAACGTTGGAAACAAACAGACTGACAATAGGAGGGATGAGATGTTGCTTGTTCCCTGCATATTTCTAACTTTTAATAGTTTGTTTTCCTCCAAATTTTTGTCATATCTTCTCAGCAATGTAAAGTCTCAAGAAAAATCTGATGAGCCAATCATGCAATTAAGTCTTCAGAGCTCATTTCTTTATCAAATCTTTAAAACAATGAGATGCGAGAGGGAATTAAATGTTCAGCAATTACAAGACTTTACAATGGATTTTCCATCAGCCCTCTTCTTCACATACATCTTGCTCACCTGCAGTAACAAATTATTGGATGGCACACTGTAGTCGCAGTACTGGCAGGTGTAGCGCTGTCTTGAACCATGCAGTTCCAGGTGGCGCTCAAAGTGCTGCCGTTTTGCACTAGCATAGGGGCACTTTTCACAACCGAATCTCTTGAAACGAGAAATCTGTAGCAGGGTGTCCACCTTCAAGAATAATAAAATAAACAGTAAAAGTTATGCTGTTAAACTCTTAAGTTTCAAAACCAACTTCTCTGTCAGTGACTCTGTGCCAAAGGCAGAACTACAAATCTTAACAATGAAATGAAAAACAGTCTGAGGTTACTGAGCCCGCTGACGCTCTTCATTGTATCTATTATATATTTCAGTGACTTTCAACCTTTGGCATGAGTCACTGACCAAACTATACACTCTTCAGGCCTTAAATCTGGCAGGAAGGTGGCAATTGAGATAAGGAAGATGATGGCTATAATTAAAAGTTGTTTACTTCAAGCATGTATTTTTTAAAAATAACAATGTTTATTGCTAGGTAACATCTGTATTTTTGCATGTTTGTTTCGTTTCACATAATTATATATTTCACAAAATCTCCACCTTTGAACGCAAAAGGCTTTTTTATTAGACCACCTATACTAACCCAATTTTACATGTTCATTTCAAATACTGCAGAGGGTGGACGGAAGTTTTTATTATTTTGATTACTTTGGTTCTTGAATTTATAGAAAATGCATTGTTTCATCCTGCTGTCATTTTCATCCTCCATCTTGGCTCCATTCTGGCATAGTACCGTGCAGGTCATAAAAAGTAACCATATCAAGCTCAGTGTCCTGGTGCGCATGAGTTCTGAAGCAGGAACTGCAGATTACTACTTTTATTGAGAGAGAGAGAGACAGACAGACAGAGAGAGAGAGAGAGAGAAAGAGAGACAGACAGAGACAGAGAGAGAGAGACAGAGACAGAGAGAGAGAGACAGAGACAGAGAGAGGGACAGAGAGAGAGAGAACACATGACTGTTTATTTACATCATCTAGTTGGATATAAATTACAAGATATCATCCATCCATGAATCCAGAAACTAGTCACCCAAGAATAACATTAAAAAAAACAAAAAACAAACAAACACAGAAAACATTTAACTTTTTCTCTCTCTTCCTGCCACATTTTTGCTTCATTCAAGACTTATGATTCTAAATTCCAGAAATCCAACAATGCCTGAACTGAGGCACACATAGGTGGTTAAAAAGCACAATTACCTTTTGCTGTGGCAGGATATCCTCATCTGAATCCTGATCATTGTCTTCTATCAACACCTCATCTCCATCAGCATCATTTTCTGGTGTGTCTCCATAGTTTTTCTGATGTACCTGTTGACAAAATGGATAGTGAGAATCATAAAATCATAAAACTGGATATCAGCAAGTCAATCTTTTAAAAGTGTTACCAGCTTAGAACAATGCCCTAATGCAAGAAATTTACCTCTCCAGAATGTCATATAGTTCATACTGATATGTGTCTTCCTTTTCTGGGATCCTCTGTTGTCTTTTCTGATAATGCAGTAGCCATCCCTACTGACTATTTGAATGTTCCCACTTCATATGACTCAAAAACTTGAACCCAAATGTCCTTATTTGCTTAAAACTTGTCATCTCAAATAACAACAAAAACTGCTTCCTGACAACTGTCTGCATCATTCCAACCAAACATTAAAGTAACAAATCCAATCAAAATACCATTTCTCAACGACTTTGTCAAAAGAATATATCTTTTATGAATTTTATGAATCATGTACCCCTGAGCATTCCAGTTTAATTTATCTGATCTTTGCACTTCTGCAGAATGAAGTTGAGAACTGTGCACATCTCTTCTAAAAACAACAAAGTCTAAGGAAAGATCAGTGCACTATTTAGCTACAGACAGGTCCGAGATGAATACAAAGATAATCCACCCATCTCATTAACCCTCACCCTGCGCGGGGCGGCAAATGTCAGTATTGACTCGCAAGCGCTCATGCCGTACAGGCGGCAAAAGTAGGGAAGGTCAAACTGACCGTGCCATGCGTAAGCCGTATTTTCACGCGTCGGGTCACTGACCCTTTTAAGACGTAAACACTGTCTTATTGTTCACTGTATCTCTTCTAAATCAAAGGCATTGTGACATGGACATGTTAACCAGTGAACCACTGGTCGGAATCACAAAGACTAAGCTTTCAAAGGCTCTCCCCACACTTTCAAAAGATGTAACATCGACATGCGAACTGTTGCTCAACAAATTTGCAATATTATCTCATTTTCTCACAAGCTGACCACCATCTGGAGTTGTCTGTATCTAAGAACCAATCAGAAACAAGCTCTGAAATAATCTTTGCCCCAAATGCCCACATTGGTTTATTAGTATGTGTCAGTCAGGATGAAACATTTGTGTAGGGCTTGGGAGGGCGTGTCTAGTTATCATGCTTCGTTCTCACGAAAACTACAGCTGTCAGTTTGGAATCATAAGTCAGATCATTGGTTAGAGACTGACAGACTAAGGTTTTGCTGGTTAATTCACTATCAAGCATGATAAAGCATAGCAGCGAATGTTTTCATACCGATCAATAAAAACCGAACCACGTGGACAGCGTATGTGGTCATCGTTTAGCGGCACGGGTCAGTGACCCCAGATAAGATCCTCCGTGAGTAAGGTCACTGACCGGGCAGCGGGCTTTACGGGTAGCGCGCAGGGTGAGCGTTAAGATTCATAAATACTATGGGGCAAATTTTCTGAGTGACTGACCTGAGTAAATAGTAAACTCAATAAGCAATAAGATTCTTCCACTGTGCGACACACTCACACACCACAACTTCTCAACTTTTTTCCTATGCAAATTTTTCCCACATATATCCTACCTTCATGTGATGGGACAAAAGTCCTTTGGACCCCACATAGTAGTCGCAGTAAGGACATTTCATCAATGGGTGAGGACTCTCTCTGGGGCCATGCATCAGTTCATGCAGCTGCATGTTTCTGGCTCGAATGTTGGTGTATGGACAGAAGCGACATTTGTGCAGTTTCCTGTACAAGCCATTCTTCATCACAAAGTTAGGCCTGTCATCCACAGCACACTGGGAGGCAAGTTTCATGGGACTGATGTTTGGACTTTTAGACAAACTGGCTGTGATTTTGGTTGATATCATTTTCTGTTTGATGGCTGCTAGTTCTGCTAACTCCACTGGATCATAAACAAGCCCTGGATCTTTACAAAAAAAATATTGTTCACAAATTCTGACAAGGACGTTACAGAGATATGAGTGAGAGAGTTTTGTGGAGAAAACCAGTGTGTCTAGGCACTGAATGGAAAACGAACAGAATTGTATTTTTTAGATTAAGTGCTTTTCTTGTCAATGTATTCTGTTGTATTTGGACTGGATTTTAACTTGCCTGCTTGCAAATATTGGGATACTATGCTTATCCAGTCACCAAATGATTTTTCTTTGATTACTATGCATTATTCATAATTTGAGGCAAAATCTAATAAGATATAATATGTCTAGATGGCTGATTTCCATATTTCAATTGTTTTTTTTGTTGTCAATTTTTAATTTGGCCAACCATCCACTCATTTTATATGCTGTCCGGCCCACAAAGGCAAAAAGGTTGTTGGCCCCTGATTAGAATAAGGTTCTACTATCAACAACAAACAAATTGCAAAACTTCGGAACTTGGCAGTCCATGCCAGAGACAATGTACATGAAAGCTAAGTAACTCACCAGAGTAAAGTGACTTTGCTGGAGATGAGTCCGCCAATGATCCCGGTGAATCTGTCTTGGTGTGAAGTCGCATGTGTTGTTTCAGTAGGCGCTTATGGACAACCCAGTAGTCACAGTACTCACACTTAAATTCAGCTGTCCTTTTGGGTCGATGAAACTGGGCCATGATACAAAACAACTTTCAATTTCTTTAGGTTGATGAATTAATTCATGGATGAAAAAGGACGAAAACTTCAGCGTTTGTAGTAAGTGAAAATCTCCTTCCCACACAGTTTAACATATGCAGTAACCTTTGGGAAGATAAGTTTGTTGTAATTGTTTTCGTTGTTGTTAAATTTTACCTTTCTTTTTTACTTGTTTGTTTTGTGTCACTGTCCATTTTATGCCATGTTATAGAAAGTATTGTTTTACTTGTACCCAGTGGAAAAAGTAGAGACTAATAACATTTCTGTCAGAGAGACAATTACATTGAGCTTTAACTAGATTTTCAACTCCAAATCTTCTTAGAAAGTTGCTTCACGTTCTTTCCCAAGTATCCCGTATCAAAAACCTCATTGTAAAACTGGCTAGATCAAAGGCTAAACTTTCAGATCAAATCATAGGTTTCACAGCAAAATCAACAATTTCCAAGACAAGCACATTTGATAATGAACATAAATAAGAGAACTGAAATTCTTGTGCTGGTAACTGCAATATGCACTGTCTACATGAAAAACCCTCCACACCATTTCTGTCTAAACAATGATAACTCATGTGCTATAGTTTAGGTATTATCTGCAAAATTCAGGCACCTTTAATAAAAATAAAGAGAGTTTATAAACATTTGTGCATTTTACTTTTCAGTGAGTGTGTAGAAGACTTAAATGTTGTTTTCATCATACCTGTTTATGATAGATAAAATCATTCTTGCTGTTGGTGGTGTAGGGACATTTCTCGCAGCAGTGTCGCCGTGGAGTGCTGGCAGGGCTGGAGGGGCTGCGGTACAGCTTGGCTGGAGTTGTTGGTGGAGTTATCTGGTTCTCCTGTTCTCTACTCAGCTTTCCACCCGTTTCCTGGTGCCATTTTCTCTGGTGTTGGTGAAGCAGCCGTATGGTGCTGACATAGTATGGGCAGTACTTGCACTTGAATCTGTTGGCTGCGCTTGGTTTGTGGTATGTCATGTGAAAAGCAAGCATGGATTTCTTCTGACTACGATATGGACAGATTGAGCAAAAGTGGAACTTGCGATTGAGTTTTTGAGCATCTGTCTTGGCAAAACCTGCAGCCAGTGTTTTTGTTTTGAAGCTATTGCCTGCATGTTTTTGAATTTTTAGTATGTTATTGTCGCAATCACTGGTATTATGAGCTTCTACCAGGTGTATGATGATCTCCTCCCTTTGTTCAGATTCTAGATTACACAGACGACAAAAGTAAGAGTTGACATACTCAGCTCTGGACATATCATTGTGTCTATTATCTTCATCATCATATTTGATATTGACTTTACACAGCTTGATGTAGTCACTGCGTTTGTGGATTTTCTGGAGGTGGCGATGTAGAGGTCCTCTATTCTTGAAAGGCAGGTTGCAAACTCCACAGGTGAATGGCTTCATTTCATGCTGTTGCATGTGAAGAATGATGTGTGTACGAAGATGGGAGCTCCAAGAACACTCCGGACAGGTCCACAACCTCATATCACCAGGCAGTGTTGATTTCCTCTCTTGCATTTCACTATCAATTGGCACATCTCTGCTGTCCTCCATGTCAATAGGGCTCTCATCTGACGTCAGAAACGTGTCCATCAGTTTTTGTTTATGAACAGAGTTGGGGCCTTCTAAATGTAAAGGTATAACTTTTACTTTACCTTCATGACCTGGATGCTTTCTATGAATATGCCTAGCCATATTCCTGCGCCAGTTGGAAATGTAGTTACAACCTGAACACTTCCACTGTCTGCGATTTGGATCAAAGAAAGTTGATCTATCTCTTCCACGTAGTGTTGGGGATGGTGATATAGAAGAGGCAGGTGACTTTGGGAAAAATGAAGATGATGAAAATGAGTCCCGACTACTATTATCTAAGACCTCTGCCTTGACTGTGGAAGGATGTTTGAACATGAGAGGTGGTGCGGAATTACTGGGCACCGGACTGGGTGAAGACTTGGGCACAGGACTTGGTGAAGATTTGGGAACACCTAGAAAATCCTCATTTTTAGGGTGGCTTGGTGTACACTCCCTGCCATAGCTCTCCGAAGCTTCTTCTAAAGACAACATGATGACAAAACCTCCTCGGTTGGGATGTTTTGACCTGAGGTGTTTCTTCAGGTCCCACTTCCAGTTGGACCTCAGCCCACAATTGGAACATTTGAAGGGCTTGACATAGCCATGCATTTTAGGATTGCTGAATTTAGAGTCCATCCTTTGCAGTTTCGCTGTAGAGGAAAATGGGTTCATGTTAGACTTAGAATCAGGTGATTCCCCTGCCTCAGGTTTTTGATAAATTTCTCCACTGTAGTAGTTAAATTCAGTGCCGTCCCCAACATAGACTATCCTAACTTCCTTATAAGGATGAGTGTAGTTGTAATGCTTCTTCACATCTCCTTTTGAGGTGCCTGGTTTTTTGCAGATAGCACAGGCATAAGGTTTGTCAAGTTTAGCCAGTTCTTCTGCAGGAGGGTCAATGAACTTGAGGACAGGTGAGTCCTCAATGCCACCTTGGTCATGCTGATCACTTTCACTTGATTGTCTCATTTTCTTCTCAATGCTTTTCTCAAATTCCTGTGAGGCCGCCATGGTCTTGCTGATGACCCTGCCATTCTCATTTTTATGAACACTCCCCATGTGTCTGACCACTCGGTTCCTTTCAACTGACTTAAAATTACACAGTGAACAGTGGCTGATAGTCAGTTCTTTTGATTTCTTCTCAAAATTTAGGAGATACTCATTAATGCTGGCCTTGGCCTCATCAACCGTCAAGGTGATGACATCCTCCACTGCTGCATGTGCATTCTGGTGGACTTTGTTCATGTGTTTGACAACATCCCACTTCCAGTTGGTTCTCTTACCACAGGTCGGACACATGAATTGCTTCAGATTAAGATGGACAGCAATGTGGGATTCCATCCGATCAGATATAGTGGTCCTGAACTCACAGTCCGGGTATTCACACACAAAGTTAGCATCTTTCAAGTTGACTGAAGAAGAAGTAGAATTTTTTCGACCACTACTGGAACCACTGATAGAATTACTTGGTGATGCCTCTCGCCTTGCCTCTGCAGCAGTGGATGGATCAGGTGATAAGCTGCCATTTCTGGATGGCGCACCTTGTTTAGCAGTTGGCTTTATGTCTGGCCTATGCAAGAAATAGTCTCCAATTTCTGAGGCCTCCTTGCTGAGAACAATTTGGTGATGTCTGTACAAGTGACGTCCAACATCTCCTCTCCAGTAAGTCTGGTAGGCACACAGGCGACACACATAAGTTTTGTCCACATTCCCATGGGTACCAGTGTGTTGGTCCAACTGCGCTTTGAAATGAGTGGTAAATGGGCAAGAAGGACATCTAAAGACTGCAGGAGAGGCTTTTTTCACTGCATCCATTATGGTCATTTCTCTGGTAACGTTGTCCGGGGGTTCCATATTGTGGTCACGGCGCATGTGAACATTCAAATCTCCAAGATACTTATATTTATTGGTACACATTGAGCACTTGAATCTTTTGACTATCGTATGCACTTGCATATGTCGACGCAGATCACTGGGCCACTTGGCAATGTAAGAACAATGTGAGCATTTTCGATTTTCACTGACCACTAAACGAAGTCGCTTCACCCCTCCTGAGCCTATGTTTTGCTTTTTCCTCTTCAGTCCTCTGACAATTTGGGTTTCCATACTTTTGCTCATGGCAGCTGCACTGGTTGCACTAAAGTTATGTTTTGCCATCAGGTGACGGGTGAAATTTCCTCGGCGGAAACAGACCATCGGACACTTGGGGCACCTGAAAATACAGCCCCAAAATTTAAGTTCTTGCTGGCTTGTCCTAGTCTGGTGCATAATCATTATCTTCAATTGTAATTTGTTAAAACAAACTGTTTAATAGGAAATAAACCAAGTAAAATAGCTACTTAACAACCACCAGTCCATCCAATGCAAAAACATAGCTGCCAACTTTCCAAAACCCCAAAGTAACAGACTCCTCATCAGAACACAGTAGTGTAGATCAGTGTCTACGATTAGGCCTGCTGAATCTCTAGGCCTAGGGCTATTGGTGGCAGATACAAAAGTTATGTTTTTTTCTACTCTTTGTGGTTTCCTTGAATAAAGGAGAGAATTCCTCAAATACATACTTTTCAAAGCAAAAATGGACTTGCGCACTTAGATCCCACATACGTATCAAATGTTTTTTTTCCCATACTGGATGGCAGCTCTGCAAGTGTAACCCTGCACTTAAAGTATTTACCTGTACTCATCTCCTGTATTTGTCTTCTTTAGGGAGTCAGCAGCCTGGAAATTAATATATTAAAAAATTTACTTCATAAAAGAAGTCCTTCATAATACAAATTTCATGGTCTTATACCAAATGGAACTGCACAAAAAACAAACAAAAAAAAAACTGTAGATGAAACATAAATCTGAGATATGGAAATAACTGAACCGAGGAGGATGAACTATGTAATGGAAATGGAAACAAAGAACCTGAACACGCATGACTACTTTCGGTTCAGCCAGTTTCCGTTCCCAATCTCAGATCTCTCAAAATCTGGCCAAAAAAAGGAGCTTGCCATAAACATGCCACTGACTTCTTTGACAACTAATAATAGCTAACATCTGAAAGTAACATGGCCATGTTAATTTTCTCCTTACGTCAGTCATATTAAAACACAGCAACACAGAGAATGCAAAATGATACCTGGTCGCACAATGGAACAACATCAGAATATGAGAACAAAATGATGATCAGAAAAGATACTTTGTTAATCAGCAGATTGTTCAAATGTCACAAGATTTTTACAATTTATAGGAAGCCTCTATTTAATCATATAACATTTCTTTTTAAATTGAAAGATAATACCATATTATTATGGCATATTAACAGCTTCTGAGTTGTTATAATCTTATTCAGGTTACATGATTACCTGATCAGACTGCACCTCTGTGATGTCCTCTTGTACATCCCCATATGCAGTTTCCTTGCCTTCGGACTTGTCCATCTCAACACTCATATCTTCTTCATTTGTCAAGTTCAGTTCTTCACCATTCGGATCTGGCAACACATTCAATAATCATGTAATCAAATAACAGAATGGCATTGAAAATGGTGCATAATATTCCAATAATCATTGGCACTCAAGTTACATTCATCTTTTCTGTTTCTTTGTTTCATTTATACACAAATTTAGCCAGTTTACTGATCACAACAGAGCTTTCATGAAACACATAAAATAAATAGGAGATGTCTCAACTGTCTTTTAAGTATCAGATGCTTTCTTGGAGTAACTATTCATTTTTATCTCCACCTATTGAGGAAGATACCATTATATTTATATGCTCACAAAAACAACATCCAAAGATATTCCTAGGTAATGATATCTGCAAGGGCAATGACTGAACAAATGAATCAGCATAAGGCTGGATACGAGTTACATTACTGAGTCTCACAAAATTCCTGAAACAAGGGGACTTACCACTTGCAGGGGTATGCTGGGTAGCCACATGACGTTTGATTTTACTTTCGGTCTCTGCACCAAAATTACAGACTGTGCACTGAAAAGGAAAACCTCCAGTATGGAAAGACCTGTAAATTAAACAAACAGAAATTCCATGTCCAATGTTTTTACTTATGCTTTAACATTCTTAAAAAACACAAAAACAACAAACAAACAAAAGATGCAAAAATACATTTAAGCATACTTTCCAGGGAAGAAGAAAGTTCAATTGTAGGTCAAATTTTGTTGTTAACAGGTAAGCTGTTATCCAGTTCATAGCCTTTTTTCTTTCTTCCATTTTTTTTTTTTTTTTGGTGCTTTTACATCACTGTATAGTCACACGATGAGTTAGTGAACATTGATGAAGAAATATAATCTGAGTGAAGTGTTTGGAAATTAATTTTTCTGCAACCTGAATTAGGCAAAAGACGATTGTCATTTTCAGCATATGGTGGTGTTTACCTGAAAAAAGCAATCTTCTGCTTCATATTACTGCATACCATATAGTTAAATACTATCATTTAATGACTATGACAAGCAACTATTAAATCTTGTGAATTAAACATATTTTCACTTGTGACAAAACAAATTAATGATTGTCTACAGTCCAAAAAAAGCCCCTGGTTGAAAGAGTTTTCAGCTTAAAAAATATAAAGTGCCTTTACTGATTTCAAATGTTATCAGAAATGGATCCTCAGCAGTTAAAGATTTTTCTTCGGGAAACAAGGATGGCAGAATAATTCCGAAAAAGTTCTTTCAGCTACTATATTTAGTGATGCTGATTTAAAATCTTACTATCGCAATACAACAGAGACTCACTGAATCCACTCTACTGTATCATTTCTACTTTTTATGCCACCTCTGGGGCACTTCATTTATTTACCTGTGTTTTTCAAAGTTGGATTTCGCACTGGTGACATATGAACAGTCTGGACACTTGACATAATCGAAGCCAGTGTGTGTGATCAGATGCTCATAGTAAATACCCTTATTCATGAAAAGATAAAAAAACACTGAATAAATAATAGTTTAATCCACCATCCCAACAGCCAAATCTATTCTACTGATACTAAGCTGATTGTAAGGGGGAAATGATTTTTAAAAATAAGAAATATGAATTGATATTTATGAATGTCATAAAAATATAAAATGATATATTTTTTATTAACATGGCTCATGCACTTATATTCAATTCACCCTACAATCTTTAATGTAAAATCCTTTCTCATTGATGAGTTAAGGTCAATCATTGGCAGTATCATAGATACTTCTAAAACTGGAGCTGATTACAGAATTCATGACCCCAGCACTTCATTGATGTGAGTAGGAGGCCACTAGAAAGGAAATTCCGAAAATGTCAATTCAATATTACTCGTAAACCAAATGTTATAAAAATCTAAGACAAAATGCATTACTTTTAAACTACAAGAGGAATTTTAGGCTCACTGGCATGAATAATTTTAAAGTGAGATTCAGTTTAGCACTAGATCTATGTTACATTAATGTGTTTACCTGACTCATTGTAGTAAGGGAACAGTGCGGACAACACAGTAAGCGAGTATGGCACAGCGCATGGTGTTTCTTGACGTTGCTTGGAATGGTAGCATAATACAGGCAGTCACGACATTGGTAGTGGTGGCTGCCATCTTCTGTAAGAACCATACGGTACACTTCTCTTGCTGGATGGATCTTGCTGTCCTGCTCACTGGAATTCGTTGATGAAGTCTATGGAAAAAAAAACATGCATAATTACTCTTGCCAAACCCAATTCACAACAGTACAATATTGAGACAATTTCCTTCATTTGGATTATATCATGCACTTTCTACTCAAGAGGAGTGCCATGCTCATAAATTGAGGCGTAACACTCTGATTGAACTAGAGTACACAGAATCCTTGTAACTGCAACATGGGAGATCCAGAAGGCTCGGGCAGTCACGCAGATTTTCCAGGGACCAAATTCTGTCACTGATATCACATCAACCACCACCTTTTATTATCCATTAGGGTGTTATGCCTGTCATATTCATGCAGCTCGTGCTGCACATTTAAAACTTCTCACTGTTTAGCAGTCAAGGAGCAGCTCTATATTATAAATCCATTTGATTGAGATCACCACTGATGACTTGAAAGAGTTGTAGTCCCTGGCTGAAGTTTGGACTGAGAGAAGCATGATAAGAGCTAAGTCACATGGTTGATTTTTTTTAACAACAGCATCGGGTCATTTTTAACGCCACCTGATAGCAAATCCCTTACAAACAAAACCATTACTATAATAATGCTGAACAACTTTAGTGAACAGAATGTTCATTATCTGAAAACCATCTGTTAATTGTATCTCCTTAACTTCACTTATTTCTGTATGACCAAATTTTTGTGGACCCAGTCAACCGCTGGAATGCAAATCTTAATTTTTTTTTGTAAACTCAACACTTTTCCCTGGAGACTAGCTTAGTTTTAAATTTTCTTGCAAACATTGAGACAGCTAATCAGGAAGCATACATCCAGGTGGAAATTTGAAAATTTTCAAAGGACTGAAAATGGAGCAAAACCACTCGACAGGCGTGAGCCTTGGCTGTGAGGTTTGCCATCATCATCATCATCATTGCCTTTCTCACCCTGGATCAGGGTATAGGCCACCAACAAACACTTTCCATCCCTCTCTATCATGGGCCAGCCTCTTTACATTATTCCAAGTCTTTCCGCTTCGTTGCACATCATTTTCTCTGGCTCTTCTCCACGTTCCGCGCGGCCTTCCTCTTGATCTCTTGCCCTGGGGATTCCAATCCAATACCTTCTTCGTGATGCTGTTTCCTGGCCTCCTGAGAGTGTGGCCGATCCATCTCCATCGCCTCCTACCAATTTCCTCTCTGACTGGGCTCTGTCTTGTTCTTTTCCATACAATTTCATTGCTCACCTTGTCTGTCCATCTGATCTTAAGTAGCTTCCTCAAACATCTGTTGATGAAAACTTGGATTCTCTTTATGCAGGCCTGGGACGCATTCCAAGTCTCACATCCATACAACAGGACTGACTTCACGTTCGAGTTGAATATCCTCAGCTTTGTTTTTAGAGATATATCCTTGGTTCTCCAAATCTTGCTTAAGGACGTGAAAGCTGCCTGTGCCTTTCCAATTCGTGCTTTGACTTCTGCCTCTGTTCCTCCCTTATTGTTAATGATACTACCAAGATAGCAGAAGGACTCTACCTCTTCCAGTGGTTGATCTCCTACTCTGACTTGTGCGCTTGGGGGTGCAACAATTTTTAGGACCTTCGACTTCGCAGGATGTATCCTCAATCCAATAGATTCTGAAATTTTGTTTAGAGCTGTAGTCTTTGCTTGCATATGGTCGTGTGTGTGCGACAATAGTGCCAAGTCATCTGCAAAATCTAGATCGTCCAGCTGTGTCCATGGGGTCCATTGTATGCCATTTCTTCCTCCACTGGTGGTTTCTTTCATAAGCCAATCAATCACCAGGACAAACAGAAATGGGGACAGCAAACAACCCTGCCTAACACCAGTCTTGATATCAAAGCTGTCAGTAAGCTCGCCATCGCGTACGACTCTGCAACTTGTCCCCTCGTACATGCTCTTGATAAGGTTCACCATCTTCTCTGGGATTCCATAATGTCTCAATATTCTCCACAGTGTTTCTCTATCGATGCTATCAAAGGCCTTCTCGTAGTCAAGGAAGTTCACTATCAGTTGGGAGTTCCATTCTAGCGACTGCTCTACTATGATTCTCAACGTGGCGATCTGGTCGGTGGTTGATCGATTACTCCTGAAACCAGCTTGCTCCTCACGAAGTTTTGGGTCTGTTGCATTCTGTATTCGCTTGAGAATAATCCGGTTGAAAACCTTTCCTGGGATGGAGAGAAGTGTGATTCCTCTGTAGTTACTACAATTGCTGAGGTCCCCTTTTTTTGGAAGCTTCACGAGGTGTCCTTCCTTCCAGTCCTTTGGAAACTTGCCTCCGATCCAAATCCTCGAGAATAGTGAGTGCAGACCCTCTGCAGCCCCAGCAGCATCTGCCTTCAGCGCCTCTGGTGGGATCTGATCTGGTCCAGCTGCCTTGCCTCGATTTAACTGCTTTATGGCATCATTAATCTCTGCTTTAGTCGGAGGGTCGCAACTGATCGGTAAATCATTTCTTGCGGGTAGAATTTCAGGTGGGTTGCTTGGTGGAGGTCTGTTCAAGAGGCTGTTAAAATGTTCTATCCATCTTTTTGCCTGAGCTTCCTTTCCAAAAATAGCCTTCCTGTTGTAATCCTTGACAGGAACTTCAGGTTTTCCATATTTTCCAGCAAGAGTCTTTGTAGTCTGGTAGAGGATCCTCATGTGTCCTCCTGTTGCTGCCTTCTCTGCTTTCTCTGCTAACATTCCTATGAGAGGTTTGCCATGAGGAGGACTATTCCCAACTATGAGAAGCCTGGTCAACCTTGTAAAAATGTGTAGGTATCTCCAATCCCCCGACCGACGGGTCATTTCCAAGAGCCAAGACAAGTTAATCTGATGAGCCACTTACATAGTTCACACTTCAGAAGGTCTTGCCCCCCACACAAAAAAAAGATGAACATATTTACATATATTTTGTTACTCAGCATACGAGAACTTAACCCTCACGCGCGCGAGAGGCGTCGAAATATGGCATCGACTTTCCTGGCATTCACTCTGCATGGGTGTATCAATATGGCAAGGTCAAGCTGACCGCGATGTGCGCAAGCCGTATTTTCACGTGTCAGGTCACTGTCCTCTTTGAGATGTAACTACCGACTCATTGCTCACCGTATCTCTTCTAAATCAAAGGCATTGTGACAAGGACATGTTAACCAGTGAACCACGGTTCGGAATCACAAAGACTAACCTTTTAAAGGCTCTCCCCACACTATCAAAAGGTGTAACACCGACATGCGAACTGTTTCTCAATAAATTTGCAATATTATCTCATTTTCTCACAAGCTGACCATCATGTAGAGTTGTCTGTATCCAAGAACTAATAAGAAACAAGCTCTGAAATGACCTTTGCTCCACATGCCCACATTGGTTCATTAGTATGTCACATGTGTCAATCTGGATGAAACAGGCTTGGTTTAGGGCTTGGGGGGGGGGGGGGGGGGGGGGGGGGGGCTAGTTATGATCATGCTTCGTTCTTACGAAAATTACAGTTGTCAGTTAGGTATCATAAGTCAGATCATTGGTTAGAGACTTACAGACAAAGGTTTTGCTGGTTAATTCATTATCAAGCGTGATAAGGCATATAGTAGGGGGAATTAGGATATAATTGTGCAAATTAATGAAGAAAGCACCAAATTTGGCACAGACAATGCTAAAGCCACCAGGAACAAATGTTGCTATAGAACCACTCTGGCAAATTTACCGAAATATGATTTTGAGGACTCTAAATATTTCCCTATATAAACTATATTAAAATCAGGGGACATAACTGCGGAAATAGCGTTGAGACTGGTATTTTGTGTTATGAATATGTTTGTTTCGCGGGGCCACAAAAACCTGAATAATCGAGGTTTTCTTTAAAGAAATTGATACTATGAAAGAGGATTGGTAAATCTGTAAAGATTTTGAAAAATTTTGAAAAAGAAATGCATTTTGAAAACGAAACGCATCAATTAATTTGCTCCCACATTAATCTCGGTCAGCCTGTGTGTGTGTGTGTGTTTCTTCGACTCTCTCTCTTTCACCCTCCCCCTTCTCTTTCTGTTTCTCCCCAACCCCACCCCTTTCAGTCTCTGTCCATCTTTTTGTCTCTCTGTCTCTCTCCTCCCCCTCCCCTTTCCACCTTCTCCCTCTCTCTGCCTCCCTCATTCTCTTCCTCCTCCTCCTGTCTCCCTCTCTGTGTGTCTCTTTCTCTGTTTGTTTCCCTCTGTCTGCCCTCCCCCTCCCTGTCTTTCCTTTCTCTCCCCCGACTGTGTGTCTGTTTGTGTTTCTCTTTCTACGTTTTCTTCTCCCTCTCGCTCTGTCTCTCCCTTCATCTCTGTATGTGTGTGTGTGTGTGTGGGGGAGGGGGGAGTATCTCTCCATGGTCTCTCCCGTTCCCTCTATCTCTTAGTCTCTCCCATTCTCTTCACCTTCTGTATGCGTGTCGTTTTTGCTTGTATCCTTGCTCGCTCTGTGTGTGTGTGTCTCTCTCTTCGCCTATCTTTCTCTCTACCTGTGTGGGACAAGGTGGTCTAGAGGCAAGGTGCTCGCCTCTCATGCCAAGGGTCCCGGGTTCAAAACCCGGCTAGTGCAGGCATGTTGGAAGTTTGGGATTTTTCTCATATTTTCGTGTCCCTGATCCTACTGGGGGGTAGGACCGAGTAGGCCTACCTAGACTTCTCGGATAAGGACGAAAAAATTCGGAGGGCCCGTGTGCACGTTAAAGATACCTTGGCAGTTATAAATCGAAAAGAGCAGGCCGAACAGGCCGCTGCCCGGGCAAAATTAAATAAAAATTCATCCCTACCATCCCCCCCCCCCACAAAAGATCGGCGCTGCACTGTGGCGACCAGTGTTTGCTCCAGTTGTAACTGGGCTGCAATGGCACAAAGCCAAATTTCCCAAAAGGGATTAACGAGTTATACAAATACAAATACAAAATACAAATAAATGTGTAATGTGTGTGTGTCTCTCTCTCTTTCTTTTTGTCGGTCTCTTCCCGCAGCTCTCTGTCTTTTTCTTTATCTATGTGTCTTTTTTTCTTTCTGTCTCTGGATGCCTTTTCCCTCCCTGTCTCCTTCTCTCTCTGTCTTTTCCCCCTGCTCTCTGTGTCTCTGACTCTGCTTTTCCCCCTTCTCTCTTTGCGCCTGTCTCTCTCTGTCTATTTTCCCATTTTCTCTGTGCCTCTTGTCTCTCTCTCTCTGCCTTTTCCCTCTGCTCTCTGTCTTTTCTCCCTTTGCCTCTGTTCTTTTCCCCCTGCTCTGTCTCTCTGTCTTTTCCCCCCTTCTCTCTGTGTTTCTGTCTCTTTGTCTTTTGCCCCTTTCTCGTCTGTGTCTCTGTGTTTTTTTTTCTCCTTCTCTGTCTTTTTTCCCTGCTCTCCGTGTCTGTTTCTGTCTATTTCCCCTTCTCTTTATGTCTCTCTCTCTCTCTCTGGCCCCCTGTGACCTCTCATCCCCTCTCCTGGCCTCGCTTCCTCTCTCGCTCTCCCCTCCTCCCTCCTCAAAGTAGTCGCTATTTTTCCAGTTTACTTAATGCATATCAACAATTTTCCGTGGTCCTACCGCTTTCTCTCTGCTATAATACAAGTAACTGGCTGTTCTGCCCGGCTATCTGGACCAGGAATATGGACGGATAACAATAACACGGACTGTGATGGTCCTGAAGTTGTTTTTTGTTGTTGTTGTTGTTGTTTTATACAAATGCTGTCCAGAATTTCCCAGAAAGTATTTTCTGGCGAAATGTGGCCGGAAACAGAACATTAGTATCACCGATCGGTCAGTGATGTTTCTGTCATGGCTTAGGCTGCTTCTGCTTTTATCGGCTTCCTTTTGAAGATTGGTAGAAAATGATGCATTGGCTAGAACATCAGACCATAAATTGAAATGGCATTCATCGACAACTTTTTTACCAAACATCAATGCAAGAAGTCTGCAGAATATTATTTTTCATTTCCTATGTTGATTTTTCTTTCATAGACATGGCATTAGTAGTAAACAGTGATGCTTCCTTCGCGGATCATTCATGGTGATGCGTCTCTGCCATAATCACTGGTCAATGAACCCCTGGCACAGAATTCTTCCTATTGCTTCAAGTCTGCGGACATTCTCATAAATTTCATCTCCAGCTGTTTCACTAGTAATAGTATCGGAGTTAGTTAGAACGGGACTATTGACCTCCTGCACGAGGTTTCTGAAAGCTACCTCTATATGCCATATAAAGAAATGTTGTGATAAGAAAACGAAAAATCCAAAGACGTCGTCGTAGCGTAGTGCTATTTGGTCGCATCTTTCAACTCTGCTCAAAATAAATGAAAACGAATACATGTATTTACGATAATTCCAAGATAGAAGCGAACATCACTTTCCGCCATAGAAATATACACAAAAATTGTGGATAATCCATACTATTCCATCTTGTAAACAGAACAAAACTTAGGGAGCACCGCTTACAAGAAATCAAAAGTTCCCGCCGCCTCCCGAGTTGGGAGGTGAGAAACAAAAATTTATTACCTCCGACCCGTCACTGACACGGAGAATCCTTTCATTCGCTCTCCGGAGATGGGTATTAAGTTGCACAGTGAACAGAACAAATTGCTCGCATTTTAGTACGGTGTTGGGGGGACTTTTTTCACCCAGATTATAATTTTCATAACTTTGAAGGCTTACATCTCAGCTCCTAGGCACACCACAGAGTGGTTCTATAGCAAATTTTGAAGCTCCAGTCATGCTGCATCAACTGTAGAAATTTCATGCTTTCTTCATTTATTTGCACAATTCAGGGTTTTCATGCTCCTAATTCCCTCTACTAATAGCAGCGAATTTTTTCATACTGATCAAATACAAACCAAGCCACCTGGACAGTGGTAGTGTGGTCATTGCACATCAGCAAGGGTCAATGCGACCCAGATAAGATGCCCCCGAGTAAGGTCACTGGCCGGACAGTGGGCTTTAAGGCGTAGCGCACAGGGTGTGAGTTAACAGGGTTTACAACTGATTGAGACATCATTATTTTCTTAGCAAGCAACACTACATCAGAAACATAAGAGGAACATACTAGCCCACCTTCCACACTTGGCAGAATTATTTTGATTTTTTTTGTATTTTAAACTTGATCTGACTCCATTATTCCATACCTGTGGCAAAAATTTCAGTTTTTTCAGGTACAGCAATTATTTTAATAATAATCATCAATGCAGAATGGTGGAAACAATGGGAAAAAAACGTTATGATTCTGCCAAAAGTAGAAAGGTCAACAGGCCTGGAGGAATCAACAGTCTTAGATCTTCGATATCACTGAGTTTGCAGGGACAAAAATATCTGAATTACAACACACAATTTCTTCTTACCATGTTGAAAGCTCTGGTGCTTCGCTTACCAGCGGTGGCATGATTATCAGAATTCAACTTTGTAGTAGCTGACACTTTGAATGGCATGCGAATATTCAGCCGTTTCAGTTTCAGCGGCTGAACTTTAGGATTTCCAGAATCTCCCGCTGCCTCATCAATCGGTCCTTTATTCGCAGCTAAACGCATGGCCCTTTCCCTTCTGCCTCGGTCATCCATGTTGATTACCAACTTATTATGAACTGCCATATGTCTCTCAACTTTGTTGCCATAACGGGTGGCATAATTACAAATCTTGCACTCATAAATCCTGAATTTATGACAATGTTCATCCCTCAGATGATACAGGAAATCCCGTGCACTTGTTCCTTGATATAAACACTGAGAACAGCTGTACTGTCTGAAATAAACAAAAATCATGATCAAGTATAGTGGTGGAGAGATGTCCTTCCTTCAGTAAAACACAACAGATAATGATCTGCAAATTCAAACATATTACCATACATTTTAACAAAATTCCATTTTTATTATCTCACATGCAAAACAAATCTCATGCAGCAAAGGTATCTATCAGCTTACTTCATGCTCATTGCAGCAATGATCAGGACTGAGTTGGAAGAATACAGTATGTGACATAATGATAACATATTCAAGATTCTGATAAATCAAACTTTTCTTAAACTGTTCAGTGTACTTGCTGTGTTTTAATGAGGGGGGGGGGGGGGGGGGGGGGGGGAAGAGAGAGATGCATAACCCATCCAAAATCTAATACTTTTCACCTGCACTGTTCCAATTTTAAAGTGTCTAAATCACACACCACTCACCTGCTGTACGGGGCACCTGGTAGAGTGGTCTCTGCAATTGCAGACTGATCACTGTTTTGAGTTTCTCTTACACTTGACTGCATAGAGTTGCTTGCATCTTCAGTCGTAGTTTCCTCCGCTGTTGTGGTGTCATCCTGGGAATTTTTCAGTGCTGTCTGTGGAGTCTCAGCATCCACATTTGACATGTCCTCTGAGCCACTTACGCTCGCATTTCCAGCATCAGCAGTGACATCCTCTGCATCTTCACCAGCTCCTTGGCTCACATCAGGATTACTGTCAAAAGAGGCCTCTTTACTGAGCAAACCCTCTGTTCCTTTCAGGCGAATAGGATTACGAGGAGAAGATCTTTTTGATGCAATCCCATGCAGTGACAAGCATCTATGCATGTGACGTTTAAAGATGTAGCTATTTGTCACCTTGAAGTCACAAATGTCACATGTGAGCACAGCAGTATTCTTTGGTTTTGTCATGATGGGTTGTCTTTATCACCACAAGATGCTTAACAATTACATTTCTGAACCAGATCTTCCCCAAAACAATGCAACACAGAGCACCTGGAGAAGAGTAAGTGAGAAATCACAAAAATTAAACTGAAAATATGCATGAATTTACATTGAGAATCAAATTTATTTATTTCCTTCAGTTTGCAGTATATTGTTGAAGAAGAAAAGTGATTAAGTTGCGTTCAGTATTTTCACTTTCAAGGTTAAACTGAGATTCAGTTTGGCTCCCAAAGTGCCACTGAGTCTGCAACAGCGAAACAAAATTAGTCCATATAACTGCATTAGGCCATTACTTTATAGAGTACTATATAATTTATGGATGGATTTTATAATACTATAGAAGGTGCTTCCTCCCATCTCAGCTTATACATAAACCAAAATCAATGAGTTTATATAATGCAGGCTTACTCCAAGTTATCCATATCGTAAGAAGTCCTCTAACCCTAAATAAATGCACAACAATGCTGTCGTGTATCAGAAACTGAAAGGTGAAATTCCAGACCTTGCACTGAGAACGCCACAGAAGCTTTGGTATCTTAAAATGAATATCAATGCTAAAATGCACTGAGAACCTGCTATAAAACTAAAAGATCATGTACCATGTTTCATCTTGGGGGTCAACAGCACTATGCTGAGGCCCCCGAGAAACAAAAGAACTCATCGCGGCCCATGTTTCATCCATAAGTCTCGATTTGCTATGCCAACAGTTATTTTTCTGCTATCACATTCCATTTTTAGGACCTGAGTAATAGACACCAATTCAGAACTCGGAACACTTGTTCCAAGACTCCCACCATTTGGCTGTCCATTGTCCAGTGAGGATTCTTTCACTTCACCACAGTTTCTTTACTGCAAAGTTCACACCCTCTCTCACTGATCCAAGCTTGAAAGTACTTGTACTTGTAGCTGTAGAATCAGTCTTTTGATAAGAAAGAAATTCCGGCAAAAAAGTGGCCAGTTGAATTCTGAAGTACCACTTTCACACTGAAACTACAGGACTTTACGGCCAATAAATTATGGGCACACTGGCTAATTGCTCCATTCAAATTTTTTTTTGGGAGGGGGGGGGGGGGTTTGATTGCGTTAGAAAAAGCGATATCTGTTCACGCAGATAGGATAACTATCATCCGGTTCTTTTCTCCCTGTTCAATGAAAAAGCACTTCTAAAATTTTTTTTACACTGAAACTGAAATTAAATTAAAAGTGATTGGGTCATATCAACATGGCATAACAACTTCACAAAAAACCCAGACACAGAGCAACTTTCACACAAACCAGCAAAGCTTGGTTTGCTTGATACACAAACAGCAATTATAGCCTCTGAGACTGTGTGTCAGAAGATGATACTGTCATTTGCGTTGAATCTCGGAACCTTGATTTAGAACTCACTTGGCCAAAGTAGACCATACTAGAATCTAGATCTAGTCTGCTTCATACTTGGTTTTTCAGATCCAAGGTACTTCTTATGAACAAAAGTGAAAGATACTATTACCCTTCCGTTCCTAGTTCCACAGCGCAATGAACAATGCAATGCCAGCATGACCTGCGAGTGACAGGGTAAGATGGCAGTCGCTCGATACTCGATGGTACGCTGCCTGCACGTCGAGCGACGCAACTTGGTGAAAAATCCTGTCACACAGAAGTAGTAAATCTGGTCCGTTTTAACCGGAATGATTCCCGTGCCAACAAATATCATTACCGAGATAGCATGCTTGCTTCCAAAGACAACAAAACTGATGTCAAAACAGATCTGGTCTGTTTTGAGTCTGCCGTTTGCAGTTGCCCACAAAATGGCATCCGGCCGAGACATGCACCGTCTGATCGAGTCATGGCAAGAATACTTGAAGCGATCGATGCAATGTGTAGAACTTACCGGTAACTGTATTCAGCCAGAGAAATAACTCTGATCTTAGGCACTTGTTCAGAAACCCATCCAACGACATGCGTGTTGATCATAAATAAACGCACAGACATTTTAAGTCACTCGACAACTTGATTTCCTGACAATGATTTCATCCGGCTCAGAAAGTAGGTCAACCTTCCACTAGCTGATTAATATTCATGAGCACCCAAGTTTTCTTTGTGGGGAACTTGCTGAAAAGGTGTTGCTCATTTTCACATTTCTAGGTTATTATTGATACCGAGTCATTATGTTATAAAGGCATTGAGGGCCAAAATATAAATTCCAGGCTTTCGTTTCGCGTGCCTCGCTTCAGTAGGCTAAATCTGAAACAGAAATGTTGACGGAACATGCAATCACCATTCAGAAAGACCGAATGTTATAGGCCTAGGCCTTTCATGGCGATGGCTAACTGACATTGCCACCCCGTCCATGCCTGCGCTTGCCACTTTTGATTCTTCAATAGTTGATAAAAGTTTGTGGACCTGCCGGTTCAATTGCATTAGCAACACAACAACGAATTTTTTATTTTTTTTTCAAACGGCAGCGAAACAACTGCTTGTCATACACAGGGCCTGTTGGTGAAGCAATTTAACTCCCTTTTTTTAGGTCTGTATTTTAGGAGGCTGGCTGCCACTGGCATTTACCTCCCACTTTTCTTTTTCTTTGTTTCTTTGTGTTTTTTTTAGTAGGTAGGGATTAGTTTTTAGTAATTTGGCCATGACAGCAGCCTTATTCGCCTGCTCTTTTCGACTTTCAACTGCCGAGATATCTTTAATGTGCGCGACCTGCACACGGGCTCTCCCAGTTTTTCTGTATCCGAGAAGACTAGGTGCTCAATCCTACCTACCATAGGATCAGGGCCAGGAAAATATGAGAAATATCCCAAAATTCCAACATGCCTGCACCGACCGGGATTCGAACCCGGTACCTTCGGCATGACAGGCGAGCGCCTTGCCTCTAGACCACCGTAATTTAACGCCCTACTGCAAGCCTTTTTTTGTGTGTGTGTGTGATCCTGACTCACACCTGCAATTCATTCCGTCACCCCCCAGCAAAGGCCAAGATTGAACACAAGCGAGGCGTTCTCACTACGTAGTGAGAACGCCTCGAACACAAGCCTTTGCTTTGTGTCCCCGCGTGCTTCGGGACAGGTGTCACATCAGAATGCTCCTTATCAGCAGAGTCGGCGTGCTTTGTCGTTGGCCAACAGTTTTCGAAAATCATAACATGCATGTTGCAGGTCATCAAACGAGACTAGACTGCACATGGTGCCGGGAGTCAGGCTTGAATGCTTCAGTCATCTAGGCAGCTGGTAAATGACAGACTGCGTTTATGCTGCCTTCTGACAAACAGGGTTGTTTTAACTACTAAGGAAATGGCGGGGAGGGTGGATAAAGAGAATAACGTTGGAAGAAGATGTAGTAAGGTAAAAGAGGGGTAGAAAACAAGAAAATGATTTTGGGATCCGAAAGGAGAATAGGAAGGAGTGGAACTAGAATTTTTAAAAATAAAAGACGATATAAAAGACGAGAAAGATATGTGTCGACAAGAGTGATTTAGAACAATGAAATTATGGTATTAAATATATTGTAAACGATGGAGAACAGGAAAATGTCTTTGACATTTGGGTGCATTTTAAAAATAGAGACCAAAAGAATCAGATTGAGGTATCGATTCAGAAGTGATGTGACCTGGAACTAAATTAAATATACATACCGTACGTACCCTATCGCTAACGAGACCATTGATCAACAGTTAAAGAGAAAAAAAGGTGGGGAGGGCACGCAGCCGACAGTGCGCATTCACCTATTCACATAAAACCCTACTCGCCATGCCCCCTGTTCATTGTCAACGGAAAATTTACAATGTGGCATGCTAATGCCCTAAGCTTATAAGACACGACTTGCCCACTGTAAATTCATGGGGCTCAAAACCATTCACACAGATCATGTACACAGTTCATGCCTAAAATTGCGCGTACACACCCGCGCATACACCTAGACAAACATGCACGTGTAATGCATAGGCCTATTATGCAGGCAATAAAACAACTGAGATAGATACGGTAATCATGAAGATTGTTCTTCGTGGTAATGCTAGGCCTACTTATTACATGTATCATATCTCTTGGTGCGAGCACGGTGGATTGGATGTTTCGGTCCGGACAGTGTTTCAAGTAGGATAACATTAACTTAAGAAGTGTCATGCATATTACATATGTCATGTATGTCAATGAGACACAGGCTTGCATATTACAGCTGTACATGGTGGGGTATTTGCCATTGTTATTGTTGTTGAATGCGTACGTGATTTTGCCGATTTTGAGGTTTTATCATGAAAATGGTTCTCTCACCCCTAAATTCATTATGTACAAGTGTCATTCCAATGAGTTTAAAACTTTTCGATCCCTCTAGATCTATATAACAAATTTTGAGAGCTTTACGGATAAAAAGAAACTTTAATATTATTACTAATGCTCTTCGTGAAAGTTTGATTGTTGGTGCTCTAAGTAAAAAGCTTAAACAAATACCCCCCCCCCCCCAACACACAGATAAAAACAAATAAACAAACAAAAATAGGCCTACGTGAAAAACGTGCAATGGCTGTTATCGTGCCAAACCAGCCGTTAAACCCAGAACAGTCTCAAACAAATAAAAAGACCCACTAGGTTACATTATGTGTATTTCGTCGGGTATTTTCCATTATTGTTGTATGCGCATTTTTGTCTTATCGAAAAAAAATGAGGGTTGAAACCTTGCCGAGTTGTGTAAAAATCAGAGGACAATATTACGTCACAAACATAATATACCTCGAAACGTTTTTAACTGATTGGAATGACACAACTACCACACTGATCCTATCAGTATCATTCAGCTTCATTCAACTACTGATGTGATACTGTGACCGTAGGTGTCGTGCATGCGCAGTACCCCCTTTGACCCTCTTGGACCTTACGTTTACGGCTACCGACGCACAGGGAAAACTCTCCTGTGATACCATTTATTTTCATGACCTCAAGGGAAAACATGTCAGTTTGAGCTTAAACGCTTTTCTCCTTTTCGATGACTTTTACATGTATATACATGTACAGGGTATATACATGTAGGACTACCTGTGATCGCGAACGTCAAAATGTAGCGAAAGAAAACGTATGTTGCAAAGCCTGCTGCGACCCCACTGATTTTTTTTTGTTTTGTTTAATTAATGTAATCATGAAATCAACTGTGCCGATGCCCTTTTAACTTGCTATTTTCTGCCCCTGATCTTATTCGGAACTTTTTTTTTCCCTTGTAACTACATGTATAGGTAATTCTTTTGTGATTACATGTAATTGTAACTTATTCTTAGGCCATATTTTAACCTCATCCTCAAGTAGGTCAATCAATGACTTTGGTAAGTAGTTATCCGAGTCCTGTCACACGATGTGATCAAGAAGTTTATACAGGACAATGTTTTGTAAGCATAGATATACACTACTAAACTGTTTGTAATGGTCCGTACCCAGTCCTCTGTCAAATTTAATGCCCGAGGGTGATTAACTTGTGCGGGGCCACTTTGGCTTTGACAGTGTTGCATATATCTGCAGTGGGAAAATTGCATTGCCGCGACGACAAACTGAGACGGTTTTGGCCCATTTTTGGTGTCACCATGCGCAAAAAAAAAAAAAACGTTAAAAAAAGTTAGATGTTACATGTACTTTGCTGGAGGTGTTACTCATCAGCGAGCCTCATTGTACTATAATATAGTGGCAGCTGCACTCGTTTTTTTACAGGTACCTCTCTTTTGGCCAGCAGAAGGTTTATTTTAAGTTTTGGAGGCTTGAAATTTGGAAAAGGTGGAAAAGACATATTTTAGTTTTGTGAGGCTCCGTATCAGTTAAATCAACTAGGTACGAGATCAAAATATGTTGAAAAATTATAGACCCGTCTCAAACCTTCCTGTTCTTTCAAAAATCCTTGAAAAGGTGATATTACAACAACTAATGTGTCATTTGAGAAATAATGACCTGTTGGAACCATTTCAATCTGCTTACAGAAGTAACCACAGTACTGAAACTGCACTATTAAGAATCATGAATGACATATTAGTAAAGGCAGATTCTGGAAATATTACTCTGCTAAATTTGTTGGATCTATCAGCAGCGTTCGACACCATCGATCACGAAATCCTGCTCAGAAGGCTAGAAACATCGTTTGGAATCAGAGGGGTCGCCCTTAAATGGGTCGAATCTTACCTGTCAAATCGCCACCAATTTGTTGTAACCAACAAAATAAGATCTTTTTCTTATGCGCTTCAGTATGGCGTACCACAAGGCTCAGTGCTTGGTCCTATTTTGTTTACTATCTATACTATTCCACTTGTACATTAAATAAAGAAATTTAATTTACAATATCATTTCTATGCTCATGATACCCAGCTCTACAGTTCTGCCTTGCCATGCGATGTTGACAGCCTTCTGCAGCAGGCTGGAAACTGTATAACAGAAATTAAAAGCTGGATGAACCAAAACAAACTGGCACTAAATGAGGATAAAACTGAGGTTATTTTATTAGGCCGTGAGCGGGTTCTGCAAGAAGTGGACAGAACTGAGATGATAATTGGCACTAATTCAATAGAAATTTCAAAAAAAGTAAAAAACCTAGGGGTTTACATTGATTCAAATCTTTCTATGTCGTCTCAGGTTAGTCACCTCATTCGTATTCTATACATGGAAATCTGGAAAATTGGTAAAATCAGACATCTTATTTCAACTGAAACTGCGGCTGTTTTAGTAAATTCTTTTGTACTTTCAAAGCTTGACTATTGCAACTCCCTTTTGGCTGGAATTTCACAAAAAAATATTAGAAAACTCCAAATTGCTCAAAACAATGCAGCGAGACTTGTTTTGAAGAAAAAGAAAAGAGATTCAGCACTGCCACTTCTGCAGAGTTTGCACTGGCTGCCAGTCGAGAAAAGAATAATGTACAAATTGTCATCCATTTGTCACAAATGTGTCAATAATACTGCTCCATCGTACCTAGTTGATTTAACTGATTACTATGTTCCATCTCGTCAACTAAGATCATCATCTGACACTACAAAATTGAAAGTACCTAAAATGAATCTGTCCACTGTAGGAGAAAAGTCCTTTTCAATTTCTTGGCCCTACCATCTGGAACACTCTTCCAAAGACAACCAGGGAAATTAATGACATTGGTTCTTTCAAACGCCATCTGAAGACCCATTTCTTTCAGACAAACTAGGCTAGGTGTTTTTCGGCAGCAACAATAGTAAATATTTTTGAATTTCTTTTGTGTATGCGTGTGTGTGTGTTTGTGTAAGAGTTTGTTAAAGCGCCCAGAGCTTGTCATCGACGGGGTTGGGCGCTATATAAATGCAATATATTATTATTATATTATTTTTTGTTCTCACCATCGAGCTTTGTGTGGATATTATCTGTTTCCATCTCTTTCACTTCGATGTGTTTATGGAATGACACTTCTTCTTTTTTGGGGCATTTTTCTGTGGCGTTTAGAATTACATGTACTGTGACGGTGAGTAACTAAAAACTAATTCGCAGCCCTACAAGAGCGTCGGATTTCGAAGTACTTGTACATGCAGTACGGTAAGTTTCTGATAAGGGGAATCCAGTAACACACAATCGCCTATTATAAGGGAGCTGGACCAAACTTCTTTGTAATAAATAGAAGTGTAGACATTATTTGCTGAAGTAGACTGTTCCCCAGTATGAATGTCAAAAAATATGTCTATTAAATTTGTACAGAGGCATGCAGTTTCTTTAGCTACTGCAGTGAACTGTTGAACAAATGAACTGAAAAGTTTTGTTTCTCTGTCCATAATTTTGTGCTTGCACTTCCAGAGGAACAGTCACCACCACAGTGAATGGACTGTCAGTTTAATCTAGTCATTGTGATACTGACAGCAATCAAATGATCTATTCACACACAATGTAGGCTATTATTATTGTGTAATACATGTATTTAATTTGTTATTACTTTTGTATATTATACAGGCTGGGGCAGGCCCCGCCCAAAATAAATTTGCTTAATATAATTGCGTTGTTCCAGTTTTGGGTAATTATAAAGGATCTGCTTCACCTTGCTCGTTCCTGTAAGTTTATTTTGCGATTGTCGATGTTTGTATTCAGAATTTTAGATTAGTCTTGCCGCCTCCTGTTTGCGCGTTAATGCCCTGCGCACTCCGTCATCGTTCATAACATTACGTGTACCTGTAATCTGCGCATTGGGCAGAGTACACAATGTATTTACCACTGTTCGTGTCGCAGCAAAGTGATAACGTAATGGTCGCACGAGTTCATGGAATAGACAGGATGGGAATGGAGCCTCACAAAACTAAAATATGTCTTTTCCACCTTTTCCAAATTTCAAGCCTCCAAAACTTAAAATAAACCTTCTGCTGGCCAAAAGAGAGGTACCTGTAAAATTTCAGCAAATCTGAGCTGTTTGAGTAGCAGCAGTCTTATAAAAAATCCCACATTTCTATTTGAAATTACACATGTATACGAATATAGATTATTATTTTTATAACATATTTAATTAATGCTACATATATTTTGTAATCATACAGCATGAACATCACTGGACTGACCGAAGTACGATGGGACAAACAGGGCCTATTCAGGACAGAAGATCACACCATCGTATACAGCGGAAACAAACGCGGCATGAATGGTGTTGCAATTATACTGGACAGACGCTTACGAGACAACATTAGCAGCCATGACGCTATAAGTGATAGATTTGTCACTGTGAAACTTGACACCCAACCCGTGCCCCTGAACATCATACAAGTATACGCCCCCACATCTGCGAGCACAGAAGAAGAAATAGAGCTGTTCTATAATGACCTACAATCAGTAACAGACAAAATCCCAAGCAGAGAAATATGCATGATCATGGGAGATTTCAATGCCAACGTGGGAGAGGGTGAGGATCTGGAATGTGGGATAGGACCCTATGGATTAGGAGAACGAAACGACCGAGGAGACATGTTAGCATCTTTCTGCCATGCAAATGAAATGAGCATCACGAACACTCTCTTTAAACACCCGATGCGAAGAAGATACACATGGATAAACCCTGGAGGCAATCTCCGAAACCAGATTGATTACATCCTGATTGACAAAAACTGGAAAACAACTGTGCTCAACTCAAAGACAAGGCCAGGGGCAGACTGTGACACTGACCACATTTTAGTGACAGCAAAGCTGAGATTGAAAGCCTATAGGAAGAGCAAGCCAAAACCCACCACCAGATTTGACACGGACAAACTGAAAGACCCTGAAATCAGCAATGCTTTTCAGATCGAAACAGAAAACCGTTTCTCAGCATTACTCAAGGAGTGGTCAGCTGAAGAAAGACACCCAGATACACTGTGGAAAGACATGAAAAGAATTTGGAGTGAAACAGCTGAATCGAAACTCGGGAAAAGAACGAGGAAAACTCCCAAACCATACATCAGTGAAGAAGTGATAGAGCTTGCAAAAAGAAAGAGCAAAGCCAGAAAACTTAGTAAACAAGATGAATATCATGCACTGAAGAAGGAAATCCAAACAAAGATCAGAAGAGACAAGAATGCATGGTTAGAAAGAGAGTGTGCAAACATAACAGAATGTAATACACAAAGAAAGTCAAAAGAAATGTTTGAACAAATAAGAAAAGTAAAAAAGAGGGATTTCCAACCACAGAACTTGAGTCTGAACAACAAAGAAGGCACAACACTGACAAACACAAAAGATGTGCTCTCAAGATGGCACGAATACGGCAAGATGCTGTTTGCGGACAACATCAGACCAGACCCGAGGGACCCCCAACAACCAGACTCACAACAGATAGATAAAGAACCAGAACCTCTCTTGGAGGAAGTACAGGCTGCAATAAAACAAATAAAGAATGGAAAATCCCCTGGATTAGACAACATACCAGGTGAACTCCTGAAACATACCAGCGAATCAGGAATAAAAGCACTCCACCAAATGATCTGCAAAATTTGGCAGACAAATGAATGGCCAACAGACTGGAAGCTACAAGAATTCGTCATGCTATACAAAAGCGGCAATGTCAAAGACTGTGGAAATTATAGAACCATCGTCCTCATCAGTCACGCCAGCAAAATCCTGCTCATCATCATACTCAACAGAATGAAATCTAAGGTAGAAGAGGAACTATCAGAATGTCAAGCTGGTTACAGGACCAACAGAGGATGACATGCTCTTCATACTACAAATAATGATTGAACAGATAAGAAGCAATGGAAACGAAGCCTTCATCACGTTCATAGACTACAGCAAAGCGTTCGACAGCGTTAGGCACCATCACCTGTTCGATATAATGATTAAGATGGGATTCCCGAAACACCTTGTGACCCTCATCGCTGCACTATACCACGAACAAAAGGCAACGATTAGATGGAACAATGAGAACTGTCCATATTTCAACATCGAGAAAGGAGTCAGACAGGGTTGCATACTTTCACCTCATCTTTTCAATATTTATACTGAGCAGATCATGAGAAACGCAGACATAGAAGATATGGGAATAAAGATCGGAGGCCGAAACATCACAAACCTTCGCTACGCTGATGACACAGCTCTTATGTCAGATAACATCACCAGCATGAAAAGAGTGTTGCACAGAGTGGATGAAGCGGGCAAGACAGCAGGCCTACACCTAAATGCTAAGAAAACGAAAGTCATGCATACTGGAACATGGCACCATGAACACCAGGAGATACTAGTAAACAAAACGGCACTAGAAAAAGTGGCTGATTTCAAATACCTAGGATCACATAAATCGCAAGATGGAAGCTGCTCAAAGGACATAAAAACAAGGATAGGAATGGCAAAACACAAAATGGTTCAACTAAACAACATTTGGAAGGATAGAGGCACACCAACGGACCTCAAAGTGAACATACTTAAGTGCTTGATCTGGCCAGTCCTACTATATGGTTGTGAAGCCTGGACACTCAAAAAGGCAGACATAACAAGATTGGAGGCAGCTGAAATGTGGCTTTACAGAAGGCTACTCAGAATAAGTTGGACAGAAAGGAGAACAAATACAAGCACCTTAGAACAGCTTGGCACCACCAGGAGAATAACACCTGAAATAAATAAAAGAAGACTTGCATACATCGGTCACGCGGCCAGAAACAATTGCACGGCCCTTATGATATCAATCCTTCAAGGAAAGACAGAAACAAAGAGAAAACAAGGAAGACCACCCATTACATATCACGATAACATCAAGAAAGTCAGCCAGCTGGAAATAAGTGAACTAACTAGGAAAGCTAAGGACAGGATTGGGTGGAGGAGATTTTGTCGTGACATCCACTGTAGCAGCTAACATCGATGACGATGAAGCCGACAGGTGACAGATTGAAAAAGAATTTGATTGAAACAAATTAGATTTATGTACAATTTTCGCATCTTTCGTTTCCCCAGAAACACCTGACACACACTCATAACACTGGATACTGCAAATGTTTGTCTGATAGAATTGTTTTATTTCATTTCTACAGTAAGCAAACAGGATGTCACGTGCAATACTATCCATTGAGAATAGTATGCATGACAGCCAAGAACATAAAAAAAAAAAATTTAAATAAATAAAAAAAATCACGAGGATGTGCACATGCAGACAAAGGGAAAAAGGACTTTGACACAAAGAAATGACACTGGTAAAAATACATGATTGACAAGGTCTCAAGGGTGGAGACATATGATTTTCATAAACCTGCTGGGTAAAGTGATAGTAAATCCTTACTTCATGTAGGATATCAATTATCATGAAAATTTATGACCACCGAGAAATCAAATAAAAAGATTGTCTATCTGTTGAAATTATTGCTACAATCTGAGGAGCTGTCAGAATGAACCGCCATAATTAGTAAACTGAAAAGCTGCAAAAAACCAAATGTCACATACATACAAAGAAAAAAAAAACGTATTTTGTTTTGTTTTTGAACTTCTGCCTTCACCTTCCTCAGAATTCATCACTTAATAGCATTATTTAACATGTAAAATGCACCAATCAGTCTCAAAGGTCCATGCTATTCAAGGGGTTAAAGAAAATGCCCAATTCTAAAAACTGAAAATTTCTATACTTTTTACTTTTGTCTCCATTTGAAAAACTAGATAGGATGGAAAAACCTGAAATACAGCCGTGGGGTCAAAAAAAAAAAAAAACAACAAGACAAAAGACATGTAAGACCAGGACAGAATTGTTGAATAATAAAAAATGAAAGCCTATCAAAGCTTTGGTCCTGTCAATCTTTCGCATCTCACCCCCCGTCATTGCACAGGTATAACTGTGAATGTCCTACAGTCAGTGTCAATCAGGTGAGAGACCACCTGCTACTATTCACTGTCAACATCAAAACCAGTCATACCAATTTAGCCCGAGTTAGTAATGTCCCTCCCTTGCCCTGCCCATATGGACAAAACTGTTAAAGGGCAAAATACCGTAATTATGTTCAACCTCCAGGTCGCACTGTTTCTATCACAGCACACAAAAGAAAGAAAGGAAGAGAAAACTTGTGAAAGACACACTGACTATTTCATATCTGTGAATCTCTGTGAGCAAACACGACCTGTTTAGTTTTGTTCTCCACCCCCACTGCCCATTAAGTTAATGTGCGGATAAGTGATGTCAAAAAAAACTGTCTACAATGCCCTGAATTAACAGTAATAATTGTAATATAATATTAGTAATAGAACACCGAAGTAAACTCAGAAATTTTGTATGAAAAGCTAAATACAAATTACGTAAAGCTCGTTCTGTGTTTTAGGTACCAATACAAACAAGGACCTTCATGGCTTCATGGTTACTGGGTGTTTCTGTTTTCTTTCTTTTCTTTCTGTTTGTAGTCTGCCTAGCAGCTATAAGCATGGAACAAATTGCTTGCATAGTTAAACACGGAAATGATAACATTGCACTTAATTGATCTTGAAAAATTACAACCGATGACAAACGTAGGAAAATGATATTTCCATCCGGCCAATATTATCAGAAATTTCAGACACATACGCAAGTAAAGGTCACTCAAGACGTGGAAGAGAGTAAGTAAGCAAATCTTTGACAAAACTGAAAAGCTCCTGGGAGAGGGGGGGGGGGGGGGCGGGGGAAAAAAAAAAAGTGAAAAGAATATAGCACATGAAATATACATCTTTTATCATCTTTAAAAAAATCCTTAAATTACAATAAACGAAAGATACAGTTTAACAGAAGATTCACACACACACAAAAAAATATACCTCCACTGTTGAAGTAAAGCAAATTATTTTGTACAGTACCCTAATCCATACACCTTGCAATACAGTACTGAAACACTGAAATTGTGAAATTTATTATCTGTCTCTTGGAAAAAGCTGATGTAAGTTTGTGAAAAAGTTGCAAACGGGATGCACCAACATGTTAAAAAGACAAGAACAGCAAATATCTCATTGCATTGAAATAACTTATATGTACAAAACCTTTATTTCAATAACATGAAGTGCAGGAAGCATTATATGGGGGTTGAGGGGAGAAGGGAGAAGAAAGATAGAATTACAAATAATTCAAATTCTACCAGTCCCATTGAACATTAGAAAACAAGACCACCAGACACACAAACAGACAAAAATCAACATCTTGTTGACATCTCTATGAGTACAAAGATCTCAATACAACTTGTGGTTTTTCAACAATGCATCTTCCAACACAACCCTGGAATTCATGCATCTAGTTCAGTTTCAATGTCCACATATAACAGCACACAAATGGACAAAGGGATCAGTGGAAATACCAGACAGTGTTTATTTTAAACAAATAACAACAGAATCATGGGTACTCTATTACTTCTCAATCTGTGTATTACACCTTGAATGTCTTAATCCATTGATGTTACTTCCAAACAAATATCAGTTTTTCTGTTGGACCACATACTGATAGTCACAAATCTGGTGACAACGAACCCTCTCCCAAATAATTATGAAGTGGGCCCTTACTTTGCTTCTGCAGAAAACACAGGACTTGTTCACCTGTCCAAGGGCTGCTGCGGCTTTTTTTAAAACAATCACTGCCATCAGACAGGGCAGTTTATGTCCAATTTTATGAAAAAAGTGAGAATGAATACAATTAGCAGTATTTCTTGACCTCTGAAGTTCCAAAACAAAACAAGTAAGTAAATAATAAAACTGTCTCAGTTCAAAGTGAAGGAAATTCACATACGACAAGTTTAACCACACATGCTGTCGCAGCCAGTACATCAATGATACTATCGTCAGTACAACCTTAAACTGCATGAAGAAAAAAAAAAGTATCACAATGACACCTCTGTCAGTTACTACCCCAGGCTACAAGTGCCAGCTCCTGACACTGAATATGAATGAAACTGAAAGATCATTGGTCAGTGACATAAACTTTAACCACAAGTGTCATTCTGGCCAACTATCCTGTGTACAGCAAATCCTAGCTGTGGCTGTGATGTTTTGAAGAAGAAAAAGAAACGCAACAATCAGTGCAGCAAGAGATGATTATTACAGCCAGGAGAAATTGTCAGGACTATACATAATATTTGATCCATAATTTTCATATACAACAGGCATCTACATCCTCGTATCATGCTAACAGGATTACACACATCTCTGCCTACATTTGCACGATACTATGGTTCTTCTATCTACAAATGTACTATTGGTGTCAAGGTGATCAGCTTTATGACACAGGAAAATTCTGTGAGGTAATCCCCAAATATCATGAAACAAAGAAGTAAAACAACACAAACACAAATGAACAGCCATAGGCAAATATATATATATATCATATATATCAAAGAGACAAACACAAAAACAGGTTTTCAAACATCTGTTTCTCATTTGCCATGTTTTAGGCATTCTTTGACAGACCATTCACAAGATGGTTGCATGAAAGAATTCTTAAAAAGATACCACATAAAACTGGTGAACAGAACAAAGGCAAAAACAAGGGTAAAATAGACACCACTGTGACAAAAACTCTGCCACCATTCAAACTGAACTTCTTTTGGCAGCACATGTACCTAGTACCATGCACATGAGACATGTCACACTCAACGGTATGGCAAGCACATGTTAGTTCACAGCAACAATGCATGATAATGTACTCCATGAAATTTTTTGTTCCCTCACTGGCCAAAAACAAGTAAGAACCACAATCTCTCACAGAATCTCAAGAACAAACATTTTTGCCCACATAAAAAAAAATATGGCGGAGTACTAATGCATTTGCCACTCTGTCACAACTGAGTACCCCATTGAGAAAAAAAAAAAGAACAAAATTGCATTACACTTAGGCCATCACCAAAACCTTTGTGGAGCAATCCTCATAAATAGACATACAATATATAACACAACTCCACCAACCCCTTGTCCCTTATCATATAAAATAAGAGGTTTGCATATTAGCTACTAGTAGAGATCTGAGGTGCATGATCAGGAATGATGTTAAAGGGGCAATTTCTGTATCATGTTTGGAAAAGAGGTTGTTCAATACAAAAACTGTTTGGCTGAATGGACAATGAAGGTGATACAGGATAAAATCGAAGTATCTTTTGTACTCACACTGATTGGTCTGCCATAACCACAAAGACCAAGGCTAGGCAAGATGGAATTTGCCTTTTGGGTATATTTGCTGAAAACGGCACTGCGATGCAGCAAATGCATATAATGTGAGCATATCTTGTAAATTGTTTTCCTAATCACATTCACTTCTTCCTTAAGGCAACCAAATGCCACTGCATTTACGTACTTACACGTCCTACCCGGGTCAGTATAAACCATAGCTGCTTACAGGACATTATTTCTCCGCAGTGACATTCGGCTGTGGAACTATCATGTAATATAGGAAACTTTGAGCCAAAAATGAATCTTCCATGACTCTACACGCCCAGTCTAAAAAATTGCTCCCAGAACTTCACTAATAAAATGCCTACATTTTCCTCTGAAAACAGACAAACAGACAAATCAAAAACACAATATACTCGAGAAGCCTTTTATGGGTTTTATATAACATTAACACAAAATTCAAAAAGTGTCTCATTTGAAGTACACCATTCAGCTAGAATTTTCCAAAAGTTTTAGTGCAACTCTTTCATTCTTACAACTTAATACTAACTTAGCATCTTCCTTTGTTTCATGAGATAGGGGTTTGAAAAAAAAAAAAAAAAACGCAATACAAAATTCCCACTTCAGCAATTGTAATCTAAATTTAGAGGTAATAATACATAATTCTGAACTTCTACAGCTTAAATGTTTTACTTCCAAGTAAAGCTGTTGGACAATTTTTTAATCTCACAGATTTTCTTGACTAATTTTCATAAATAAATGCAACCATCTTACATTCATTTCTGTCCTGACACAGGGCAACAACTGAACACAAGCAGGACAATTCTAGTTTTCTCCCTTGTACACATTTTCACACAGTCACTTGGGGATAACAGTCAAAGAAAGAAAGTTTCAACCCTGCATGTCAAAGTAAGAACTTGCCAATGAGGAGGCCCATGACAATAGCAGCTATTATATACACCAAAGGTGGGAAGGCGTTCACACGGGCAGTCGATGTAGGTGTAGGGTTGGAAGGAGTTGACATCACTGTATCTGTCATTGCCACCTTGCGTAGGCGCACACCTTCATCCTGGGTTTGATTATTTATGAAGAAACACCATTAAACATGAAATCAGTGGCAAGTGCGCATAGTAATTAGCCACTCATTGACACACACACACCCCCCGCCTCCAAGTCTGCATAATAAATTAAAAAAAAAAAGTCTACATGAAACTCCGTCCAAAGAAAAAAAACATTTGGATCTCAGCATGCTCTGCATGATAGTTTCACCCTTTCAAAGAAAAGGCACTTGGCATGACTATAGCTTTTCTTTTCGTGTCTATTAATTGGTGGTTATCTGTGAAAAGGTCTCGTACACCTGGATTTTTACTTTCTCCACGAAGCAGACTTTCAAGGCCAGCAATGGGATAAGATGACACATGTAAATGCGGGACAATAAGACAAGAATGCATTGCGGGCAATACAACATGAACTGTAGTAGAACATCTGAATAAAACAATATGTTATTCTTGATATATGACTTGCTCCATGAAATATCAAGTCCAAGAACCCTGACCACAACAGTTACACACTGGCTATCAAAATTTACACAAATATAGAAAAGCAGGAGGATATTCTATAAAAAGGATAATAAAGACAAGTAAATCAATTCCCCGAATTAAAATACTCCTTCAGTAATTTAAACTCACCACTTGCACATTAAGTTCAAAGTTAAATTAAGTTTTCCAGGCCTATAAATAGCGATGCGATTATATTATTTTATGTTCTTATGTGAAGTAGACAATATAAAGCAAATAATTTTTATGTCTCCTATTACAATTACCTTTAATTGGCTGTTCTCAACTTTAAGAGAGGATATTTCTATCTGGGCTTTCTTTAGGTCTACTTGGAGCTTCCTTAGATCATCTCCTCCTGTACCTGAACTTGTTTTCTGCAAACAGAAAGACATCAGTTGGAAAGTGAGATTTCTGGAAATCTTCATAAAGCATGCCTACTCCTTAACAAATATTAACGGGAAGGTTAAAACTGACAGAATACACATTAGTCTAAATAAATAAATGTTAATCACCAGGGAAAATTAAACGTCTTGAATGAAGAAAGGTAATGTATCTTTTGCCGGCTTCCATAAGAACTTATAATCAGGGATGGAACCAGGCCACGAAAAAATTTCCTGAACTTTTTCCAGCAAGTGCTTGTCACACACGAATGTAAAAGATGACTCAACAACACATAAAGAAAAGCATGTCATTGTCAATAAAACCACCAGGAAGCTTCCTACAGATGGGATAAGTATGAACGACTTGGACTAGAGGTGTCGTCATGATCTCGAGTCATTTCTCACTTGTCTCTTAACCCTCACCCTGCGAGGGGCGGCAATTGTCGGTATTGACTCGCAAGTGCTCACACTGCATAGGCGGCAAGGTCAAGCTGACCGCGCCATGCGCAAGCCGTATTTTCACGCATCAGGTCACTGACCTTTTTGAGACGTAACCACTGTGTTATTGTTCACTGTATCTCTTCTAAATCAAACGCAGTGTGACATGGACATGTTAACCAGTGAAGCACTGGTCGGAATCACAAAGACTAAGCTTACAAAGGCTCTCCCCACACTTTCAAACGATGTAACATCGACATGCCAACTGTTGCTCAACAAATTTGCAATATTATCTCATTTTCTCACAAGCTGACCACCATCTGGAGTTGTCTGTATCTAAGAACCAATCAGAAACAAGCTCTGAACACGGCTGTTAAGAGGCGGTATTCTAGTTGCCGAACCCAGTCGAGCGGCCTCCCCGCTATTTTTGGCCTGACCCGGTCGCGACCTCGTTAACTGGGTCAGTGACCTCGATTCAAGGGGGGGTTTCCCGGGTCCCGCTTGGCGCTTTTAACTGGCTGTTTTTTATCGGTAATCAAAGCAGTCTCACGCCGAAATAAGTCCACAAGCCATACTTTCAAAAACACACAATAACTTTCCGATGTATTGTAAGTGTATACAATAAATCATGAAAATGTATTGAACAGCGTAACAAAGATATACAGGCACGAACTTAAACAGTATTTTCACAAATTAGTACATTGTTAATAAATTTCAGATATGAAAATAAATATGATCGCTGTCAAGAACAGATTAAGTCCATAAATGCCGTGCTAGGTCACGAGTTCAGTGAGTAAATTTTCACGACTTGTTAATTCTAACCAGCGTAATTTGTCCTCGCATGTTGAACTATGACAATGTGTCATCGATGAGGGGATTACGTCTTGTAGTGTAGTGACTGAACAATAAATTATACTGCGAGCTCAGCTCGGAGCTGACCGCACCAATGAAATCTAGGGATTTGGACGGTAGTTGCAGGTGGCTAGACAGTATAAAAGTCTGCCCAGACATATCCTGCACTCCATACAGAAAACTCCAATCTGTGCAGGCGTCGGCACGATTCTGCCTGAAGAATCATAAAAGCGGTGTACGACTCATGTCTAGTCCACTATAGACATTTGAGATGAATCCATATGCCTGAATGAGATATGCCCACCGCTATTGTCCATCGTTCCCTGGTGTCCACCAGGGACTAATCGTAAGTGTTTGTCTATTGATGACTCAACCATGAACGAGGAGCTGAACATAAGTTATCCAGTAGGACAGGATTGCCGCATATACTAGGAGTGCTACCCAAGAATGCAAGATAAAGATATATATAGACTTGCAACTAGTATGAATGTATGGCATACACATCTGTGAATTGTGATTGATTTGTCTGGATGAGGCTGGGCATTGCCAGCCCATCCTAGAGTAGATCTCTAGACTTAACTACGTCAGTTTGTATTGACGGGCTCAATTATTATAAGCGTTAGGCACAAATGGCTGAGATGACATTGTCGCCAGATACCATATTAGTGTATTGATTGATATATAGTAGGCAGACCAGATCTGAGATATATATAATTAGTACTTAGATTGCTAGTGAGTCAGAAGTATAATAATATTATAGGAATCTAGAGTAGAATTCTAGTGAGGTATTATTGAATTTGGATTTGATGCTGCTGATGTTGTCTTTACTATATAATAGATCTAGACAAAATTGTTAGGGTAATTAATGTAATTAAATTTGTGGCCCTGCAGGTCTGTTTATGAAACTTATTCAGATTGTTCTCAGTGTGTGGCATGGTACGAAAGTTTAGATACCTCTCGATTTAAATGCAGTCGAAACCTTAAGTAGACGGATTCCCCCCAAATCCGTAACATTTAGGATAGCAACATCGTAACAATCGCCTCCATCTAAGGTGATGAAATCATCATATAACATGAGAAATAGGTTAAATTCCAAAACTCACTTGAACGCATCCGTACGAAAATATTCAGTCCCGAGTTATTTGAGTTTGAACAATCGTTTTTCGTTTTCCTCACTGTCGCATCAAGCTTGCACTTAACCCGCCAACACATATGTATCACAAATAATTAATAACAATGAAATAATAAATAGTACCGGTATCACAGATTAAGATTTTGTCTTCCTTCGTTTGACTGGTGGAGCACATGCTTGGAGTTCTGGGGAGGTTTGTAGATGTTGTGATTGGATGATGAGTTGAAGTTGATGTTGTTTGTTTTTGACGGCTGCTGCCCGTCTTTCTAGCTTGGCCACAGAAGCGTGAATGAGCTCGCCCCCTTGCTCACCATGTAGTGCCAAACCAAACCCATATTTCTGTATCCAGGGAAGGCAGTGCTTCTCTAGAAAATGTTGTTTAGGTATGACTTTGTTGGGGAAAGAACACCTGAACAATTCCATGTACCTGGCAATGCAAGTTTGAATGTGTGGAATGTTGTCGGGTGGCACAGGTTTTCCATGTGAAATTAAAGTGTGGACTTTGGCGTATGCTTCGTTTATCTCATTAAATTTGTCCCGCAAGACGAAAGCCATGGTGAGTATGCTCTGTTTGTGTGTGTTTTCCTGCATTTTCTTGATAATAAATAAAGTGATGTCTTTATAAACTTTAGCAGTGACGTATTTGTGGCAGTGATTTCCGATGAATGAACGGCTATGGTATGACTGAGGTGTAATGTTGTGTTTGTCAAGAATGTTGTCTAGTTGTGAGCAGATGGGCCCTGACCTAGGACTGAGGGGTTCAAAATCAAGGTTGAGTAACTCTTCTTCTGAATCTGAGAGCTTCTCCTGAAAACGGCTTCTCTCTTCTTCATCATTAGTCAGAGTCACGCAACCTTGCAGGAACCGAATTTTTTCCTCGAGTTCCTCAGCCTTTGGCCAGTTGCTTCCATAAGATTTTACTGATGCAGACACACCTTTGCATTCATCTTCAGCTTGTAAGCCCAACTGCACATCGATTTCATGTGCAGCCTCTTCAAGCAGGCGATGGTGTTTCAGCACAATACCTAACAAAATATGAAGATATGGCGGAGCAGCATGACTTGGATCTACATCTAGCATTGGGAGGTGGAGACTATTGTGAAAACGGCGCACATGTTTCTTCAGCCCTAAGCCGACCTCTTTGAAACGCTTATAGTCGTGTTTGATAGTGGCCAAAGAGCGGGCTGGAGAGTCATGTGTTCGTAATTTCATCATGTGGGACTTTGGTGCTAGGCACTACAGACACGGGTATGTGCCTTGTGCACCAGAGAGTCCATATATTTTAGCAAGAAAGTCATAATCCCCAAAAAGGAATAAAACTATCTTCTTGCCCTGCCATACTAGTGCTGAAAGCTCTGCAAGTTGAGGTTGTAAGACAGACATATATGTTTCAAGGTTTTCATAGCTGTTTTTGATTTTTGTCATTGCAACTAGAAATGTGTTGTGCTTTGAATTTGCTTTTTGTGTGTTAGCTATTTGAAGAGTAAATTTTAAACTATCTTTGCCCCCCCCCCAAACTTAACCCAAATTTCATCCTCTGGGATAGTGGAGTCGTGCCACGTGAGTGTCCCATATTGTTTGTATTTCTCTAAAATGTTGACTACGAAATCTGAAAGATTTGAAACCCTCCCGAATGCTGCGCGGTGTGTTTGTCCATCAGCATCAATAAAATCCTCCATCTCTGTGACAATGTCAGCTTTCAGATCTCCCATGGCTTTCCGTTGTTCCTGTTCATTTGGCAACATGAGGCCAGCTTCTTTAAGATACCGTCTTTGTTGACGTATCTGGCTCCATGTTAGATCTGTAGCTTCCTTCATTGCCATCACAGACTGGCTGCTCATTTGTGGTTTTAATTTAATGCCTGCCTTCTCACAAATATTTTTTCGTGCCGCTATTTTGACCTGTCTAAGTTCTGATGCATGTTGTGTGGTAACACTGTCTTGTGATGTGCCCGCTATGCTAGTCCTAATGGTAGAAAGTAAATTTGTGCGTTTTCTTTTGGTGGTTTCTTTAACTAGAGATGTTTCTTTATTTGTTTTTGTTAGTCTGGCTAATGTGACAGGTTGACCTCCTGTCTTGCATTTGAAAACGTTTGTTTCTGAATTATTCAATTGTCTCCTAACAAAATGTGTGTGAAGTTTATGTTCTTCTTGTGTGAGTGGCCGAGATGGTGATAGTTCAAATGAATGAGAAAATAACTTGTCGTGTTTAAATGCTGGTGATGTGTTGCTGTCTTTCGTAAGCTTTGTAGGTTTGTGCGGCGTCGATGTAGCAATAGGGGGGCCGCTCAACTCCGCCTCATTAAGGCCACTGCTAGATGACGGCGTGTATTCTGTTGGTGCTGTTGTGTCCTCGCATGTTGTACTATAGGCTACTGATAGGTCGGGTGTGTCTTGTAATGTAGCTGATGTGGTTTCCATTATGTCGTGGTGGTTTGTGTCCTGTGCTGTATATGATGCAATAGTTTGTGTTGATGTTGTGTCCTCGCATGTTGAACTATGACAATGTGTCATCGATGAGGGGATTACGTCTTGTAGTGTAGTGACTGAACATGTTGCTGTTGTTGTGGAAATTGTTGCCTGGTGTCTGTCTGGATGTGTTTTGGAATCTGTTGAAACGTGTCTACTGCCCAAACCAGTCTCCAAGTAATGTGTGCATGATGCACAGTCTGCGGCCTTCATGTCTGGCTGAAATTCAGTCCATAAATGCGCGCTTTCCTGAGCCAACTTCCTGGCGTTAATGATAGTTCCTTTGAGAGAAAGGCGTTTAACATGTCTTATCTTGTCCACACACGAGAAACAAATGGTTGATGAATGAATGTTATTCAAGTCACCGGTGGTGGACACACCAAAAACAAGCAAAATGTCACTCTCAAAGTTCGTGCAGTTCTTTGCATTTCGCTTTTGCCGTTTTTGTTGTTTGGTTAGTGTCCTCCCACCGCATGTCCTACACAGTTGATGGAGATGCTCAACGTGTACACGTTCATCGTGGTGCTCCATTTTTGCAATATTAATTATCAAACAAACTGCAAAAAATACACACCAAAAAATGACACAGAACCACGTCGATTAACTCGCACTTTTTAAAAAATCATTAAAAAATCACACAATTTTCGTACACATCAAACTTGCACAGGTTAGAGATTAACCTTTTTGCTATCAAAACATAGATTTTATATTGAAATTAAAGGCGGCATGTGTAAGATATTGATGATCAAAGTGACTTACTGTTGAAAATCAAATTTCAATCTCTAAAAAACACACACTGCGAATATCCGTCGATAAGTTCCACAATTTTGTAAAGTAAGGAGCAAAAATTATATCGTCTTGTCGGTAAAATCCTGACGTTTAAAATGAGATCTCGCATGGTGCTCTAGCATCATTAGATCGGAAGATATCACATTGCAAAGGTATGCGAAAATTGATGGAATCGTATTACTCAGGCCTGGCCAGGGATCGGCATGCCGTCACGGATGTGCACACGGCTGACAGGTGATTTATGACCGCATCGCGGGAGGTCGCACGGCGGGGGATTTCGGTCGGCAACTAGAATACCGCTTTCGAGGCGATTTAAACAGCCGTTTGAAATAATCTTTGCCCCAAATGCCCACATTGGTTTATTAGTATGTGTCAATCAGGATGAAACCATTTGTGTAGGGCTTGGGAGGGCGTGGCTAGTTATCCTGCTTCGTTCTCACAAAAACTACAGCTGTCAGTTTGGAATCATAAGTCAGATCATTGGTTAGAGACTGACAGACTAAGGTTTTGCTGGTTAATTCATTATCAAGCTGATAAGGCATAGCAGCGAATGTTTTCATACCGATCAATAAAAACCGAACAACGTGGACAGTGTATGTGGTCATCGTTTAGCGGCACGGGTCAGTGACCCCAGATAAGATTCTCCGTGAGTAAGGTCGCTGACCGGGCAGCGGGCTTTACGGATAGTGCGCAGGGTGAGCGTTAAGACCACACAATCTTAGATCTAGATGGGTTACACTGCAATCTTACATTTACATGCTAACCAAAATAACAGCTTATTACCAAAGTCTTTATCCAAATATTGTTGAACTAATCTCTACCCAATGCAAGGTAGATTTAACTTTGTTTGGTAATCCCCCCCCCCCCCCCTCCCTTTTTTAACAAACAAGCTCTACTTTAAGCCTAATATTCTAACTAACATAGCTGATAATCTTTAACCTACCAAGTCATAATTCAGCCTGAATGAACCACTGAAAAGAAAGCTACTTATGCTAGAACACGTGATTTTTTTTTTTATGCCTAGATCTAGATCTAGATCTGAGCTACATTTTGAAAAACATGACTCTGACACTGCACCATGTTGTCAAAGTCTCTTTGTGCCTGGTTCTAGATTAAAATCACTCATGAGTCGTGAAACGATCAAACTCGATGTTTCATCACGTTATCTCTCTTTGTGGATGCTGGGTCTATCACTTACACGCAAGGAAAGAGCTGAACAGACAGAGTGTAGGGTAACCTAAATCTACACAATGAAAAGAACCCGGGGCAGAAGACAGGAAGTGCCAACTTGCTATTTCCGGTAATCGGTGTTTTCCGGCAAGCGCTCTTTTAATGCTCTTTTCACAGTTTACTTTTTTGCTCCAGAGCCGGTTCCATCCCTGTTATAATGTATATCATGTAGACAAAAATTACTACACTTCTTGAATACAAAACAGGTCTTGCCACCAGAAGCTGAGCAGAAAAGCAGCAAGCATTTGCACACCTTGGCACTCCTCATTTTACCATATATATGCGCAATTCATCCAAATAATGAATAGGACCATTCAGGATCTGCTATCTTCTTGATTACCTGCCTTAGCATGCATGCTTTTGACAATACTTTCTGACATATTTCCTTAAAATTCTATGCATTGTTTAATCTCATGATAAGCGTGGCTTTCAAAATGTTCTTTTATTCATAGGAGAGAATAATCTATAAAACAACATGCAATTTCTCCGAGAAATCACTATAAATAGAAAATAGAAAATAGGCACAAAGTGTAATATTACCTTTGGTGATTCCGCTTTCCTTTGATCCTCCAAAGTACTATCATACTGGAGAAGAAAACAAGAACAAAGTGTTATTATTCAATTTAAGTGACGTTCTCAAGCCCTCAAGGAAACTTAAACTTGCAGTGTAAAGAAATTGTACATGGATAGGAGATAATGGTTTATTCAGAAAAAAAACAATACATTGGAATCATCTGGTAGAGGGAAAACCACAACCATGTCCCAAGTTTCTAAACCAAAACAATAACCTACATACAGGTGACCCAGTCACAAACAATTGCTTGGGTTCTATTTAGACAAAGACATTGTTCCACCCGTGATACATCAAAGCTTCAGTCTCTCAATGTACTGTGACAAGAAGGTAGGGCATAGCCAACTCACACTGTCTGTTGTCACAGAATGGTCTGAGTCAGCAATGGTTACATTCGGAGTTACATTTCCACTTGATGTCCGAGACTGCATAATGTTTTCAAATAAACTCTCCGTCTCTACGTTCAGTCTCTTCCAAATAAAAGAAGAACTCATCCCTAGCAAGTCCTTTGAGCTGTTGCCCCCAGTTGGGCTGACTGAAGTGAGAGAGGACCTGAACTCAACAGTTGCTAATTCCTCTGCTTGATCATCCAAGCTTGGTGTGTAAACACTTGTATTGTCATCCACCATCTGAGCCTTACCAACAAATGCTTGCATCATATTCCCAATAGTATTCTTCTTACGGGTCCCTAAGGCAGCCGACAATTTCCGGGCCTTGGCCCAAACATCGCGTAAGTCTTTGTTGGGCAAAAAAAGAGCCATCATTGTGAAACTGTCCTGCAGTGAAGTAATACCTCCTAAGTGTACCTTGCTACCCCCCATTATGCGCTCATCTCCAGTGGCAAAAGCACCAAAGCCAACTATTTTCACAATGATTGCCATCTCCGAATGTATGGTCCGAGCTCGAGCCTTTCCCTGAACCTTGGACCTCTCACTTTTGTCATCTTTGCTTACAACCTGTTTCTTGTTAGCATCCGCACTTGCTGCCTCTTCCTTTAACTTTGCCTGAAGCAATTTACGTTTTGCTATTTTTAAATTTGTCATGATATAGCTGATTTTCTGTGCAAATAATGCATGCAAAAATAGCTCCCAACACACTGCATCTATTTCAAGGTTCTTTGGATTTTTGCAGTTGGACAGATCTTTTCAACTTTCATGATGCTAAGAAGTGCAAAAAGCAAAAGTAAATATCACATTTATGGGAATTCCCACAATATGAGACCTAGTGTAGGACATCCCAACAATTGCCCCTGATTTCTTAAAAACCAGTGAAACACTTTTGACTCTCCCACATTCTCTTTTAAACCCTTTTCAAAGTCCAGAAAAATTTTTTACTCAGGAAATGAAGATTACCAGCCATACAAATTATGAGCCACAATGAAAAGAGCAAAAACAGAGATAGGAAATATGATTGCACTGCTTGTTTTTTCTAAAGCGGAGAAAACAATCACTACCTGGCTTTCGTTATAGATCAATCTACATTGCACAATTCAATGAACTTAACTCGGTAGGTGGGAAGGGAAGAGGGCTGTGCATCAAACTCAATGTCAGACCTCCAGAGAAAGCATTATGTGTCAAACATTATCTGATGACAAAATCATTCTCACCCCTTGTTTATCTATTTTTCATTCATTCATTAAAATAGGACTTCAATTTAAGTAGAGATAAAATGCAGTGGATTTAAAAGTAAATGCATCGATTATCTATGCATATTTTAGTCTTGGGTTTAATTGTGATGTTTCAGAAATAACACAAGGAAAAAGCATAGATGAGCACATTATAGAGATGAAGCCCAGAACATATGCATCTGCAATAAAGGTGAAGAAAAAGAAAGCCTACCATCACCAAAAGGAAATTTGTTGGACAGATTCAAAAGAAGAGCGAAAGTGCTAGAATTAAAAATTTCAAAATGGGGTTTAAATTATTTGCAATGAAATTTTCATAAAGCTGGAGATTAGTAGTACCACTCCCAAAGGTATCCGAAAAAAAGAAAAAAAACAAACGCTTTCTGTCACACTGCAACAATCATTAAATACTAGCAGCTGACAGTAACATGAATGTAGATATTAATTCATCTGTTAGTGGTTACAATCATAGATATTATTAGGTGCCCGTAAAGGCTGGAGGGATTCCTATGTTTTGTTCTACCTTTCCCCCCTTTTTTTAAAGGTGACTCTCAAAATAGACAGACTTAAAAACCTAAACAACGTCCTGAATAATACACCAAACCTGAAATTCTGAAATGAATTAATTATTAATATTTAAGCCTGTGTCACAGGCTATCATATTCAGTTGCGTAAGCTGAGAGTTAGAATGGCAGAGAAATAACTAGGATGTGCTGCTTTCACTTTCATCTCTTTCTGAATTATTATTTCATTGGTTTGGTACTCTTTGAGATCTCCTTAACCTGCCTTATGAATCATACCCTCCCCCTTGGTAAACATGGGACTCTCAACAGATTGTTCTTAACCTACTGAAGATCTGACAATTTCACAAAATCCTAACTTCCAGAAACTTTTTCTAATCCAATACAAACTTAAAATAGCAGTTATGCCTCTGAAGGCAATTTTAACACCGTAGCACAAATGGTAAATGTTTCGTACTAAATGTGGTGTCATCAGTGCTAAGAGAACAAAGGAAAATCCTTGCAGACGCACAGAGGAATCCCTTGAGCCAGCAAAACAAAACACAACACTGGTAAAGTATGAAGCCTGTGCATATCAGGTTGTTAGACAATAATTATGTTTTTTTCCCGTTTCTTTCTAACCAAAAAAAAAAAAAAAAACCCTACTCTTGCTAATGAATGAAAATAAAATATTACGCTGCACCCATTCCAGTTCGGAAATTCAAAAAAAAACCCAACAAAAAACTCTACACTCTAGAGATCAACTTACCGAGGCTGATGTCTGAAGAATTACAAAACATATCACAGATACTTAAAATGGGGTTCTATAATTACCAAACTCATTCAAATATAAGAATGAATTTTGTTATTTTCCACCCAAACACAAAATTTCTTAACCTCTACCAAAGAAAGCCTACAGCAGTAACAAGAGGTGTTTTATAAACTATCCTCATACATACAAGTTAACACTGTAAATATGTCTGGGATACAGACTCTCAACATTGTTGTTGTTGTAATCAAATGGTGAATACAGCAAACCATCATAATTTAAATTAATTTATCTAACATGTGGTATGAAAAAAAAAAGGCCCCTTTGTTAGTTCCAACCATCTCCCTGTCCAGAGCAAAGTAGCTCTAACCTCGTTTGGGAATCCTCCCCTGATTTCTTAATAACAAAAATATATCTAATTCAAGTCTAGTGATATTCTAATTAATGCAGTTGCTAATCTTTATTCTACTAGGTCTCTATCTAAGTCACAATTCATTCTGAATAAAACTGACAAGTAACATGAGTAGATCTAATTTCTGGGTCTAAGTTACATTTTGAAAAAACGTTATTGTGGCACTGCACCATGCTGACAAGGTCTCTTCAGTCATAGATCTAGTCTGTGCAAGAAAGACCTGGAAGAATCAAGATCTTGCTTTCATTTGAACGAAATATTATGCCCTCAAAATTTAAGACTGTTCTGTAGAAATTTCAACCCATAGTTTTCACATGTAATAAATCCAATAGAAAAGCACTTCTGGATCCCCACAATGAACATGAACAGTCTTTTTTGGCTCATCATGCTAACTCGCCTTGCCATTGTTATCACTCAAACAAAAAGGACAGAATTTACTGACAGAACATGCGTTGGCCTTGCACAAAGAAGAATCTGCGGGATGAAGACAGAGTGCCAAGGGGCAATTTTCCAGTAATGCTCTTTAATCCCCGCTTTGCATTTTCACTTTTTAATTTTGACGAAACTCTTGACAAAATATCGGCAGTACAAGTGATGGGTGACAATGGGGGGGGAAAAAAAGGCAGAACCAGTTCCATCCCTGAAGAGAGGAGGAGTGCTGCTCGCTACCATTCTTTAGGGTTCTCTGAACATTGGAATAAACCAATCAGTGCAGATATTATAAAAGACATTGTAAAAAGGTAGAACAAAAAGTCTAACCAGCAAGCTCCAAAAATAATGTAAACATTCAGAAATAAGCATATATCAACAAAACAGTATGCTTAATATCTTACATAATGAGCCCCTGCTTCAGTAGGTCGACTTGTCTCTGAAGCATGTGTTTGTTGCAATGGTCCATCTGGCATTTCAAAAACACACTTCAATTTTGTATCCATAAGGCTCTCTGGTGGGGCATCCTTCCACTGATTGAAGAAAAAAGAAGAGATATTCAAACCACTGTGAGTGATAAAAGTATCATCCAAGAAGGACATATTATAATTTATCTTCAGTGATGTTTAACCCTCAATCTTCTTTGGTTTTTATGGCATATTTATGGAAACTGAATGTTGCCGACAGATAAAGAGCCCTATTTCTTTTTCTATTTAAGATAGAGTAGCAAGTTATATATCAATGGATTCAGAATTGAATTAGCTGCCATTTGATGATAGTTTTGACTAATTATAATGACAATAAAAAGATCTGGGGTCCAAATTTTATGGGGGAAAAAAATTGAAAAGTCATAAATTTACAACCACAATGGACACTGTGATAGAAGAAAAAAAAAGTATTTGAAGGAAACTGAAAAACTTTATTATCTTAACAAACTACATCCAATTTTACAACATATATCCAAATTTCAAGACATTCTGTCAGTAAATGACTGAAATATTTAAAAAATTGAAATGCATATATGCGAACTATTTGTGCCGAGAACTGCCACAAACCACAACGGAAAAAGTTGTACAACTTGTCATGTTATATAAATATTTTGTTATTCATTTGAATTTTATACAGGGAAACAACCTTAATTTTAAACAGAATCAGGATTAACTTCATCATGTACAGACAAACATCTGAGGCTTATATTCAATGATGAATATGTATAAAATTATATTTTGTGGTAGTCTACAAGACAGTTCCGTGTGTCATGCAGACACAGAAAAACATTACAAGTTCTGCAGAAGTATCTGCTTTTCTGTTCAACATGTAATTTATCATAACATAGCTTACAGTTCTTTCTCTGAGAAGTTGGAACAATACCAGGAATAATTGGGTGATTAGTAAAAATTTTTGGTTTGAGGCTGTTGGAACATCTGCAAAGTCGTCAATTTTCCCGAGTTGCCGCATTAGTTCTTCTGTAAATGCAAGCTGATTAAACTTGTTACTTCTATCTAGTTCTTTCAAATCAGGGTTTTGCTTTCTCCAGTCCTGAAACAAAATATAACTATTTACTCTGGCAATATCTAGAAAATGAAAAAACAATGTCTTCCAATATTTATTTGTCTTACGTAACATGTTGTATTTGGTTAGTAATTGGTCACTTTTATCAACTCCACCCATATGCATATTATAATCTGTTATGACTTTAGGTAATCTAAGTTCCAAAGTTTGAAAAGCTCCATTTGTTTTAGTTCTCCTATTAGCCATACAAAATTCATTTGCCCCATGCATGGTAGAAATCACAGACACAGTTTTATTGTCCTTTCACTGAAGTGCTAAAATATTCCCTTGTCTACACCATCTCATTGCCCCTCTCTCATTCTGTTTCTCCCACTGTTTCACATTTTTCAATTCTGCTGGAAATCCCCTCCTATTGGAAATAATAGTACCACAAGCTAAAATCCCTTTCTTCAACAGATCACGAAACAAATGAATGCTTGAATAAAAATTATCAACAAAAAGACGGTAACCCTTATTGCCACGAGCTAAAAGAAATTTCAAGAGATCCATAACAACTTCATAGGCTAAACCATTTCCACTAACTTTCCCAGACCCTGTCTTTCCCAAATAAACCTCAAAATTGTAAGTGTAACCAGACAAAGAATCTGCTAAAACCCAAAGCTTCATGCCCCACTTAGTAGGCTTGTCACGTATATATTGCCTAAATGAAAACCTTCCTTTATTTTTTACCATCCTCTCATCAACAGAAATATTCAAACCTGGCTGATAAAGATTCATGCATTTTCTCCTCATAATATCAAACAAAAAACGAACTTTACGGGCAGTTCCAGAAAAAATTCTTGTAATGGGGTTTCTGATAATTTATTATGGTGCCATAATTAATGGACCATGAGGAGCAAGACAGTTTATTTTTCAGGGCGGATTCCCCTGACTGGCAGCCGTCTTGTTTTGGAGATAAACAATGCATGTACTCTGAAATGTACCAAGTCACTGTTTTTCGAAGTCCTGTTTTTGACAGAAAAAGCAAGTTGTTTCAAGACAAAAAGCATTAGTTTGGCAGATCTAAAGGTCAACTAACATGTAAGAAAGTATTTTGAACATATTATTTATATTTACATCATACCAGGAAAAAAAAGGATACTCCAAAATTGTGCCACGTCAGTTACATTTTGGTAGGATATATTGTTCTTATTTGCTAGCCTATATGTACAGGTGGGTCATATTTATGCATCCTTTGCTTTTTAACCTCATAGATGTCTGTATGAAAAATAATTGGAATCTGTTGGTTACTTTTGGAGAAAACTCTGTAACTGACGTGGCATAAATTTTGTAACTGACGTGGCAGATTTACATCCTTGTCTTAAAATACACAGCTGACAACTGCTGTATGTGTCAAAATTGTGTAAATCTACTTTTTAAATGCTTCAAGTCATATAACAAAATATACAAAGGAATAGTTGAAACACAATTGTGTGCTTTTTTTTTCTTTTTACATTTCATTGATTTAAAATTTTTATTTTCCATACCTCAACCCAAAATTTTTGAAAACATAACTAAAAAACAATAAAATTAAGCTTCAATTTACATTTCTGTACTTTTATTTTATATAAAGAGATGTCATAAGTTCAAAACTATTATATTTTTTCTCCAGATATCTAAAGATAGTCACCACAATGCCTGCCAAATCAGCTGCAGAGCGGATGCAGCAATATCGACAACGCATGTCAGAGGAGGCAAAGAATGAAATGAAGAAAAGAAACAGTGAGCAGCAAAAGAAGAGCAGATTGAAGTGGGATGGAAAGAGAAGGAAAAAAGAAAGCACTGCCAGTAGTTTACGTAAAGAAAAACTCAGATTAAAGATGAAGTGATGTGCCAACAGCAATAATGTGGAGTACACAAGTAGAATATTGGAGGGGCAGCCCATTAGAATCATAACAGAGTCATCAGATATTGTCTTTGGACAGGCTGATTCAACCAGACCAACTCTCTACAAGGGGTATATCGCTAAAATACGGCACTACATCTCCATCGAACCAGGGCATGATGACTCGCCAGAACCTTGTGTCACTTACATTGGCGTAGAGAAAGAGAAATACAATGCAGTGGACTATGTTGGGTGACGCCAAACTTTTTGGTTTTACTCCATGAAATTTCTGCACCAAATGAGCAAGAGTGGAATTTTACATCTTTACTGGCCCAAGAAAGATGATTGTGATGATGTTTTCTTTGACACAATTTTTTATGGGCCCATTGAGTTGCAAGGGTGTGGCGAGTTCACCATCAAGGAAACTGACTAGCCTAAACCAATGAGTATATTATTGCAGCATTTTTATCCTTCATATTGAAATTTGAAGACAAATATTTAACTTGTACTTTACTTTGCAAAAATATGTTTTTATAGTTGCAGTGCCACGTCAGTTACACTTCAGTCCCACGTCAGTTATGCTTTAATTTTCCTTTATTTTATGCAGAAATGGTTTGGTTTCATGTAAACAATTTTTTTTCCATTTTATAGATTTTTGTATGTGTTTCACAAGTTGAAACAAGTGGAATTAATTTGATTTTGAAGAAATGCTGTTTATCTGCAATTTAATTAATGCTCATCCGATCACTTTTATTTTGCTGTTGGTATAATTCCTTTCAAATGATACAAATGAGATAAAACTATCCCTTTGGGATGTATAAAACATTGCATTTGAGTTGTTACAACTTTTGAAGTAAAATTAGTGTGCTATAAAATAAAATAAGCTGCACTTTAAAAATTTCTTATAATGTTTCTTTGTAAATGCCACGTCAGTTACGATGACTTGCCACGTCAGTTACGTTAAAAAATGTACATCATGCAAACTGTGTTTGCACAAGAAAGTTGTTCTCTTTATTTTTTGCAAGGTTGTTATCTTACATTTTATACATTTCAAACTCAAGCTGTTTGTTTTTTTAGTTTCACAGATTTTTCTCCAAATGTTAATAGACTTGAAAGAAGGTGATAATTTTTGCCACGTCAGTTACGTTTTTTTCATGTTCTATTAAAAATTCCTGAACCCATATTCATGTTTTTATTCAATCTCTGTATTTTGAGTGTGTTGTTTTGGAAAGATCCAGCCCAGTTTCATATTGAAACAACATCTGCTATATTTTCTGTGACCTTTTATTTTCCTGAAAAGCTTTGTGAATGCCACGTCAGTTACGCTGGAACTGCCCTTACATAACTTGTCTCCTTGTTTCTCAGTTTTTCTGTCGGATACTTTCAAAAAACACATAATTTGTTGAAATCGAAATCTTGTCATAAATGATCGCGCCCAAAGGCCATTGAATAGACTTTTTTTTACTCCAATACATTTCTACTCCTGGTACTTGAATCATTCCCATGTACATAAGCAGTCCAATAAAACGATAAAACTCTTCTTCTTCTAGAGGAACCCAGCCTTTGTACATGCTGACTTTTGTCGGTCCCACCTCCCTGGCGTTCTCATTTGTCCATGAACATAATTGCTGCACAACACATGATGAAAAAACAACTGGAAAATAGTGAATGGTGTCAGGTACTTTCTTCTGGACCCTCTTGTCATGGAATCGGGGAAGTGGGCTCCGGGTGGTCGTTCAGAGTTCAAGTTTGGGACGGACGTCCTAGACCAGTTGTCATAGTCTCCAAAGCTATATACGAGGAATAGGAAAAGAAACAAAAATGTGTTACAAGAATCATTTATACCCAAACCTAATAATAAAAAATTAATAGAAATAATGTGTAGCAATATAATACAATATACCTAAAATTATGTTGAAATCTAGCTCTAGAAGATCATAATAGTAGATACAAGAAGCCACTGACAAGAGATGGTAACCACGGTAAACAAAACATAGGCCTTGGTTACTAGGTGCAGTACGTGGAAAGTTGTAATCAGCCTGAACAAATAAAAAAGCAGATCAAAGCCTAAATCCTGACTGACTGGTGCTCAGCAATGATTGAACGAGCCAACTACAATAAATATAATTACCTGTGATACCTGTAATTAGATCTAGATCCAAAATGTTTGTGTTATGATTACATAGGCTAAAGAAGAAAAAACCACCTTCGTTCTCGTATGTTCCGGCCGGTTGATGGGGCTTCATTCTCATCAGAGCTGGAATCTGAGACGTCTTCTTCATCCCAGACTTCATCCTCGCTTGACTCATATTCAATTTCTTCATCAGAAAGATTGTTTGAAGCCATTTTATTGCGCTTTGTTGACAATGATGGTAACTCAGCAGTAGATAAAAATCCAAGATGGCGGCGGAACCGAAGAGACGCGATTGTCTTATTTCTCTTTCTTTCTATTCACTTAAAAGGCTTCGTTTTATAATTTTTTCACCTGTTTTCGTTAAAAACGGTTTCGCCTTTCAAAACAAACAATTTTCAAGCAGTTTTGAACAGTTTTTCATTAAAATAATGAGGGATACATGCGTCGATCACCGGTGATCGAAATCTTTGGTAAAAGAAGATTGAGAGTTAATAACAAACTAAATAATCAAATGGCATATACAGTCTACCACTACAGATTATTGTATCTCTTTATGAATAGAAGTGCAAAGCTTTGCTTTTCCTCATAAGCTACTCACTTTGGAATTTGGAAAACCTGTTAAAGGACTATGCCATTTTATTGCCTCATAAAGTTCACATCTGAATAAAAACACTTTTGAACACAATAACAGCTACATAAATGAAACAAAAAATCTGCCCAAATCAATGTTTCATAAAGTGACAGAAAATCAGTATTTTAGCTCCCAAACATTCGACCCAAAATCCCACCAGAAGCCTACAGCCATTTTGCCCCCTTCTCGTGTTCCACTCTTTTCCGCAAGAGTACCGCACAGATGGCTTACATCCTTTAAAGCTCTGATAATCAGTTCATCTACATAACATACATTATTTATGGCCCTACTGAAGTTTACGACATGTTCTCAATGTCCACCTATATAATATAATTTTTGCACATATTTGTTTTTGTCTGGAGTGGTGCCTTTGGGACATACTCTGAATTACCTTTTAGGCCTAGCTTCATTTGAACAATAGTTAACACAGGTCATCCATAATATTTCATATACTAATAATTGGCTTAATTTGATTACAATAGTACAAGTGCACTGAGGGCTGCACATGGCCATTCAGAAAAATCAGCTGACTTTTTGATAAAATGGATATAAAATAATGCCTCTGTTATTTTAAATGACTTACCAACAACTCTTGGCTTTCAACCACATGATCTGGGGCATACATGGATTGCACCATGAATTTATGCTTATTCTTTTCATTTGGATCATAATCAAAAGGTTGCAGCATCACTGAAAAGTGCAGTAACAAAAAGAAATTGTGGGGATCAATCATCAAATACTCTAAAAACAATATTTCAAGCACAAGGCATGTATCTAGAAATAAATTAGAATGATCTAAGCATCCCCATGACATTCTGGCCATCACTCCACTTATTGCCACATTTTGTGAAAGGTAATTGTTAAAAAAAAACAGAAAAACAACCAAATTTTAGTTACATGTAAACTTTAACCGGTTCAACCAAAACTGATTAAACTACTTCTGCAAGCTCAAATTGACAAGATCAGCTCCTCCTCTATGCTTTACTTGTACAATAATGTTGACCAAAGAGATAATTAAGTGTAAACTGTAAAACAAAACAAAAAATATTAAAATCCCAACACAGCCTGTTATCTTAAAGTTAAACTGCACAAAAAAAAAACAACTAAAATTATTTAGCAAACTGACAAAATGTTAGCACCTTCCCCTTCTTTTCAAATTGCTACTAAGGTGCAGACAAAATATGGCCCTGTAGTCTCATCCTCAACTAGAAACAACAATAATTATGTTTTGCAGAAATACATGTCTCCTAATACCTGCAACAGATATGGATTTTCTTGGTTCTAGGATGCCGCTGTTTGGGCGAACACAGTATCGTTTTGGAGCAGTGGTCTTTACTTTGAAACATATTCGTCTGTCTGTGGGATTTGTAAGCTTTAAATCTGCTGTAACAACGTCCGTAAAAGGCCCTGAAATTAGCCAAAAAAATATTCATACATACCTTAATTTAAAGCATGAACAGTCAAAATAAAATCACCTGAAAAACACTGAATTCTTTTTTTGCCATAAATGAAATTTATAAAGCTGCACATCACATATTATCAAACAAGTTATACTGCTATACTTGTAATTTCATCATGTCCTGTCACAACACCCCCCCCCCCCCCTCAAATCTGCAAAATCAATCAAGTGTATACATGAAGAATTTATTTATAATGATGAAATGCATGCTCCAGCCCCTAATTTTCACTTGTAATGGCGTATACTCATGATACTTGGATTAATTATATTCAGAGACATATTCACCAAACTTATGTCTTTAAACACAGAGCCATCTGGTTCTTGAGATAGCTCAGAATAGCCAAACGCTTGGAAACACACATCAGCACACCATCAGGTAGAGCAAAGAAAAGAGCATAGGTAGGCTGAGAGTTAGAATGCAGTATGAGTCATACAAAAACAAAACAGAACCAAAATAACCACTCACATTCCCACAAAGCTGCCAAGGCAGCAATGTTATATAATATGGTTTCATCCCAGTTCACCTGTAACTTTCAGAACAGGCCATAGTACACATAACATCAAGGAACTGATTACACAAACTAAAGGCACGAACAGGTATCACAACAGCAACTCACATGAGAAATCACCACTTGCTTGAAATATAATCTTAACACGAGGTCTTCCATATTTTTGTAAAAATGAGATGAGAGGTAATATCAGAATTTTTAAATGGTTTTACAAGCCAGATGCCAGAAAATTATAATCTCAATATTCTCATCGCTGTTAAAAGACCTAAGTATAACCTTTCTGGGAATTCAGTTTCTTTTATTAACGTGATAAGGTGGGTCTTCGGGCTGATAATATCAAATTGTGGAGATGAGAATTCTCATGGTAATTATGTACAGTGTGAAATCTGACAGATAAAAAAACTGCTGAGCTGTATTTTGAAAAACAGAATGGAGAACATGCTTCCCTGCAGCACCCATATAGTATACTGCCTTTCCTAGCTGCACAAGTAACAGATTTTCAAAAGTAAAGCCATCAATAGAAAACTATGATAATACGTAAATAATTACATAATACAAACCATAATAATAATTTTATGAAGTTCTTTGTTACCTCCAGGCAGCACACAAAGGGTAAGGCGCACTGACCAGACCAGTGACCTAATTCACGGGAATCTCATCTGGATCAGTGATTCCTTGCCAAGGGTACACAAAACAGCTATGCACATGATTTGTTTTGGTGGGCACAAGGGACTCTTAATTATAATCATTTTTGTGCTATACCTTATCACACTGGATTATGAAATGAACAATGAAACCTTCGTTTCTAATCAATCAGGGTTGCAAACATTTACTAGCAGTGCCAACTGTGGCCACTTTTCAGGGGTGCCCAACTGAGGGGAGAAATGAGTTTGCAAAAAATGTTATAATAGTATGGCCTGCAACTGCATAAAAATGAGCAATAATTCTGTCAATGAAAATTGCATTTTAGTAATTTTACTACCCATAGCTTTACTCAGATCTGCACCTTGTTTACTTCATTACTCTAGATTGTGGAAATTATGATTATACAGGGTACATATAATGAGGTAAAAATGTTTCAGCATTGTTGTTTTATACATGCACAAAGTCAGCTGTTATTTTACACCCTAGATAATGCTGGCAGTATTAGATACAAATGTATCTTTAGGAAGATGGGATGGGCACTGAAAAATTGCAAATCATACAGTTCCTTTGTTTGTTGCTACTTTCACTGACCCACATCAAACAGTATTATATAATACATCTGCATGGGATTAAGGGATAGGGAAAACAGAAACATAGGCCTATATTTTTCATACAGGACTAGTATACCTCTAGATCTACTCCCAGTACTCTTACAGTGGATTGATACTGATAGTACAATGAATTACTGAAAGTTATACTGACTCTGTTGCTCTGCATGTAAATTATCATATGTCAGTTTGAAGGGACATTGTCTTCAAAATCAAAACCCATTATGACATCAAAAGACTGAAGGCTTATGAGTCCATTATGTCACTGTCACCTGGCAAGAGGCAGCTGAATGTGCAGGAGTTGAAACTGTGGTTGTAGTGGGCCCCAGCAGCAACCACCATGTTCTTTAAACACACAATCCGCGCGCTACCCGTAAAGCCCACTGACCCGTGACCGGGTCAGTGATCTTACTCCCAGGGAATCCTGTCTGGGTTGCACTGACCCTTGCCAATATGCAATGACCACACCACTGCTGTCCACCTCGTTTGGTTTGTATTTGATAGGTATGAAAACATCTGCTGCTGTGCCTTATCATGCTCGATAATGAATTAACCAGTAAAACCTTTGTCTTTAAGTCGCTAACCAATGATCTGACATAATGATACCAAACTGACAGCTGTAATTTTCATGAGAACGAAGCATAATAACTAGCCAATCATATCCCCCCCCCCCCCCCCCAGCATCCCTTAACAAATGGTTTCTTCCAGATTGGCACATACTAATGAACTAATGTGGGTATTTGGGTCAACCTAAAGGACATTTCAGAGCTTGTTTCTAATTGGTTCTTGGATACAGACAACTGAAGATGATGGTCAGCTTGGGAAAAAATGAGATAATATTGCAATATTTCATCTGTTGAGCAACAGTTCGCAGGTCATAAAATCGACATTGTGGGGCCCTTGAAAGCTTAGTCTTTGTGATTCCGATTAGTGTTTCTCTGATTAACAGGTTCTTGTAATAGTTGTAATGCCTTTATTCACAAGATATATATAGTGAGGTATAACTTTTTATAAGACGGTAATTATGTCTCAAAGAGCTCAGTGACCTGGAACATGAAAACACCTTCTGCGTGGCACAGTCAGCTTGACCATCACCGCGAACATCTGGGAACTGGAAACCGTATGTATGCCTGGCAAAGCGTAAGGGTTAAAAAATAAGCTAGGTCTGGAATTGCTACATGCATAGCCATACCAATTTTTTTCTTGTGGGCTGCACTTTTTCAATGGGCCAAAACACGAGAAATTTCTTGATTCGAAATGTGAAATTTCCTGCTATGGGTAGGCCTACACCCACTGATAGATCTAATACACTTTACACATAAGTTGCTACATTTCTTGGGCCATTTTGAAAAAAAAACAAACTTGTTTTTGTCCGACTCGGACTTCCAGTCATATCCCCACTTTCATTTCATCATTTTAAAGTCTGAGGCACCGACAAAACCACTGCTATCTCAGCGTAGAAATGAATGAGCGAACGTGATTGAATGGAAATAATAATAGCTGAACATAATGGTGATGCAATGAAGTGAGGGCCAAAACGAGGATGGATAACTATTATTTGTGAATTTTGGCCACTGAAGCATACAGCTGCTAAAACCAGTAAAAGTTTACGGCTGTCGACCTCTGCACTCTGTAACATTGGCTTAGGCCAAGCACCAGTTCAAGAAAGCGGTGATCAACGAACTACATCAAAACGAAAGACTGCAGCGGCGGCTGATGTTTTCAGTTGAGCTAATGCAAAACAAAGTGACTATTCGGACGGCTGGCACAATACCACGAACGATATTCGGCCAGCCAGACCTATCGCGCATGACATCCGGGTCAACAGGGTCATTATCGTTTGAGCAAAATGGCGAACTTCCAGCTCGGAAGTACATTTCCCCCTTTTGAGGCTTTTAACGCCGCCTTGCACAAATTTTATATTTGTACACATATTTCTTTTAAAAACTTAGATTTAGGTTTTCGGTCCATGTCCACCTCCAAAATTAAGAAAATCGAGACATTTGGTATATACAAACAGGCATTTTATTCGGATTAATGGAAGGACTAACGCATCGGCGAACCAGTAGCAACAGTAACAGCAATAACAACAATAATAACAGCAGTAACAACATTAGTAGCAATAACAACAGTAACAGAAACAACAACAGTAGCCATAGCAGCAGTAAAAACAAAAGTAACAAGAAGAGCAATAATATTAATAACAGCAGAAGTAGCAAGAACTGCAATAACAGAAGCAGTAATAACACTAGCACAGTAGTAGCAATAACAACAGCAGTTGCAGCACTAGCAGCAGCATTGTCTTATTGCAAAAAACAACGAATACAGCGTGAATGAGGCCTTACACTTGCACTTCTAGACTACTTCTGGCCCTTACGAATGACTACAAACGAAAACAAAACAAAACAAAAACCTCAAAGAACTCAAACCAAACTAGCCTACACACAGGCCTACAAAAACGAACCACACAAATAGTGCAACTACATTTATGACGAAAGGGGAATCACTTTATACAGACGGCCGTAAAGCACGCACGATATCCGACCAGCTGGTCAAATAACGCAACTGATATCCGGCCAGTCGGTTGAATAGCGCAGATGGTTGACGGCCAAATATCGAGTATGATATCCGTCCCACTGGCTGAATAGTCGCAACTATACGGCCAATCGGTCGGATATCGCGAATGATATCTGGCCAGTCGGCCGTATAGGCCTTCAGGAACATTTATCCGGCCAACTGGCCAGATATCGCGAATGATTTCCGGCCAGTCGGTCGGATATCGGGAATGATATCTGGCCAGTCGGCCGAATAGTCGCTGCCAATGCAAAATGTTTTGCAACTCCAGGCTCAAAGTCAGAATTTCGGGCCAAATCTGAGCATGCTGGCAACCCTAGCCAATTATCTGACTTACATGATACCTACATGATCTTGAGAATAAAGCATGATAACATGCCTCCCAACCCCATAACAAATGGTTTCATCCAGATTGACACACTACTGAACCAACATGGGTAGGCTATTTGGGGCAAACGTCATTTCAGGGCTTGTTTCTAATTTGGTTCCTAAACATGGGCAATGGTCAGTTGATGGATGATAATCAGTTTTGACAGTGTAAGGGGAGCCTTAGATAGCTTAGTTTTTGTGAATCCGACCAGTGGTTCACTCGTCAACTTACCACAATACCATTGATTTGGTAATAGAAGAGATAAAGGGAGTAATAACACAGTAGTTACATCTCAAAGAGGACAGTGACCTGAATCATGAATCACACTTTCTGCCCTCCCCCCTGCTCGGCTTCAGCACCCGTAATTTCACTGTGATGCTTAGGAACCTAGTATAGCGGTGGTTCCAGGCCCACTTCCATCCCAGCATGAGGGTTAAAACTGCTGGCGCCAAGTTTCATTCAAATATCATTGATATTAATGAAGTTATAAAACTGTCTTACCAACTAAAAACAAAAGTTAGAACTTGGAAGTTGGAGGTCCGTTTCTTGCTTCTGTATAAGATTAGCCTAAGTCTGCGCACCATTGCCGCACTTCAAGAACTTTTTTTATTTAGATCTAGATCTAGGCCTATTGATGAATTTTTGAAATTCAAATAGACTTTTGTTTGTGACAGCAAGTTTTAGATCCACATGTCATTTGTTTTGGTTTAAAAAAATCTAGATCTAAATTTTGGATTAGCACTGCTACACTACAGGATGGTTGACACATGAATTGGACAGGACCATTTGTACTGTAGCTGAATTTGAAACTGGGACTGGTATTTACCTGCATTTAAGTGTGGGTATTAAGGATCCAACTCTTGTGCTTCTATGACAATTTCCTGCTTATGGGTACCCATTAGATATGGGTTTACAACCTGTCTCTAGACTAGACTAGTTCTAGACTACAGACTGCTTGACATTATGAACCCTACATTTTCATGCAATATAAGCATTCGATCTGCAGGAATACGTTTACCATTTGCGTGTGTTTCTTTTATTAAAATTGTTGGATGTTTCATTTCTCTGCATAACTGAGGTATTTTATCAAGTTATCGCGCACTTGATTGCTTCCAAAAATGTGATGAGTGAATCACCGGAACTGGACTTGGGACAATGTGAATGAACATCGAGTGCGAAGTTTACAGACAATACAATGGCGGTCACGAGAATAAGTGATCTGTCTAATGCACTGCTATACCCACCCTTGAAACGTAACTCTCCTGATGGTTCTAAAACAAGTGCTTGTTCTTTGTTAGCCATTGTCGACAATGAATGCAAACTAAGTTTGTTACTTCAGGAAGATCGTCAGACATCAGCATCAGTTCCGACCTCTTCGTGTAATTGCGCATGCGCAATGCATTCAACCCGAAAGCGAGACGTTTACAACGGTTAAAAATATGAACCAAATAATTTAATTACGTGGATTATTTAATATTATGTTTGTGATGGCGTTGCTTTGGTTTGAATAAACAATTTGTAAGTGGTCCCAATAAGTAATCCCAACGAAGAAAAACAGCTAAGCTAGCAGTGACGAATCGAAATAGGTTTCCTTTTTTTTTGGTGAGGATTGATAAGAAAACACCGCACCACAGAAGATATTATACAGATGTCAATTGCCTAGTGACACGACCATTCCCATAAGAGAAGGATTCTGAAACGGCCGTGCCATTTACCGCCTGCAGCTATGTTGCTTTTTTTAAAAAAGTCAACAGCTTAATTAAATAATTATATTATGCACATAAATACTGGTGGAAGAGGTTTTATTTCACGGAAGATTTGAAATAGATTTTCCTTTTTTTTTCTTAATTTTGTAGGCTGCGCTCTGCATCAGCTAAATGAGTAAGGGTTGATGAAGACATAAGAATAAGGAAAAAACCAACCAACCAAACAAACAAACCACAAGCAGAACTGTGGAAAGGACTGTCACATCATTTCAATGCTTACAGATTCTTCTGTTCATATTATTCATAAAAGTATGTCTTCATTCATTATTGTATCACTTTCACACTGAAAAAAAAACAACGGCATGGACTAAAGACAACATTTTCAGCAAAGCTCTGGGATTCAATGCGCAGTGGACGTACTGTGGGTCTTTATGATAACTTGCCCTGAGTCTAAATCAAAGCTACAAGGTCGAAAGAACCAAAGCCTTATCTCAATCTGGCTATGTTTTTGTGAACAGATATTCACTTGGCTATTTTATAAACTTCTATCTTGACAAATTCTAATCCGCAGATGCTAAGTTAGTAAGTCATCAAAGATGGCAGTATTTCAAATTTCATCAGCCCGTAATAATTGTAATTTCTGAAGTATCTTTGCTTCATAGCAACACACATCATCTGGCGAAGTTTGATGGTGTTTTCATTATTGTGAAGAATCAATATTATATTTTTTGTAAGAATGTTAATTTGGCTGGAGGAAAAAAGGCTGAAGGCAGATGTTATCGCAGAGTTATCCCTAAAGTTAAAAAAACAACAAAAACAACTGGAGCCAAAATTATGCTTGATTATCTTATATCATCTGATAAAATTCTGTTATTTAAACTTGCCTTAGTCAAACACACCAAAAACTTGTACTGGAATCTACTGTCATGGCGCCTAGTGATTATAAACAATTTGCACAAACGTCAAGTTAACTACAGTTCTAACATTTTCTTTTTCTTTAAATTGGGTATATTATCAATGTTTCAATGCACAACATTTAATTTAAAAAGTCCTTATGTGCTTATTATGATAAAACACAATGGAAAGGGATATTGACGACCTCTTGGATGAGGTGGAAACAAAGTTTGTTAAGCAGACATCCACCACAAAACATGCCAGTGTTGTTAATGAGAAGCAAGCATCCTCAGCGAAAGCGAAAGTACAGTCAGGACCGAAACAGAGGTAATGTACAGTGGAAGCTGGGTACAGTGAGAGACAATATTCTGCTAGGGGGTTAGTGACAGACAAAGCGGTCTGCATGTCTGACTCCCTAAATGGCTGTAGGCTACTGTGGCTGCCCCCACAATCTATCAAATGCACTCAGAATAAATTCTTTTGGCTATAGTGAGTCTTTTGATTATCAATTGTCGTTACTCAGGTAATTTATTATATAGCATAAAAAAAATGGGGATTCACTTTTTTCTCACTGTTGCCAAGGTCTCGTTATTACCAGTTTCATTCTACATGATGGTCCACTGCATGTAATTTTGTCTGATTCTGTATCACTGAAATGGCATATGCATACCAAAGTTGCAACTTTATCATCTAAATCATCAATTAATTCTTCATCAATAGAGATTAAGACATATTGTTCTGAAATTAAAGATGCTACATAGATGGACTATACAAGAATATAAGATGGGACAGTCCCATATTCACGCCTCTAAGCATGCCTGGCCTACTCTCGGCAGGCTGAGCCTGCCTTCATACACTGTAATTGCATAAGAAAAAAGACATTAACGTCGACTCCACAAGAAATGAAGATGCTTAATGTGATATTTTTGTGTGATGTTTTTCTTTTGTTCCTTCCCCAATGCCTCATTTCCGTGGGGAAAAAAAACACTTAGTATGACATCTTTCTATCCGTTTTTACTCTTTGCGCAATATCATTTTGAAGTCCCAAAGAGGAAAAAAATGCTTAGTATGATTTTCCTAAACCGTGTCATGGACAAAACACACACCGTCATCTTTCGTGATCATCGTTTTGCTACAGCTCATACCTGCCATTGTTCTGTGTCTCCCTTGCCATGCTTACACCTGTTATATCACCTACCCAGAGTGCGCCCGAGGCGCCATACGTATGACTGGATGTGGTCGCTTTGTCCATGAGTGTAGGACTTTAGAAATTTTATTCTGCAGGCATCATGGATCCCTTGCACTTAGGCGAGCTCAAATATGTGGCCACGTGCCATTCATCAGGTGGATTGATAATGCAGTATAATAGTAAATGATGCATCAGAAATCGTAAGATTCACAGGGCCACTGATTTTACTCAGGTCGGGCATTGAGAGCGGAGGTTATGATAGGGAGAAAGAGCAAAGGGTTACCCACATGGAGGTACCGTAACATGCATGGCCACAATTTTGTTACTTTTTTTAAAACTACGCAATAGAGATTCAATTGTTTTCACGGGAAACGGAGCAAAGACGGTCAGCACCAGCAAGTCCACGATGGTGTCAAATACCATGCCCACTCAGTCACCGCAGATGGGCGATGTTTATTGTGTTAGTTTAGGCTCAGTGTTACATGATGCGCCTGTGACCAGCGGGAGGGTCTTGTATGATACAGTATTCACATTTAAATAAATAATATGGGAAAATGCAAGCTATGTTTGTTTGGTTGGCGTATCTTGCATGGTGACAGTCATATAACAACATTATGTTAAGTTGACTGACAGGTAATAATATTGTGTGCTGATTTTTGCCCTTTGGTTATAATAGAAACGAACATTTTGCTTAGAAATGTTCAGACACCATCGTTTTGGGTGAATAAATTAAAAAAACAAAACAATATCCCCTCACACACCCTAATACACGTAGGCCTACACACAAAAAATACCCCCACCTTAGAGAAAAACAACCAGAGGTCAACTACATAACAATACTGCTTCCATCCTTTATCAACCTAGTTTATCTAAGGTAGATAACTCAATAAAACGCTTAACATGATTTAACGGATAGTATGATGTTAAATTTTATGTCCAAGCAATGTCATCTGTACATTGATCAGTTTACTTCCAGAGGCAATTTCAACATCAAGCTGTTTGAAAGAATGTAATATCATATCTAATCACAGTTAGGATCACCATAAAACAAAAAACATGCAAACAGCAGATGAGGAAAGAGAAAGAGCAAAAGACAGATTTTCGATTCACCCCTGTCTCATCTTACTCAAGAAATATACTATATCAATCTTCAGTATAATTGTGAACTAATAAAACAATTTTGTTACATTGCTCTACATTCAGAAGAAAAAAAAATGGACAGGAGCTTCCTACAGTGAATAAAATTGTAATTGCGAAGGAAGCGATTTCTATCAAGGTCTATGGAGATGGCTGAACAGTGAACAAAACTCACTGTTTATGTCTTCCATGCATTCATCACAAGGTGGTATGCAGGAAGCCTGTGAAAGTAGAAAGTCCCAGCAATCCCTTCTTATTGTATCTAGTATCTTTGCTGTAACCTAGGATTTTAGATTTGCTACAGGTGTGAAATTAGCTTTCAGTTTGTTTGACAAGGTTGTTTCCAATCAAGTTCCTTAATTTATGAATTATTCATCGAAAAAACGAGGTAGAACCATCTCAAGAAATACCAAGACAGATTGCCTTGATTTTTTACTTTTGTGAATGTGGAGACAGAAGAGCAGATATTGCGGTAAATATACCACCGTAATATTGAGGTCTGAAATATTGTATTTCTTCCATTTCAGTTCTGCGCTAGATGATGTCATTGATGATATCTTGGATATAGATGTACATGACGAGACAGACTTAAATAATGTAAGTGTTGATTTCACAATATTATTATAATCCCTGCAATGAGTTGGTAGCAGCTAATACTCTGAGTAACGCTTTGACAGTAAAGCAACATATTGCAGTATGCCCCATAATTTTAGGACTTAACATAAAGAAGACATTTGTCCTGTGTCACATTCAAACAAAACCATAATCGTACTCAGTGGAATAGAGATGTTTTTCCAAAATGGGGTCAAAGTTTATTTATATTGGTTTTGAGATCTCGTTGGGTTTTGAAAGTTTAACAATTTTTCTGTCTTAATTTAGAAGCAAACTGGTGAATATGAGCTAAAAGCATTTTTTTTTGTTCTTCGCTGCCATCATCAAATCATCCCTCTGACTTGAAACCTGTTTTCTCGAAATGGCAACATAACAACTCTTCCTCTTTGATGGGTAGACCTTGATTCTAATAATCATCCTATGAAGATAGATGCACTTTTTTCACCATAATAAAGAGGAATGGTTCAACTTCTGGTTCAACTCGCAAAATTATCAAAATATGTTTATTATTCTGTTTGTGATTGTAAAGTCACATTTCGCAAATCTGTGATCACTTAGGCCTATAAATCGTTGTGTGTGTGAAACTGTTCATTTTTCGCAGCATTGCTGTTTTGTTGGAAGTGCATTAATAATGTAAATCACAGACTTATAGTCAGAATGTATCTTTATCAACATCATTTACCATTTAATGGCCACCACCCCAGTCAGGAGATAGTATGAGATGTTCTTAGTTTAAATCATCACAATTATAGATGCCGACTCTGCATTAAATTGTTCCATGTAACATTAACATATCGTCTCCGTTCTTTATGACTGCAGTAACTCAAAAATTTGAAAAACCAACGTTCTAAGTACATTCAAAGCTGCAGTGAATGATCTTGGTTAAAGACTCCTAAGATTAATCGTTACTAGAACATTTATGTTAAAATAAAACAGATTTTTGCTTCTTCTGAAAAGTAGCCAAAATCGATTACTACAGTTTTAGAGAACAGTGATGATATATCACAAACATGACAATATGGAACTTAAAATCATTATGTACTTGTCTTTAGTGTTAATGAGAGAAATCTTATGTCTCTCTTTCAGAGCACAACCATGACAATATGGAACTTAAAATCATTATGTAATTGTCTTTAGTGTTAATGAGAGAAATCTTATGTCTCTCTTTCAGAGCACAGGCAAATCAAATGTTAGACCTTCTCCATCAGACGAAACCTGTAAATCTGACCAAGCCAGGAGGTAAATAGTTATTTTGTGTAAAGATTTATTGAACCCTTTTAAAAACTAGTTTGTGAACTGTTTTTCCAGGTAGTCTGAAATTTGGTATGAGTTGTGAATAAAGTGCACACATTGTAGTTGATAAGGTTCTTTCTAATTTTGTGACATTTATATCTTAGAGTGAAAGTTATGCCACTGTTAATGTGGTAGAAAACAGTACAATTTGTTTAGGGTGCGCTGGAACCTAAGCATGCAGAAAAAGTATTGTGAAGAAACGCAGTACATGTAGTATGCTATACATGTAGTAGCTACATGGTGTGTTACACTGTTACAATGATCCCAAATAATAATAATGATACTTGTGCATTGTGAAACAATTTTTTTGAAAGGTTATTTTTAAAATTCTCTCTCACAAGCTACAAGTACATCATTTTCCCCTTAATTTATGGGGGTTCAACATGATTATATGATTCTTAAACTGAACATTAAATGAAATTCTATCAGCTTCTCTTACGAATAGAAGTTCAAGCCCCCATAATCCTATAATCACCTCTCCTGTTATCCTCATAATACTACAATGGAACTATGAGGTTGCCTTAAACTTTGTGATCACCTGATCAAAAATTATGAAACTTTCTGTACTGCCTCAACTTTTGATGTTAAATTACATGGACACATCTATCTTTGCACAAAATTATGTCTGTAATATTATTTATTTTTATTTTGAGCTGCAAAAAGAGATGCATTTTCGTCGAGTACAATTGAAAAATGTGATTGGAAACTCTATTCTCTGCTTATCTGTCTGGCTGTAGGTGGAACTGATGTATCACTGTTTTGATTGCCACATGCCTCCATAAGCGAAGTTCACATCCATGGGGAATGATCAATAAAATAATAATACTGTTACTAAAACAATTAATGCCTTATCTCCCATTTTATTTACAATGATGGGATACAATCAAGCAAATATTGCACTACATACTCTACCAAAAATGATAAATTCATCTTCCATTAATACACAGTCATGGGACATCACAAAGAAAATACAACACTGCTAGTAAGGCGACACTATTATATTTCCCCTTTTGTTACAATAATGGGACACAACGAAGAACAAGAAAATACAAAGACAACAGGGTTAACTCCCATTTTGAATACAATCATTGGACATAACCAAGAAAATAAAACACTGTTACTAAGAAGACAGACTTTCTTTCCCATTTGGCCCCCGCGACAGGATTTCATAACCACAAAAATGGGACACTATTAAAAGACGACAGATTTATCTTGCATTTCCTTTGCAGTCATGGGAAGTTACGGATAAAATACAATACTATCACTGAGATGACTACAATTATCTCCCACTCTTATAATAATGGGATGCAAGCAAAAAATTTGACACTGTTACAAAGGTAACAACATTTATCTTCCATTTTCTTACAAGTATGGGACATAACCAAGCAAATACAACGCTTACTGCGATGACAAGGTTTACAGTGTACCTGGTTTACAATCATGGGACTTAACCAAGAAAGTATTACACTATTACTAAGATGGCAAAGTTGATCTGTCATTTGTTTTCATTATTTTTTTTACTTTTCTTTGCACTTTCCAAAGCTACAAATTGTGGTTTTCAAAGCAAATTTTCAAATAATTTCTCATTTAATCGATGGCTAGATGTAAACTATTGCCTCAATAAGTGGAGATTTAGATCTGGAAATGACTGTGTTTTGATTGTCTTTAAGCTGAAAGACAGAGCAAAAACAAATAAAGAAACAAACAAAAAACAAACTGAATATGTACATACCCTGTTTTGTTTTGTTTCTTACTTTCAGATGTTTTCCTGTGTTCCTGGGTGGCAGCTCAGAGGCTATGGGTGTTGGCTCCAGTGTAAATACCAGGTGAGCTATCTGTAATTATGTTTTTGAATATACATGTATGATCCTGTCACAGGCTCATATAGGTGTCTGGACAGAATTGTTTCTTAGTGATATGTGAACTTTGATCTTGCTTGAATGTAAGAATGATGAGGTGGGATGGTTAAGAGCGAAAGGGTGATTTACTGTCAAGTGTTACAAAAACAGTAAGTAAGAAAAAAAATCAGACACATACACAAAAAAAACAACAGAGGAATCTCAAAACAGAAGAAAAGACATTTCAGTTTTGTGTAAAAGTTTATCACAGACCACAAATCTTTCATCTAGAATTTCTGTGACAGTAATGACCTCTGCTGTGTGTGATTACTGGGGAAAGATCCAAGCAATAATAAATTAGCTTACTGATGTAACGTAGCTTAAGAGTCTGTTGCTGAATCCGTCTCAGATTAATGTTTTTACTCAGTTTTGAACTTGTTTGATCATCCAGGGCGTGTGACCAACTCCGCTGCACATCCTGTGATTTTAAAGTGTGCACCTTTGACAACCTGTCATGGTGTAAGGATACTGATTACCTTTTCCTAAGAAACAATGTACCAGATTTTCAGAAACTAAAACCCAGACTTACTAGGAAGAAAGGTAAGTTCATGAGGCTTGATCATAGACACTCACATATTGGTAGCTGCCCGACAAAATGAGGCACTTTCTGCATTTTGGGGGTATGGAGATAATGGTATCACCAAGTACATGGAGGTTATTCAAACCCCTTGGTAAAAAAAAATATAGCTGTAATTTGTAAATTTAATTAGTAGAGAAGATATGGCTTCTCACAGACAGGAAAGGACATAACCACAGTTTTGAGAAAAACGCTTTTAAAGTTTCAGCTTTTCATCAAAATTATTGATGGTGGCTCAATTCAGAGTCAGTTTTGAGACATTTACCATTTTCAAACAGATTATCATTTGGAAAAGAAATAGAAAAGAGGTTAAACTTTTCAAAAGTAGTGAAAACGCAAAATCGATAAAATTGACCCTATGATACCTTTTAACGATTTTCATGAATCTTGTAATGCTGAAATGTGCCTCATTTTGTTGGGCAGGTACGTACACATACTATTTTTGTTATTTAACATGAATTTGGCAGGTAAATTGCAGAAAAGTATTACAATACTACCGCTCCATTTGCTGCTGAGGGCCCAAGTGACGATGTAGGCCTAATTTAATCATTCCCTCTTTTTCTAAATTGAGGGAAGTATTTTAATTTCTGTATGGCTAAGGAGAAGATGCTGTAAATTGTAATAAAAACAGTAGATCTGTAGGCCTACCATAAGGTTCCATGCATTTGTTACTTCTTGTGTTATCTCTTGATATGTTATGTTTATTGAGTTATGACATGTTCATATAATAATACTGTATGTAAGATGCATGTATTATTAGTATTATTCATGTGTTCGTAAATGCTCTGTAAAAATGAGTTCCCTCATGGGATAATAAAGTGATTTATCTTGTCTTATATAGTTGACCAAAAAAATAAAAAGAAAGAAAGAAAAAAAAAGCCTCCTAGGTTTGGTTCAGAGACTAATTTTAACTTTTATAATAAAATAAGAAGCTCAACTCTTCCTTTGTCTGCTTTCAGTGCTCATAGAATAACAGTTTTATGACAGGTATTCATTTCATTTTTGCTAGGTTAAAACTGTAGATATGCATATACAGGGGTGAAGCGTGGCCCTCTGCAGTGGGTAATCAGAATTTAAGCTAGTAAGATCCTCATAATAGGACGTATCGCTACATCATATGTACATAATTATAAATGCAGCGACTAAAACAATGAAATGGTTGCTAGGGACTGCAAAAATCTGAAGAGCGGACTATTCTTGTCAACAGGACAGGAATGCAGCAATTTACAAGCCAAACTAATCTGAAAACACTATTCATTCATACTAACAGACTTATAAACGCATATTTTTCACCCATTTTTTAAAATATAATTTGAACGCCACGTTTTCATTGTCATATTCATAGCCAGAGATTTTGTTATTCTACCATCTCATAAAGTTTCTCGGAAAGGACCCATTAACATTAAATGGTAGAAAGTGCTTAAATGGCATCTCTGTGACACAACAATGTGTAGCGATTTCGGAGAAGTAGCTATCTGCCGTCGCGGTTTAGGTTCGAGCGACCTATCAAGTGAATTGATGTTCTTAATACGTTCGACTGATTTTGATCAGTTATATCTAGATCTAGACTATAACAATTATTATTCTTTGATAGCTCTTGCTGTGCGTAGAGTAAATTATTCTTAGATTACCTCAAACAAAACAAAAAAAGATCCACACAAACTCTTTCACTCTACTCTTTACCTTTTGATTGGGATGAAAACGACCGCATAGTGGAAAACCTGCATAAGTACGTAAAATCAGGTCAAACCTTGATTATAAACCTATTTCCCCCCCCCCCCCCCCCCCAACTATTTTGCTGTCTGCGGCGCTGCTTTGAAGAAAACAGGCTATGCTCAAGCTCGCTTCTGGGTGTAGTCAAGTCTTCTTCGTCTTTGTTAATCACTGATTTTGGGCCAGTTCATATGGTGTAAATCCCTACAAAGATGCTTTTCGGTGAGGGGTGTTAGACTATAACAACAAACCCAAAATAGCAACGTAGAATAGAATGCTGAACTGACTAAATGGACTTGGAGTTGGGCTCGATCTGAAAAGCGTAGTAATTCTAGAATTAATATTCGAAGGGTAATCACTGATTATTTGATTATGAGGAAGCCTCGCCCCTGTGCATATACACCATGTATGTCACAAATGCTTACACTTACTCAATCAGGTTACATTACTGGCATTTTAAATTTACTGTATTGTTAAGAGAAAAACAGCAACTCCAGATTATCATAATGCTTTTGTCAAGGGTGTTGGATTTCTAATTAATTCAACAATTCAGTGCAGCATCTGCTGTTCTTGGTGGGTTTTAGAGAGGCCATGGTCAGTGCTTAGACGTTTTGGTTTGTGTGGGACTGTATCAGTACAAGAGACTATTTAGTTCAGTTTTTTTGGTAACCACTAGCAGCCAGTGCTTCACTGTATCCATTCATAACTGCCTTCAGTGATCTCTTTTCTGTCATTGTATGGATATCTGAAAAGCCTTTCCTGTAGTTGTGAAATTTGTATAATTTGAATATGAGACTGAAAGTTCACTAGCTGCAACACTGAATCTTCAGATCAGTTATTAAATGTGTTCATGTGATTTTCATTTCATTTTGGCCAGAATATGTACATGTACAGAAATTTGCTCTGTGAACGTTGTGGCATAGCCAAAACCATCTTACAAATGAACATCATAAACATAAAACAAGGTGTCTCATTCAAGGGCAGCCTGTGTCCCAACTGTAAAACAGCCTGCTGTTTTGACATCATAGTGCGTGCATCTGATTCACATGCAACAAGACTTTGACGAATATTTTATACACTTATGTGCATGTGCTTCGGAATTTCTTTTGTTATGAATTGAATTTGAAAGCTTCAACTCAGGAAGTTGCATGTGGTTAGATACATGTATTGAAGAGGAAGTTGCAAAATTGATTCGTTGTGGTACATGTATTATAGTCACTATCACAACTTGTTTTACTTGTGAAAAAGAAGTCTTTGGGGCCAGTCAAAAAGGATGTATGTTCGATCTTGGCTATTTTTATCCCCCTTCCCCATTCTCCCATGTATGCTACGCCATAAAACCCTCATTGTTTGGCCTCAGTCCCCCCTTCATGTGACTGTTTCATTGATTTATATACAGGTAATGTATAGTTTAACAACTTATTTTGCTGAAAAATAGTAAATACAGTAGACAACGGTTAAACCGAAATCGGCGGGACCACAGGTTTGTTTTCGGTTTAGTGATAGGAGGCTTGAAAAATGTCAGTTTCAAGAGAGGCAGCCCAAAGCACTATCATAGTGGACAAATGTAAGTGCATTTAAGAAAAACAGGCTAACACGACATCCGTTGCTCTGTGTTTTTATCAGAGAATGATGGTAGGCTTTTGCTCAGGCCTAGGGACACATGGAGCATGGATATGCGGGCGAATGTGGGCTAACTCTCAGAGTAGAGAGATATGAGTGTAGACGGACAGTACAAAGTCGCCTCCCGCTGATCTCGTTACTGTTGCTGTACACGGTGCCATGTACTAGCTGTCCACGTTCACTAGTAAACAGTATTGTCTTTTACTATACAACCTGGCAGAATAAACCATGCTCTGCTTGATAATTTTTTTGGGGGGGGGGTGTGGGGGTGGGTGATGGTATAGTAACTTGACTCGCCTATGGCAAAAACCACAAAGGACTGGCGTTACTGAAGCCAGCAACTTTCTTTTCGGTTTAACAGTAGGGCTATTTCGGTTTAGCGCTTATTTGTTAACAAAGACAAAGAGGAAAAAAATCGGGGATTCCTATTTTCTTTCGGTTTACCGCTGTTTTTGCTTTAATAAATCCATTTTCAATTTAACCGTTCTCCAACTGCAATACCAAACTTTTAAATTTTTCATCCCCACCCTGCACTTTTCAGATCCTGGAGGGAATCGGTCTTTGGTATGTACGTATAGATGACTCCTTTATGTATGAATAACTCAACACAAATATGCACTCTAGGTGTAGATAAATGAGACAATGCTATTGATTTTATATTGAATATTTTACTTCATTTCAGGATGTAGGGCATACTGTTGTCAGTGCAGCTGGCAGAATGTTCTGGAAACCAGTGAATTGAAAGATCCCAACCTGAAGTGGGTGTGCGGCAAACATTCTTCTTGATGGAAGTGAATCCTGTTGTCAGCACCAGTTGTACTGATAGACAGGACGTACAATAGAAGCTGGTTTTGTGCAAGATTAAATAAAAACTGATTTTGTTTTCATGGTTTAATTGATTCTTTTCATCTCAAGAAAATCAACCAAAGATACTAGATACGATAAGATGGGACAGCTGAGGCATTTTGCGCACTCGAGCTCCACAGCGTCACCCCACCGGGAATGGATGGGAGATGTAAACAGTGGATTGTTTTACAAAGCCAGACAGACAAAATACTGAGTTTTGTTCACTGTTCAGCCATCACCCCAGGTCTCGATGAAAGTTGCTCACTTTGTAATTACACGTACAACCTAATTCACTTGAGGAAACTTATGAGCATTTTTTTTTTTTGCTTTTAGATGTGGTAGCAATGTGACAAAATTGTTTATTAACTTGCTGTCAGACTGAGATAGATCTAGTAAGTATATTTTTTAAGTAAGGTGGGACAGAGGCGGGTGAAAAATCTGTTTGTCTCTTTCCTTCATTGGCTCAAGTTATGCGCTTTGTTTATGGAGACGCTTGTTGTAAAGTAGACATTAACTTAGTGTTGAAATTGCCTCCAGAAGCGAAAATGATTTTCATTGCAAATACAGTGTACAAAGTGCTGGCTCAGCGCATCGCGAGTGGGCGGGGCCTGTGAGAAACTGTGAATGCTTGCGAAGAAGGGAGTTTCCCATGTTATTGTATCCAATATCTTTACTTCAAGTGCATGATATTCATATGTTGGCCAAATATATATCATCAATATAATATGTGTTATCTTAACACATTGTGGATTAAAAAAAACTCACACAAGAATTTGAACTTTACTTAGACTTGTTTTTAAAACATTTGATTGCAAAACCCATGTTTATTTTGTTTCCTGGAAAGCTGAGAGATGGTTAAAAATGAAGATATGCTTCATGATTCTTTAGATATACAATGAATTTTTTTTGTTTCAGAAAATTGTTCGTAGTGAATTTATATTTTTTTCCCCACCACTCGACCTAATAGGCATGTCATCTGAATGCAGTGAACACTGTAATACCTTCTATTAAATGAAAAAGTTTTTAACCCTCTAGGCACCATGATGTATCACCAGTGATACACAGACATTTATCACTAGTTTGCAGTTCTCATAAGAACTCAGCACGAGAAAAGTAAGTTAATTTTAGTGTTTTCTACAATATACACAATAAATTAACTAAATGATCATGAAAAACCCATTTAATTATGCCTCTAAAGTCGAATTCTCCTAGCTGAAATCAGAATTTTACCCACAAGCAGAAATGGTGGCAGTGCCTAGAGGGTTAAGACTACCAAAATGAAAAAAAAAAAATTTACCATGACAATTACATTTTAAAAGGACTGCAAAGATCATAGTGTACATCAATTCACTAATTATAAGATGAACAATAAACTGAAGTATTAGATGTTTTCCTGCTTATTTTTGTTGCAGTGGATCACATCTGTGCATTTTAATACTGCATGAAATTGTTACCGCTATAATTGATTTATCTGACTTTCATGACATTTAAGAGGATTTACAGCAAACTTGACCATATGAAAATTTGGGTTGAATTCTCACGCATGCAGCATATTTCTCCTGAGATGTCCGCAATTAGTTTAGAAAAGACAATGACTGAAAAAGATGATTCTGAAATACCACCCAGGGGAGCGTTCATTGCAGGCAATGAAATGTATAAATTTGTATAAAGATCGGTAATTAGTGATCATAGTTATATGTAACAGGTTGTCTGTTATTACTGGTGGGCTTGTTTTTCACTCCTCAGCTTATATTTTTGTTTTTCAGTAATGCTGTGCTGTTTCATACTTGGATGATGGTCTCTTGCATCGCTGGTGTTTTAGGTATATGTACTAATCAACAGTGGTGGTTATAGATGGGGAAAAAATGGCGGGTCAACTCCACTTTAATTGTCTCTGAGAAACTTAAGTTAGAAAAACTGACAGAGCTTTGATTTAAACAGTCGGCTAAGATAAAAGAGACAACAAAAAAAATTGGTTTATTTTGTCTTGTGGGAGTTAACTTTCTTCCACTGAAGGACTAGAGGGTCCTGTTCATTCTCAAACGATTAATCTCATTTTCTGACAAAAGTGGAGCTTGACCACTCTTTCACCCATGGGCACAAATTAATATGGATGACTCAGTGTTTACACTTTATAATGTTCCGAGATGTGAAGTATCGCATATTTTTGCACTTCATTCGTAGAGATTATTTCAAAATTAATCTCACAAATTTTATACATCAAAGTAGGGGATTAGAAGACTATTTAATCTGTATAGAACTTAATGTTTAAGCTAGATGATGCGCAATGTACAGTGGAAGGTAACACAAAATTTGATAGAGGGAGGCCTTCGTAACCTAAAATTCAAATAGCCTTAACAAACTGATGTTCATAGAAAGTAGGAAAGTTCCCCTGCCTAAATACTATGCATTGTACATGCATGCTGTAGTATAAATAAAAATTGCAAGATCACTGTTCTTGAATCAAATGTTCAAATATTTTAGCCTCTTGTGCTCAGTTTATGCTTTTGTCACATTTGAAAAGTATGCTGCATATATACATGTACTTCATGTGATTTTCTTTCTTTCCTTTCATTTTCATTACGAAAACACAAGAAGTGTATAACATAACTATAATACATGTATACACCTGCATGTTCAGGGTAGCCATTACAGTTTTTTATTAAAACAAAAAACTGGCAAATTGCAGTTTCTGTAATGAGAAATATAGAAACATTGTATTCAGCAGTGGGTTGAAGATCATAGCTTTTTTGCAAATTGGTTGCACCAACTGTGTCTGCTATTATTGATTCATCATCATTGGCTTTGGTTAGTTTGAATCGGCTTTTGTTTCTATAGTATAAAACAATTGCGATGTTTAACATTTATAATTAACTGACTTTTCTGACAAGTCAAGAAAGGAAGGAGGATATCATATAAAAAGTCAGCATAAACAATGCACATCCACAGAAGTAAGAACAGTTGTTAAAGACATAGTGAATAAAACTTTTTTAATCCGTCCAGTTGGTTCTTTTGTTGTGTGTGTCATAAATCATAAAAATAGGTAACAGTGAAAGTACATGAATCAAATATTTTACTGACCAAAAAAAAAAAACCCACCAACAAAATTTGCATGATAATCCCAACGAATTCTCAACCTCTGGCACTTGAGTGAGCGATGAGAAATCACTAAACAATCTAAATTACATCACAAATGGCATACCCAGTATTGCTCCACAGTCCTTTACTATTCTTCCATGTACCACTATTAGGCCTATTAATTGGAAGACAATGTTGAGATTAATAAAATCCTCCTAACAATGCTTTGCAAGTAATCTGATGACAGATGTTGCTGATACAGAAAATCTCTGAGCAAAACAGATACATGTAATTTACAGAGTGCAGATTCATGATTTAAGCATTGCATTTTTTATAGGCAAAAAATACTCTTTCCCTCTTTTTGCTTAGCACTGCACAGATCTTACTCTCACTCTCTTCCTATATGGCAGCGACTCAATTATACGTTTATAATGTTTCCTGTCAGACTCATGAAGGCATTCATGATATTCATAGTTGTGAGTATGCATAGTTCATTTTCACAGCCATTCACTCCAAATAAACAAACAACTGTATTTCAGCACAAAACCATATAAACACGGGCATACATACTCATGAAATCTATCCATTATATAACAGTCTCACAAACTTGAATTCCACTCTTCCCTCTCTCAACATGCAAATTAAACACTCTCTCTGGTCTTAAGTCTAAACTAAAAACGTTTAATAAAAGCTTCCAACTTGTTTTATCATCATCACACATCCTCATGCTTTATGTCCAAATGTCAAGAATTTGTGTGAAGTAACTCTTGTGTGCTTTTGCCTACTGCAAAGAACATAGCTGAAACTTTTTATTAATGGTTTAAAGCTTTCACAACCTAGGCTCTCACAAACATCTTCTTGGCACACATCACTTTTGTCTTTTGCAACTTTTATCTATCACACGCTTCCTCACAAATTTCTTTGGCAAATCGCAGCAGTCTTCTCTCACTGATAGATTCTCCTTCCTCCTCATAAATCTCTCTGGCTTTCCCAACCCAGTATTCCTGACTGCGGGAAAAGTAGTCTGCTATGCCCTCACCTTCTCGTCGCGAGGGTGCATCATCAAATGTGATTTCCATGCTCTCATCTGAATCTGTTATGGAAAACCAACCTTAATTAATTTCAAAAGAAGATTACATGTATCTCAGTCTCTGCCACTAGAATCTATGATAAGTATAAATGGTTCAGCAGCTAAAGATATACAAATTTTAAAAGCATCCTTACAGTCTTTATAAATTCTGATTTCTGCTGGCAAAATGCAAGAGTGTGAGAGTCCTGAAACTAGTTCACGTAACATTGGGTAAAGTACCTGTAACAGACAGTTCTGCAGAGTCTGAGATCGGAATAAATTGAAATGCTCATTTCCTGTGAGGAAAATGAGCCCTCCCTTTCACAATGGATGAAAAATGGCTTTATTTCCCAACTTTTGCTTACCATGATTCGACACTTCAAAATACATCCTGAGAAAGATTAACATTAATAACATTAGGTGCCGAAACAAAAAAAAATAAATGCCCGAAGATTTTATTCACAATTTGAAAACATATGTGCCACCTTTGGATAGGAAAAATCAGGGAATTAACCAACCATAACTTGCATTCTGGATAAAAAATTTGGTTAATCATAAATAGCTGGCACAGCCGGAATGAGTTGAAAAAGAAGACAAATAACTCTGAATATTTCTCTACTGTCATTCACTCACCATCATCTTCACTAACTTCCTCTTCTTTCTTTGATGCAGTTGCACCTTTCTCTTTTCTCGTATCTTCCTTTTCATCATCTGATGAGTCTGAATCTTGCCAGTCCTGAAGATTCTGATCCCCTGCAATGATTACTGACCATTCCTCAACTTTGTGAATGTTCAGAGCGTAAAAATCATTTAACGTCACCTGTTTATCACCATCTTCCAAAATCCCTCCATACATAAATAAAGTCCCATCTCGCACCTGAAAGTAAAGGCATTATATAAGTTAAATATGTGGCATAATAATAATAACATTTAGAGTGTCATCACATCAAATGCAAGCAAGCTCCAGGCACTTTACAGTCATTCTTCAACTCACATTCAATTCACCCAATATAAAGAATATCACTAAACATGAGAAAATAGTCAAAAGCAGCATACCAATGGGAATTGGTATCCTCAAACAAACAGAAACTACTGAAAGCCAAAATTCTGTCGCAAAATAAAGTCAGTCTAGGTCTCTTATGGTTTAAAGTTTCCAAAGTTTAAAAAGATAATTCAGTTGCATTCTCTTGGAACTGGGAATTACACAACATACTCTGCCAACTTGTTTTCTGTTTGGATTCAAAACCTATTAACCCTTCAATGTCACAGTCCTTGGACAAAGTGGCAAATTATATTACTTGAAAATCACCCCTGAAACACATTGAAAAGCAATTATGATGACCTCGTTCATATTTGCAGAATATTTTATCACAGATCCAACCTATCCCAGATCAACCGCTATTTAAGAAATGGAGGTCCGTGACAGTGAAAGAGTTGAAGCTACAGAGATAAGATTTTGAGGATTTATTCTGACAAAAACAAATTTTAAGTGCAGGTATTATTATTTTTTTTAACACACAATCCATTAAAAAACTACAAAAAACAAAACAAACCCGCACCCTCATCGACTGACTTTAAAGCATCTGATCGGATCCATCTCCTTGACACAAATCATGAGAGACTGCAGATTTCAATTTTTTTACAGAATTTTCAGTCCTACGTTATTATCTGAGAGCCTGAAGCAAAGGCTATCCTTATGTCATAATCATTTACAATTGAAAAAAATGTTAACCTGAATTTTTTGTTTGTTTGTTTGTTTACACAAAATTTCTAATACCTGGCTTTTTGACAGAATAAATAACTCACCGCCAAAGATGTATTCATCCGCTTTGAAGGCCAGAACTGGTCCACCTCCATGCCTGAATCAGCAACACCACCTCCCAGACCATCATTAGCTGATGTGATTGGATGAGCCATGGTAACAGTAAACACCCCATCGCTCGCGGGCACTGCATCCCCAGCTTCTGCGTCAATTTCTAGATTTTCTAGTCCCTCTTGTGCCACTTCCATTTTTTCGTCCTCTTCTTCCTCATCCTCCTCATCATTACCATTCTTGTCTGCATCATCACCCTCGCCTTCATTTTCATCTTCTCCAATCTTCTTTTTCCGGCGTTTCTTCTTTTCTGCTCCCACCTGTTTCCTGCTTCTGTAAGTATAAAAGAGTACTCATATTATTGTAACAATGACGTTGGTCAAACAAAGTCAGGAAATTGCAGATAATATTGTCATTATTTTTAGTGAATACCAGGCCTAAGCATATTGTAGTTTTCATATTACTGACAGACTCTTATCTCCACTATCAAACGTGGTCTTTATTTTGCTCAGCAGCCAACTGGTACCATTAAGTAAGTCAAAATATGGCAAAAAGAAAAAAGTTGTATCTAGCAAAGTCCCATGTAAAAAATAATACAAAAACAATACAATAAAATGCAAAAGAAAAAGGAAAGACAAATCAAGCTTTCGGTACAATCACCTTCTTCAGAAAAAATGTATTTCTTACACGAGGCTTTGTTACATAAAACTTTTTTCTTTTAGCCATATTTTGACTTTGCTTCAAATCCTGCTGCGACCCACAGATTTTCGGTGGTCTTTTATAAGATTTTGTACCATGAAGACACACCCAATTAGCTGATGATGTAGTGTGAGTGTCTACAATGATCAGAATTAATTCTCCTGTGTAGCTCATAAAATATGTCTCAAATAAAGTAAACCATTATGGACTGAACGTTTTAAACTCTGAATTCCTTTTAATCAAACACATTACAGGTATGTTGGACATTCACTGCCACCATCAAAGGCTGACCTCAACTGAACTGGAAACCATTTCCCTTTGTCTAGATCAAGGGACCACAATTCACTGAAGAAAACACCCTCAAGATCTTCATCATCATCTTCCTGAAAACACACACAAGACAAAAATAACTCCACACACTAACAAACCTGTCAACTGATAACCTACAATACATATGAATCAATGACCTGAGCTACTGAAGACTGCATTTTTACAACAACAAAAAAAAAAAGGGACAAAATTTGCAACCATTTTATGAAGCGTTATACCATTTCTCAAATAAGGATTTTGCACTATAGATCATAGATGTCAGAAACAAAACAAAAAAACTGAGGCCACATTCCCTATACAGCTCTTTTTTTCGCTTTCCATTTTCTACTTGTTTGAGTGAATTTTATGGTAACAAATACTATGAGATAAACCTAAAGTTTTTAGTATTAATATGGATTATTAATTTCAAAGTTGACAGTGTGGCATCATATCATTTATGAGTATATGCAGTCAGTGTCAGCTCTTAGCTTGTCAAAACTTGTTCAGGGTTCCTGCACCTATTTGAGAGTGTTTTTCTAGGGCTAAAATGTTATATTCCAGTTTACTTAAATGCAAGGGAATCAGAGACTCAACTATGATTTTATTTTCATTCAGATTTTTTTCCCCACAATTTTTTAATGCCAGTCCATTATTCTCAGGTCTTTTCCACGGCCTTTTCTCACATTTTTAAATAATGGGGCTTTCCCAGAGCCTTTTCTCAAATTTTTAAATCCCAAAGCTTTTCCAGGAATCCCTGGAAATCCAGGGCTACTCTAGAACCCTGCCTGTTGTATATTTTGAATGAGAGTAACAATACTGACCTCGTCAAACACTCCACCAAACAGATAAGCCTTGTTGCCAGGGGCAACTGCTGCTGACATGCCTGAACGAGGGGAGGGGCGGAGCCCACTTTGTTTGACAGGCTGCCATTTCCATTTAGGGGTAGGGTCTGCGTCTCCTTCTCTTTTCTCTGGGGTGGATTCAGAACAAGGTTAATAACACATAAATATGGAATACATATTAAAAAGGACAAATGTGTAGCCGCCTGGCAAAATGAGGCACTTCTCGCATTTTGGTGGTATGGATGTATTGGTATCACTAAATAGGTAATTCAAAGTCCTTTCATTCGAGAAAAGAAATTATTGCTGTAACTTAATTAGCTGAGAAGATATGGCCTCTCAAAGACAGGAAGTGACACAACCCTAGTTTTGAGAAAAACGCTTTTGAAATTTCAGCTTAGAAATACAAAATTATTGATGGTGGCTCGATTAAAAGTCAATTTTGAGGCAATTATCGTTCTCAAGGAGCATTGTCATTTGGAAAAAGAATAGTAAAGAGGTTAAACTTTTCAAAAATACTCAAAACTCAAAATCGATAAAATTGACCCTATGATGCCTTTTAACAATTTTCTCGAATCGGGTAGTGCATCATGCAGAGATGCGCCTCATTTTGTCAGGCGGCCACAGAAATATTGCCAGTCGGCTGTTGGAACCTCATTGGAACAAAACTCAAAAGGTTGTTGTTAGGGGATAAAAGTCTAATCACAATGCCAAATACAGACAATACATAGTTGTCTTCACTGCTCAGCTAAAGGTTGCTATGTAAATGTCCCCTTTGATTCAGAGAAAATATGAGGCAAATTAAAGTTGTAATGCCTAGTTAGTGTTCAGAAAAGCAAAGCGGGAGTGAAAGAAGGAAGAAAGAGAAATGATCAAGATGGGATTTGAACCCGCATTCTGAGCACTAACTAGGCACTACAACTTTAATTTGTTTCATATTTTCTCTAAATTATTATCTTAGTGCTCTGTCTCTCCCCAAGCTTCTGCTTACTTCTATTATTAACTACTGTCCCCTATGGAATGACATGTCAACGATTCTTGAACAAAATGACGGAGAGTGAAAAAACAAACTTTCCACTCACTTTCTTGCATCAGAGCAAACATGTCTGTGTGTGTTGTGCCCTTGTCTACATCCTTCTTGATCCTCTCCTTGCTGTACCCACCATACACAATCAGCTTCCCTTTGTCTGCCATAGGTAACAATACACAGCCTGATCTGTCAATCAAACATACGACTTGGTATGAGACTGTGATGGAAAAGTCATAGCTGGAAAATTTTGTCCAAATACTACAAAAACTGTAGAAATTCTGTGGAGTTGCATCAAGGCTTGAAGCATAGTCAAAATATGGTAGAAAGAAAAAGTTGTATGTAACAAAGCGTCACATGAGAAATAGTACATGTTTTCCCTTTTCCTTTGTGATTTATTGTATCGTTTTAGCATTATTTCTTAAATGAGGCTTTGCTACATACAACTTTTTCTTTTTGCCATATTTTGACAAAATTTTGTCCAGCATCATATTCGCTACATTTAGAGGGTGGGATTCAAAATGGAAAGGGTCCTTGGCTAATATCATCAAGCCATCTTCCCATTACGATGACACCACTGAGAACACTGCAAAACATCTGGGTTTACTTTGGAAATGTCTTTTTCTGAACTATATTCCTTAACACAATATTTTGCTGTAGGCCCATTGCGAATGACGTCACAGAGAGGTTTTGTTTTGTACTTCCGACACCTAAAATGGCGGGTGGATCAGCTGACGAGTGTAACTTCGAAATGTGCCGAAGCGGTTAAATTGCCTGCTGGTTGCATTGCAGTTGACTGTTACGACAGGGGTGGAAAGGATGGATCCAAGCTGGTCAGATTCCCTATCATCCGTGTAAACAAGGGAAAAGAAGTAAAACAATTGACTGGATGTCTCCCATGTGCGTGAACACACGTGTCATTGTTTACTGTAGTGAACTTTTTTTTTAGATCGCCACCGATTGGTTTGCGACGCCTGAAGTGCTCACAGTGCAAATCAAAATTCTTCTTCTTCTTCTTTCGTTCACCAATCTAAATCTGCAGATTTGTTCTTTTAATAAAATCTACGGTTTTCTGCAGTTCTGGCAGAGCACCATAGAGTTTGATATTCAGGTCGGTGGGTTGGGGCCAATATGTTTCTCGCAGTGCTGAGAGGAGTGTGCAGTTCTGCAATATATGCTCCGTGTTTTGAGGAGACTGGCTGCACTCGCATATGGCAGATGTTCCTATTTTGAACTTGGTGAACATGTGGTGGTGGAGCCTATTGTGACCAGTTCTTAGTCTGAACAATAGTACTTGATCCTCTCTGTTCAGGAGATGATATTTATCCTGTTGGTTTATTTGCTGCCGTCTGTCGTTTTTGATGAGGTTTTTCTTCTCATAGTAGTTTAGGAGGCACTGTGGCTGCTCCAGGCCGGAGCCCTCCTTGGCCAGTTGGTCTGCCTTCTCATTGCCTGGGACTCCACAATGTGATGGTATCCACTGTAGGACTATCCTGCTTCTATTTCCAAGCTGTGTAAAACATTTCTTCAGGTCGTTAAGCTTGCCAGCTTGAAGGGCCTCAAGGACTGATCTTGCATCTGTGAGGAAGACGATGTTGCTGTCCTCTACTTGAAGCTCTGTGGCAGCTGTCATGAGGGCTTTGGCTTCTGATCCATAATTATTGCAGAAGGTTCCGGTTGGCATGCTAATTGCCGTTCTTGTTGAGTCTGGATACTCTATATACACTCCGGCACCTCCGTTTGTTACAGCATTCTCAGCAGAGCCATCTGTGTAGACTCGAACCCATGATTCGCTTGGATACTTGTCATCAAGTAGGCCGAGTACAGCAGTTCTTCTTTCTACTTCACTTTGTTCTCCCTTGTTGAAGACACCATCAACGTCTGTGTGTATCTGGACTTGGGTCTCTGTCTCCTCCGTCCAAGGGGTCTGTTCAGGTACAGATGTCAGGGGGTGGGCAATCTGGGGAAGGTGTGATAGCTGTCTTCTTATTCGCTTTGCCTTGTGAATAAAGCTCGTACGTTTCAGCCTTCCCCTTGCCAGGTCTCCTAGCTTCTCTTTCATTGGGTGATTCTCTATGCAGTTGAATTTCTCTGCCTGGATTGCCACCCTGGTTTCTCTTCGTTCTGCAAGTGTTGCTATCTGGGTGATCTTCTCCATCTCCACAATGGGTGTTGACTTCATTGCTCCTGTGATGATGCGCAAAGCCTGGTTCTGAACTTTGTTTAACATCTGAAGGGCTGAGTTGGACGCTGAACTCCAGGCTGTTGAACCATATTCGAGGTGAGGGCGAATCCCTTGCTGATACACATTCTTGAGAATTCTTTCTGTCGCTCCCCATGATGTGCCGCTCAGTTTCCTCAATATGGCTAGCTTTCTTCTAGCTTTTGTCTCTGCCCTCTCGATGTGATTCCTCCATGAGAGCCTGGTGTCGAATGTGACTCCTAGATAGGTTGGTGCTTTGTCTTCCTTGAGTGATGTCCCATTGAGCTTGATGGCTCCAGCAGTCTGTTTTGGAGACAGGGTGAAAAGAGTAGTGGACGACTTCTCTTCGTTGACTGTGACACACCACTTATTCGTCCATGCTAAGAGGATGTCAGTGGCTCTTTGTAGTCTTCTTGTGGCAACTGTGGCATGTTCTTCCGTACACCACATAACTAGGTCATCTGCATATAGAGCTGTACGTATTCCGCAGGGTAGTTCTTGAACTAGATCATTTATGAAGATCAGGAATAAGGTGGGTGATATTACTCCTCCCTGTGGCACACCGTGTCTCAGCAGTACCTTCTTGCTGTGACATCCATCCAGCTGGACTCTTGCTCTTCTGTTGTGTAGAAGGCTCTTGGTCCACTTGGACATGCTACCAGTCACTTTGTTGTCTCGCAGCTTCCTGAGTAGTCCGTCTTTCCAGACTTTGTCAAAGGCCTTTCGAAGGTCGATCCACACTGCTAATACTTGTTTCTTGTCCTGGAAGGCATCTTCAATGTCCTGTGACAGATAGGTTGCTTGATCCTCTGTGGAATAACACTGACGGAACCCTGCTTGCTGATCAGCCAGTAGGTGGTTGCTTTCCAGGTACCACTTCATTCTGTGGTTGACGATCCGTTCCATGGTCTTGCAGAGGCAGCTTGTCAAGCTTATTGGTCGATAGTTTCTTGCTGTTCCTTTGTCCTTTCCATTTTTGGGTATTGGGACCATGATTGCTTCTCGCCAGATCTGTGGTACTTCTCCAGTTTTCCAGCTGACGTTGAAGATCTCTAGTAATTTATTCAGAGCTCCGGATCCGAGTTTCTTGATCATCTCATTTGGTATTCCATCTGCACCTGGTGACTTCCGCAGTTTTAGTTTGCTAATGGCAAGGTCTAGTTCTTGCCGTGTGATCTTTGTGTTCATGACTTCTGGCTGGTCTCCTTCGTTTCTCTCCGGGGCCTTGTCATTTCTTGCCTCCTTTAACTTGCTTGTACTTACCTCTATGTTACAGTCCTTAGCAAACACATCTGCAAAAACATTCGCTGCTGTTTTCTTGGTTAGGGTCTTGCCATTCTCTTGCAAAGTGACTCTGATGTTACTATCTGTTCCTTCATCATTTAGAGCTTTAACCAGGTTCCATAGTTTCCTGCCGTCTTTTTCAAAGTTGAGGGAGGCTGTTTTCTCTTTCCAGCTCTTGCGTCGTGCCTGGAGCTTTCCTCTTTGAAATCTTGCCTTAGCTTGCTGGAGGGCATTGTGTTGCTGTTGTCCTGGGTTGTTTTCAGCCTGTATTCGTGCCTTTTCTACTTCTTGGTGGAGTTCGTCAAGATCCTTGTTCCAGTATGGTTTGTAGTTCTTTCGTGCTCCACGAGGTATTGTTTCCTTGGCAGCTTGAAGAATAGATGAGTTGAACTCTTGCACAATGGTGTTGATGTTTTTCCCTGTTGAAATTATACTTGTGGCAAGCACGCTTGTTCTGTGTCTGAACATCATCCAATTGGCCTTCTTGTAGTTCCATCTGGCAAGGGTGCTGCTGTTCTTTATTAGCTCGTTTTCCACCATGATGAAAACAGGGCGATGGTCACTTCCTCCAAGTTGTTTCCCCACAGTCCTTTTGATCTTCCAGTCCAGGTCTGGTGTATAGAAGGCTATATCCGGTGTTGAGGTGGTATGCCAGCATCTTGAGTAAAATGTAGGTGGGTCTGTGGGCTGATTTATGAGAAGCAGTCCTAACTCATCCTGCCATGTTTCAACCTCCTCACCTCTCTTGTCCATGTGTTCATAGCCCCAGCTTTGGGAGTGGCTGTTGAAGTCTCCACATGCTATTAGCCTACCTCTAAAGGGAATTGTATCCAGGGACATGGATCGGTCGTTTGGGCAGTAATAATTGAGGATGTGGAATTCCGTCTGATCTGTCCTGATGTGTAGTAGATGATATTCTGCTCCCTCCATTAGCACTTGAATCTGGCTTGCTCTGATGTTGTTTCTCACCAAGGTTAGAATTCCTCCTTTTCTTCTGTCTGTCCGGTCGTTTCTAAAGCACTGGTATCCTCTTACCTTGAAAGCAACGTCTTTGCTGAGGTGGGTTTCTTGGATGCAGCAGATACTTACTTTCTCCTCAAAAAGGATGTTTTCTAGCTCTAACTTCTTGCTGTATCCATCTTTCTTGCTGTTGACTCCTTCAGCATTCCAGTGCATTATCTTTAAAGGTTGCTCCTTATCTTTGATGGTTTGGCCAGTAGCATTCCTCTCCTGCCCCCCGGCTCCCCGGGGCAGTCGAGAGGGACCTCCAGTAGCTTGGGTGGGCCCCTTCGAGGCTGGGGGGCCCGGCACTGCCGCTGCCTGGGGGGACTTCACAGGGCGAGCACCATGACGATAACTAACTGCAGACTTAGACATAATAGTGAAAAGGGTGCGTGGTATCTAGGTTAGGCGCCCTACTCTGGCCAGATACCTCCGTCTTCAGCTTATTTTGCTAGAGCAGAGTTTGCTCATGCTCGGCGAGATGGCCCGGCCACATTTGTTTCACACCCCTGGTGGTGTTACTAAAGCCCCCTCACCGGCGGCAAGGAGTGACCTCGAGGGGGACGAATCAAAATGAATGCCACCATCGCCATAATGAAGCGTGGGTCCTGACAACTAAAATGGCCGTTATCTGCAATGGGCCTGTTGCTTGAAATATAGTTTTTACGATCCAGCTCAGAAAAATGTAATGTTGTACCTTGGTGATGGACCAGTACCAGAAGGGTTCAAGGCTGCCCAGGTGTAGGTCTCTATGTCAAAGCTGTACACATCGTTGAAATACTTGTAATCCCTGTATATAAACACAACCAATATGACAACACAGTGGCAGCACAGGTGTGATGATCAAGGATATCTAGGCCTACATAAAACATCTTTAGGGAACTTGAAACAAGTTAAGCATTTGTCCATCTGAACACAAAAATCTCTCTTCGACAAATCAGAACCACCAAAACCAGGGCAAAGCACATGTGACACATATGCACTTTCTAAAAATTTAATAGTGAATTATATAAACTTCCACTTGACAGGTGAGTGACCGTCCATAATGTATTGAGCTGGTGAAGTGGGATGAGGGTGGGGGTGAGTGAATGAATGAGTGAGTTTTGTACAAAAAAGAAAATAAAACTTACCTGACATTGTCGTGAAAACCTCCAAAGACAATGATCTGCTTCTTAATGACTGCCATTCTGTGACCACTACGGGCTGATGGACCTCCTGGAGCTCTTGAGAGAGACAATTTTAAAAATGAGTGTACATCATATTGCAGAGGAAGTAAGGCCTCCAATCATGAAAGACTTTTAAACCGCTCAGCCTTAAATTCGACAAAATATCAGACGTAAAGGTGCATATGGGTAGATTTTCAAAGCTTATGAAGTGTATTGTTGAACAGAAGAAAGAATTCTGACATTTTGAGCCAGAAAAAAAAAAGACGCATTTGCTTCCAGCAGAATTCAAAAGTATGACAGTAAATTTCGACCTGCACCTCAGTTTACACGTTGGTGATCGAAAATCAACTTTAAAAATCACAATTCACATCTGTGTATTCCCCAAGTCAGTGGGCCAACTAGTCTGCACAAAAAACAAAACAAAAACAACAACAAAACCTAAAAAGCAACCTTAGAAAGAAATTACCACAAAGTAAATGTAAAATGACTGAAAACTTCTCTGAGCATCACTAGCCTGCACAAATACATAGTATTTATTTGTTATCCATCATTGGGTGGAGGGGGGGGGGGGGGGAAATTCTTACTTGACTTGTTCCCACTTCTTGTTTGGTAAATGTAGAAGCCACAAATCTTTGTAGTGATAGAACTGATTCTGTGTATGGCTGGAGAACTCTCCACCAAACAACCACATTTGTCCCCCCTGGTGAGACACACTCACAGCCTAAAGAAGAAAGAATTGAAAGTGCAAGACCTTGAAACTAAGAGAGAATTTCAGAGGAAGAAAATCCTTGACAAACATAGCCCCTTGACTTTTTATTCTTTACTCTCACTGCATATATTAATACATGGCAAAACTTACTAATCCCTTTGTGAATTATTGTGACGTTTATATTTTGGTTCCAATGTGGGACTTTCCAACATACAACAGTGGCCATGTCTTTTTTTTTTTTTTGTGCCATATTCTACCTTTTTTCCAAGCTCTGCTGCAACAACAGAGATTTATTTTTTATTTTTAAAAAAATTTTTGTCACTCTCACTACATATACATGGCAGTAATACATGGAGTCAGGTGTGGAACTAACATGCTTGAACAGAAAAATAGGAGTAGTACATATTCTCAGTTATGGAATGGAAAATGGATATAAATATTATGACTTGACACAAGTGTCTGGCACAACATCTGAAAATAAATTTTGAAAAGTACAAAAGTACATATGATTTGTAGTTTTTAAAAACTTTCTTCCCTCTTTGAGGATACCTGATGTTGCCAGATCGTAACCTTTAGCATAAGTGTTCATGAATCTACATTATTATTTATAGAAAAAGTGGTCTCATAAGTCCCAAAGACAGATATTAAATTTTATTTTAATAGATAACCCCCAATTATGGGATGCTTATCATTATGCATATTTTATCTTAAGTCGTAAAACCCGAGACACAGAATACCGAAATGAACCATTCCTTCTTTCAACTTTAGGTCCATACACTGCATGCATATAAATATAGTGAGTACTACTCTTTTTCGTTCAATTATGAACGGGTGTGGTGTGAATTGTTGCACTGTTGACATCGATGGTACATGTGCAAATCGACGGACGGAATATGACAAATTGATTAGTGTCAAGTATTCTCTGTCTCAGGTAAAACTGAAAAAGCAGACTAATGAGTCCATGTACGCTAATGGTAAAGTGTATACAAACCTGAAGGTAGTGTTATGTTTTTCATGTGATTAGTGTTAAAATAATGTACCTTTCTTCTGATAAAATCAAAGCACCACTAAGTAACATGGGAGCTTCTAATCTGAAAACAATATTTACCTGATGAGCACTGCGAGGTGGTGGTGCATTTGGCACTGTGATCTTAATCCATTCATTTTTCTTGTATTGATATGCAAACAGGTCATTGTACACGTACATCTGTGGAATGAAGAAATAAGAGCTGGCATGAACTCTGATGCACTAAGAGTGCACCTGTGCAGAAGAGCTGTCTCTACCGATCCTTTGCAAGAATGCCCAATTCCTCTGTCCACATTCTCAGGCCACATCATGCTGGCCAAAATCAAAGATACTAGATACAATAGGATGAGACACTCCCTTCTCCATCCCCCCCCCCCCCAAAAAAAAATCGTGCGCACAGTTTGTGTGTTGATCGGGGAAGGGGCCCATGGCACACTGTGTGAAAAAAATGCTTGTCATAATGATAAATTAATGAAGTGGATTTGTTGCAGTGCTACTACTGTGACTAAGAAAAAAAAAGCCACGGGTTTTCCAACAGCAATTAAAGTTATAGTTACATTAGTAACTTTAATCAAGGCCTACACTCCTACAGCAATAGCTGAACAGTGATCAAACTTCAACATTTTCCCTATATTAGTTTTGTAGAATATAGCATGGTTCACGACTTCCACACATTCGCTGCTGGCTGGTGCAGTGAAATCTGTGCACGCTAAACACACTAGATGTCTCATCTTATTGTATCTAGTATCTTTGCTAGAATTAGGCAGAGATGGGTCGAACTACTGACAAAAATATTTTTCCTGATTTTTTTGTCTGTAACAAGTCACCCAAAACTGCAACATATTGGCCCATACATGTATTGAACAACACAGTAAACAGAAAAAAAAACCATTTTGATAACCTATTACCCAAAGGATTCCCATCTCTGGTAGGGAAGACAGGTCAAGTTCTCCAGACTTCTTGGTTTCCTGGTATCTGTTGGGTTATGGTTATGCAACAAATTTTGTGGTACTGGACCCTGTCTTGCTACTTGAACAAATCTTTTGAAATCTCAGAATCTCGTTTGATTTACATACAGAGAAAGAATGAATTTAGCCAGCTGGATGAATACAGACAGGCATGAAGGTTCTGGTTGTAATGAAAGATGAACTAGTGTTGAGATGGATGGAAGAAGAAAACAACGGAATGAGAGAGGGAGAATTAAGTGACTGAAATGAATACAACCTGGAATGAAAATAGATGGAAATGAATGAACGGAGTGATGTGTAATGGCTAAAATGAATGACATGCAAAAAGAGGTCAACGGATGTGGGAGAGAGAAGTGTGCATGGAAGAAAAGGTGAAAACAGGAAGGTATGCAGAAAGGTAAAAGAAAATACATGACAATGCCATCGAAAAAATAATTGCTGACTGAAAATCCAAAACAGATCCTACCTTATTTCCAGTGAAATATTCTCCTCCAAACATCAGCAATTCTTCCTTCTCCGGGTGCGCAATCAATGACATATTACATCTGCACATGAGCCAATGAAAATTCATCATCATGACAGCAAAGACATATACACAAAATATATTATATATATTTATACGTGTACAATAACTGAAGATTTTGGCCCAGCCACACATTACCATTAGCAACAGTACAAACTCACGATAATGCCCCAGCCTTTGCATGGGACGACCAGATACAATGACTTTTCTACTGACTTTGACAATTGGAACATATGACTATGGTTTGAGGCCTGCAGATCCTATGTCCACCTTTCTTCTCTTTTCAAAGTGCAACAGACACATTCTTCTGAATGTGCATCACAGTTTTCTCACCTTGGTGACGGTGCAGAACATTTCTCCTCAATCACCTGTTCCCTTCTGCGGTCTTGTTCTTGAAACTCTGCTATCAGTTTTTCAATATCCTCCTGAAACATTTTCATGAACAAAGGGATAAACAATTATCTTTATTTAATTGATTCCCATTTGCCACCCTTCAATGAATAGTACAAACAATTCTGATACATCATGATAGTTTGATACTGGAAACAAAAGCTTGTGGTAACATAATTAATTGCTTTCAAAAGTGCTATTTGTAGTACTAAGTAGATTTGTTTTACAGGGTGTGATGATGACACTTTGAGAGCTGTCACGTTCCTCATAGTAGGCCTACATCCCTTCACCAACAACTTGTGCTCTGTAGTGATGCTTGGCATGGTGCAAAATTGAAACTAATTTTGTCTACCTATCATTGCAGAGAATGATGCTGTTTGCACTGTGTTTTCAGGTGGTCCAAGAAGTAACTTAGAAATCTGTGGACTAAGCTAGATGTCAGGCACAGAACAAGAAAAACATGGTTTCTCAAAATCAGAGTAGGCCTATTGCCCGAACCACTATCTCCGGAAAGCGTTTCATACGTCCGAACCATTTTGATCTCTTACAACTCTTCACAGACACTCTTAGTGTATTTTCTTTGTGTTTTCTGGTTGAAAGGGTAAGACAGTGGGGTTAGGGATAAAATTAGACAAAGGGATTTGGACAGGTTAGAGACTGACAGGGTGGCCGGGACATAGAAAACTTGGCTCCAAGTCCGCACTCGATCTAGATCTACCTAATCCCTTTGAATCAAACTATTTTCAATCATCTGGATCCCACTTTTCCCAGTCAAAATCTCATCAAGCAAGATGTTGAGTGTGACAGAAATGCATGGTCAATTACTTTCGGCCATTGAAGAATCACAGATTTTTAAAGTTTTCAAAAACCATTTTAACAAAGAAAATTTACATTATTAAATTAATGGCCTCCGTTTATCTGTTAGATGGATATATATTATATATGGAAAAAAGAGTTCTGACGTTTTGACCAGTTTGTTTGAGCTTGATTAGGTTTAGGGACTGGTTTGGGGTTGGGGAGAGGGTAAGGAACTAAAAGGTAGATCTACATCACTACAGTACACAGTTTGAAATTCAATAAAATTCCTTCTTTCAGTATCTTGACTGGGTGGAGGGGGTAGGCCTACACGCCATAATTTTATCGGAAATGATTTCACGTCTCATTCAGCACAATGGTTCCCGAAAATGAAACCGACGGCGAAAGTCTGAAAACTTGACATCTAGAGACTAGATCTAGTATACCTCTCCTTTTTCAGCAAGCTCTTTCTTTGATCGTTTCTCAGCTTTCTTCTCTGCTCTTTGTTCTGTCTTTTCTTTTCCTTTTCCCTTCTTCTCTTTCTTATTTTTCTTCCCCATGTTGACAACGGCACAACGTGTTTCGATTGATTTCGAAAGTAGAGACTGAAAACAAAGCAGCGCTTCCGCTTCCGTAAACATTGAAACCACGTGTTTTGCAATGTAGTCTCGGGCTAAATATATTTAGCGCAGGGTGGTTCACGCCTAGCACACAGACCGTTACCGTATGCCCTACCAAACTTGACTCATACTGCTGTTTTTTGTTGTTTTTTTTCGCAAGAAGGCCTGTGCCGAAATATTGGCATTTTCTGTCTTCGCCCTTTCTGTGCCTTTCAATGCAACAGATTTTTTTAATGTTTTATGCTGTGTGTTGTAACGAACATTTGCACGCTCCTCTAAACTCTGCTTCTGGTGTGATAATGAAGGACAAACTGTAATTATTTAGACATCAAACTAAGACTGGAAATTGTGACCACAACATTATAATTACACTGAAATTAGACGGAGAGTATTAGGTTCACTGGTTGAATAAATCCAGCCAGGAGAAGGTTGGGGCCTTGTGTTGAAATAGAAATTGAGCAAAGTTGAAATGTGAAAGGCAAAAATTAAAACAAACAATCCAGCAAACAAACAACATTTACAGAGATTTTAATTAATATCGGGGTACCTTATGCACATATTAAATTGCTCACACTGAAAATGTTTTGACCTCTGAGGAATCCTGAAATCATTTAGTGGTAAGAAACTCCTCGGGTGGAGCAAGAAAGATGACAATCTTCAGAGGAAGAGTGGATTGTTTCATTAGATGTTGCGGCCCTTAATTCCCTGACATCTTGCAGAACCCCGGCCACACAAAGGTCATGAAAACTCATATTCTACTCACCTTTTTTGGATTGCTGGTCATTACACTCTGAAATTATTCTACTGCTTTCCTCGTGAAAAACCTGTTCTTGTCACTATGTAATGTAATTAATATAATTTTAATATATTGCTAGCTACTAACATGTGAAATTGTTTTCACAACTGTTTGAGTCTTTGGTATGTTATTTTAGAATAAGTCAGTTTCAGAATGGAAACATAATTCAATGTACCTAATTTTATCATACGACCTCTCACGAAGTATTTGACTGCAACTGCTATGAAATTTACACTCATGTTCTCAACCGCCAGCCAATGAAGATAATTATTATGCTAGACTTATGTTTAATCAAACAAAAAGTGATGCCATGAAAGTAATTGTCAATACATGTATATAATTATGTTTTAAATAAATTATTTGTACCGTTTTTCTTTCCAAGCTCTCATTCCGATTACCCATTACCCACTGACTGTATTGGAGGATGGCCTCGCACAAACTACAGACTTATTGGGTGTTTACGGTAATGCTGGGCAAGTGATTGGTGCGCTACTGTAAATTCGCTGACTTTATACTGAAGAAAAGAAAACATGCAGTTAACAATTCTACCTGTCTTTGTCTCATATTTTACAAATTTTAAAGAATTTATCATTGTGTTGCATTAAATGTCACACAAGTTTTGGTTTTATCTCGTAAAAGGAATGAATGATCATTGGTTTAGACCAGAAGTGCCCGGATGCTTGCTTTGCTCTTCTATGTTTTCAAGGAATTTTACATGGCGATTTAGGGAGCATGATTGATCCAAATTTGTGCTGTAGATAGCCTTTGGGTCACCCAAAACAACTTTCCCTTCTTGTCATCGACATCATGGTCAGAAAAGAGGATTTATGTGACTGGTTCCAAAACCTTCACCCACGAAAAAGGCTGGATTACATGTGTGGGTTACTGCATATGTGCCTCCCTCTAGAGCTGCGGTTCATAGGAACTGTGTTGGAGGACTTGGCCAAGAAGGATTTTCACTACTTACGTGATCAGGAGATAAAATCGAACCAGCCATCAGATCTTTCCAGCAATAATTCCAACGATTTGGCTGATGCACAGTTGAGAGCCAAGATTCTTAATGCTCTAGCCCTCTTGAATTCGACAAACTCAGCCTGTGCTGAAATAATTTTTAATATTTTAGAACATCACTTTGACAGTTTGTATGAGCTTTTACTTAATCGTGATGTAGCAGAGGAAATCAATTTGATTTTGACTATGGCAGTTCATCATCCAGCTTTTAAATTTTATCAGAAAACTCGACTAGGAGATGTATTGAAATTAGCTGAAGGTCACACACGAAGACTATTTGGGGTAAGGAGACTTTAAATTAAGTGAAGTCAGGCCTTTTATTATAGCCTACTTGTACAATTAAATAGTGTCGCTTCATCATAATTGTTTTAGATGCTGCACTCACACCATGAGAATCTAGTTCAGTGTTGTCTTTGACTTTGATGAACAAAGTGCATCTTTTATCTGTTACTGTCATATGTGAGTGCCGAAAAAGTGAAATATTTAGGTTGAAATCAGATGGAAAGAGATCCATTTGTCCTGCCCAGCTGGTCAAGATACCCTAAACCTATCCATAACTCATATCCCTAACCTGAATGTAATCTACACTAATGCCAAGCCTACCCCTAAATCATTCAGCAGAGGACATGATTAGGGAGTGATTCAGTAGTGAGTAGGGTAGGCTACCTTTACCAGGTGGTCTGGACATTAATGCACTCATATGATATCTTTCAAAATTTCATGTTTTTGTGGTAGTCGCTTCACTTAAACTTGGGAATTGGGGATGTTATTCTAGACTATTGTGAAATAGTTTGCAGAAGATGATTTTTATTGATAATCAGTGCTTCAGTGCAAGCATATAGCCTAAATAAAGATATGCATATGAATGAGACTATGAGAGCTGTGAATGTAGTTCTAGTATTGCTAAAAATGGTCCTTTTCATGGGATGTTTGATTATAATAATGTGACTTAGATTTATATAAAGGCTGTGGTTATACTCCGGTCCCGGACTGACGAATAGCCAAATGCCTATACTCCAGTCCTGGACGTGTGTACATCGATCGCCAATGGCTACCCCAGCTACTTTTCGCCTGATGGGTGATTAGTCAATCTGAATACCGCCCATTGATACAAACTGACTAGACCCTCACGCCCCCCAGGTCCAACAAAACATGTAGATCTAGATAGATCTAGGCACTAGTCGACAATTGATGTCCCGATACTCTAAGCCAATACATAGCTACCCCGGCGGCTTTCCCTGATATATCAATCTGACTACTGCCCAGACGAACATCGGCCTATGGCCTCGGTGATACAAACTGACTAGACCCTCACGTCGTTACATATCAATCTGACAATCGACTAATATAGCCTAGGTAAGTTGGGGTGGGATTACCCTTTGGTATGACCCGAATCCCCACTCAGCACTACCAAAACAAAAACAATGGCCATCCGCTTTGTAAAATGAGTTAGAGATCTACTGTAGGCTATGTTGTCAAGACATTCGATAGATAGATAAGTCTATCTAGATCTAACCTAGATTTCAATCTATATCTCAAATAATAGATCTTGATCTAGTCATACTCAGTTAACTGACAAAAATGAATATCGGCTAATATATAGACTCTAGATTCCATAGCGTGGGCGGCTTAGAGTATCGGGACATCAATTGTCGACTAGTGCCTAGATCTAGATCTATCAACATCCATGCCGCCATTCGAATGTTTGTTTTCTTACCGTAGCCTAACTTGGCGACAAAAGACAGCTTTTCATTGGTCCGGGACCGGAGTATAGCCATTTGGCTATTTGTCGGGGGGACCGGAGTATAATCACTCTGTTATATAAATGTGATTTAGATTTGGACATTTACACTTGTAAGTAAAGCCGAAATTCTTCTGGTCAAGACAAAAACCAAATATGATTTGTTTGATAACATCGTGGCCAGTAATAATTATGGGAAATTGGGTGGAGTTCCATTTGAGTCACATAATAGGGATACTATATAAGGACATGACTTTCGGAGTGTCCGTGAAGGGGGCTGCATCCCAGCGAGCTGGTAATACTCCACTAGGTGATGGCTAGTAAATGTGGGGCTCAATGATTGACGCTCGGAACATGAAAGATGTGCCCAACTAAAGTTGTGTATCTCATGTGGCACTCATCATCATCATCATTGCCTTTCTCACCCTGGATCAGGGTATAGGCCACCAACAAACACTTTCCATCCCTCTCTATCATGGGCCAGTCTCTTTACATTATTCCAAGTCTTTCCGCTTCGTTGCACATCATTTTCTCTGGCTCTTCTCCACGTTCCGCGCGGCCTTCCTCTTGATCTCTTGCCCTGGGGATTCCAATCCAATACCTTCTTCGTGATGCTGTTTCCTGGCCTCCTGAGAGTGTGGCCGATCCATCTCCATCGCCTCCTACCAATTTCCTCTCTGACTGGGCTCTGTCTTGTTCTTTTCCATACAATTTCATTGCTGACCTTGTCTGTCCATCTGATCTTAAGTAGCTTCCTCAAACATCTGTTGATGAAAACTTGGATTCTCTTTATGCAGGCCTGGGATGCATTCCAAGTCTCACATCCATACAACAGGACTGACTTCACGTTCGAGTTGAATATCCTCAGCTTTGTTTTTAGAGATATATCCTTGGTTCTCCAAATCTTGCTTAAGGACGTAAAAGCTGCCTGTGCCTTTCCAATTCGTGCTTTGACTTCTGCCTCTGTTCCTCCCTTATTGTCAATGATACTACCAAGATAGCAGAAGGACTCTACATCTTCCAGTGGTTGATCTCCTACTCTGACTTGTGCGCTTGGGGGTGCAACAATTTTTAGGACCTTCGACTTCGCAGGATGTATCCTCAATCCAATAGATTCTGAAATTTTGTTTAGAGCTGTAGTCTTTGCTTGCATCTGGTCGTGTGTGTGCGACAATAGTGCCAAGTCATCTGCAAAATCTAGATCGTCCAGCTGTGTCCATGGGGTCCATTGTATGCCATTTCTTCCTCCACTGGTGGTTTCTTTCATAAGCCAATCAATCACCAGGACAAACAGAAATGGGGACAGCAAACAACCCTGCCTAACACCAGTCTTGATATCAAAGCTGTCAGTAAGCTCGCCATCGTGTACGACTCTGCAACTTGTCCCCTCGTACATGCTCTTGATAAGGTTCACCATCTTCTCTGGGATTCCATAATGTCTCAATATTCTCCACAGTGTTTCTCTATCGATGCTATCAAAGGCCTTCTCGTAGTCGAGGAAGTTCACTATCAGTTGGGAGTTCCACTCTAGCGACTGCTCTACTATGATTCTCAGCGTGGCGATCTGGTCGGTGGTTGATCGATTACTCCTGAAACCAGCTTGCTCCTCACGAAGTTTTGGGTCTGTTGCATTCTGTATTCGCTTGAGAATAATCCGGTTGAAAACCTTTCCTGGGATGGAGAGAAGTGTGATTCCTCTGTAGTTACTACAATTGCTGAGGTCCCCTTTTTTTGGAAGCTTCACGAGGTGTCCTTCCTTCCAGCCCTTTGGAAACTTGCCTCCGATCCAAATCCTCGAGAATAGCGAGTGCAGACCCTCTGCAGCCCCAGCAGCATCTGCCTTCAGCGCCTCTGGTGGGATCTGATCTGGTCCAGCTGCCTTGCCTCGATTTAACTGCTTTATGGCATCATTAATCTCTGCTTTAGTCGGAGGGTCGCAACTGATCGGTAAATCATTTCTTGCGGGTAGAATGTCGGGTGGGTTGCTTGGTGGAGGTCTGTTCAAGAGGCTGTTAAAATGTTCTATCCATCTTTTTGCCTGAGCTTCCTTTCCAAAAATAGCCTTCCTGTTGTAATCCTTGACAGGAACTTCAGGTTTTCCGTATTTTCCAGTAAGAGTCTTTGTAGTCTGGTAGAGGATCCTCATGTGTCCTCCTGTTGCTGCCTTCTCTGCTTTCTCTGCTAACATTGCTATGAACTCCTGCTTGTCTTTTTTAATTGATTTTTTGACCTCTTTAGCTGATGCTCGGTACTCTTCCTGGTTACCAACTCTTGAGCTTCTTGTACGACTTGCATTTACCTGTTCTTTTAGGTCTCTTCTTATCCTTATCAAGTCCAGTGATTTTTGACTGATCCATTCCTTGTGTTCCACTTTCTTTTCCCCAAGAACATCCTGGCATGTCGATGTAAATACTCCTTTTACCTTAGCCCAGTGAGTCTCCAAATCTACTATCTCTTCGAGGTCAACAAGGGGTTTGAATCTATTCCTCAGTGTCAGCTGGAACTCTTCCTTCTTGTCTCCATCCAGAAGGCTCACTTGAAACTTTCTCCTCTTTGTTCCTGCTCTGGTACCTTGTTTCTTGAGGCGGAGTTTGAGTCTTGCCAGCAGCATGTGATGGTCAGATCCAACATCAGCTCCTCTCTGTACTATGACATCCTCCAGTGAGCGTCTGAATCGTCGGGTGATGCAAAAGTGGTCAATCTGGTTTTCAGTTACTCCATCCGGTGAAATCCAAGTGGCCTTATGGATCCTCTTGTGTGGGAATACTGAACCTCCAATCACATAGCTGTTAAATGCGCAGAAACTTGCAAACCGCTCTCCATTCTCATTCATTTGTCCCAAACCATTGCACCCCATAATGTCCTCATACCCTGTATTGTCCTGTCCTATCTTGGCATTGGCGTCTCCCATTATAATGTTCACATCTTTTCTTGGCAATGTGTCAACTATTTCCTGAAGCTGGTTGTAGAAATCGTCCTTGTCCTCATCGGTTGCTTCGTTTGTTGGGGCGTATATCTGCACAATGTTCATGTTGATGTTCTTGTTCTTTGTAGTAAATGATGCCAATATAATTCTCCTTCCGTAGGGTTCCCATCCCCTCAGTGACCTCTGGGCGTGCTTGCTCAAGATGATCGCTACTCCTTCTGTATGCTTTTTGTCCTCCCTTCCAGAATACAAAATCTTTTCCCCAGAATTAAGTTGTTTCAGTCCGGACTGTATCCAGCGGGTCTCGCTAACTCCGAGTATGTGCAGTCTGTATCGCCTCATCTCCATTGTAACCTGGGCACTCTTTCCTGCTTCATACATGGAGCGGACATTCCACGACGCAATCCGGAGTGACTTGTTTGATGAAGGAGCAGTCAGGCCAGCTTTCGGCTTTGTCCATTGTCCTTCATTGAATCTACAGGTGCGGATGCTCCCCCTTCTCCCAAGATGAAAGACTGATTTAAAGTATTTGCTTGTGTTTCTGTAACTGGTTTATTTTTACAGGGTGGGTAGTTGGCCCACCGCCAATTGGCTCTTCTCGGGAGACCAGGACCTTTGCACCTTTAGTCGCCTCTTACGACACGCAGTATCACGTCAGATGTATTCTTTGCTGTCCCTCTTCTGCAAGAGGGCCCCGCATCTGCACGGGCGCATGTGGCACTACTTTAGGGAAATTTCTAAGTTATGATCATTTGCATGACTTGTAATTCATACGTCTTGAACAAATACGTTATTTTATGTTAATGTTTTTATTTTTAATTTACATTTTGTGGCATCATTTCAGGATGGTGAAGAGCCCAACCTGTCCCTCCCAGGGAATCCTGGAGGGCCGGAAATGACGTGCCAACCCAGTAGTCAGACATCAGCCTCCCCTCAGCCACAGAAAGGTACACTCATTCTTTTCTGTGACTTTCTTGTTAGTTTTGCTCATGTTTTCACAACCTTATTACAAGAGTTACCCATTTATTTTATTCAAGTTAGGTTGACAGCAATAGTAAACCAAGAATAGCTCAGATTAATATGGCAATATATTTTGATGACAGCTACATCTTATTGGAATTGTCTTGGGAAAGTATCTCTAATGCATGTCAAGAGTGTTTAATTCACACAGCTATGGATATAACTTTTACTAGTTATAATAATTGGCACTATTGTCGCACACACACGACCAGATGCAAGCAAAGACTACAGCTCTGAACAAAATTTCAGAATCTATTGGATTGAGGATACATCCTGCGAAGTCGAAGGTCCTAAAAATTGTTGCACCCCCAAGCGCACAAGTCAGAGTAGGAGATCAACCACTGGAAGATGTAGAGTCCTTCTGCTATCTTGGTAGTATCATTGACAATAAGGGAGGAACAGAGGCAGAAGTCAAAGCACGAATTGGAAAGGCACAGGCAGCTTTCACGTCCTTAAGCAAGATTTGGAGAACCAAGGATATATCTCTAAAAACAAAGCTGAGGATATTCAACTCGAACGTGAAGTCAGTCCTGTTGTATGGATGTGAGACTTGGAATGCGTCCCAGGCCTGCATAAAGAGAATCCAAGTTTCCATCAACAGATGTTTGAGGAAGCTACTTAAGATCAGATGGACAGACAAGGTCAGCAATGAAATTGTATGGAAAAGAACAAGACAGAGCCCAGTCAGAGAGGAAATTGGTAGGAGGCGATGGAGATGGATCGGCCACACTCTCAGGAGGCCAGGAAACAGCATCACGAAGAAGGTATTGGATTGGAATCCCCAGGGCAAGAGATCAAGAGGAAGGCCGCGCGGAACGTGGAGAAGAGCCAGAGAAAATGATGTGCAACGAAGCGGAAAGACTTGGAATAATGTAAAGAGACTGGCCCATGATAGAGAGGGATGGAAAGTGTTTGTTGGTGGCCTATACCCTGATCCAGGGTGAGAAAGGCAATGATGATGATGATGAGTTATAATAATTAATATGTTGTATTTTCTCACGCCTACAGTCACAGTCAAGTCCATAGAGGTAGTTGGTGCTAAGCCAGAGCCACAGAATAAGAGAGGTGGCACGGAGTATCAAATACATGTAAGAATCAGCATTTTGTTGGGAGGAGTTCCATATGAGTTACACTAAAAGGATACTACAAGGACGTGACTTTAGGGGTGTCTGTGAGGCGGGGGGGTGAGTTGTGGTGCAAGGGGGTATGAACAATGTACCGAACTAAAGATGCGTAGCTCATATGGTACTCCTTGTTTGTTTACATTTTTTCCTGTAAAAAGTTACAACCCAGGGTTATTTGACAGCAGGTTCAGCTCAGTTGTAAGTCAAGGCATAGCTTTTCTTTCTCACTTCTTTGCTTTTGTAGGTACCAGCTAAATCAGAAGCCAATAACTGACAATAAAATGGCAATGATACTAAAGTACTACCATCACAATATGTGTTTATTGGTTAAATTTGAATATTACCTTTTTATGAGTAAAGCTGTCTTTTGAGCATGTAGTATTGCCAATATGTGTTTTGTACATAAATAAGAATTAATGAAGACAAAAATAGAAATAGTCGTGTTTAAGAAATTTCAGGTTGTCTAGAAAACTGATTCTGAAAGTCGCCTATCATCCTTAAATGATCTTCCTCAGACAACCTGGTCTAACGGTGAGGTTACAGAGGTCTTCCTGAAGTTTAAAAATTTACAAGAGCTTCATCATAAGGTGAATTCTATCTGCCTTTCTATATTTCCCTTTGTTGTCTCTCATACTGCCTTTCATTTTCTCACATTTGCAATTTCTTCACTCATGCCTTATACTAATGATACATTTACTTCTCCATTTTGTGAAGGTTTGCACTTCAGTCTTTGTAGTGGTATGATTTGCATACATAACTTACTGTTTCAGTATTTCTAGTGATATCATACATGTGTCAGTTTAATAATTAGATCCTCCTTATGAACAGTATCCTTTTAATAATTTAATTAAATCGGGCTCGCAGTAAAGTATGCAGAGCACGCAAAGGCTGTTGCTGATCAGACATGTTTTAAAAGTGCAACTCATTTTCAAAACTAGCCAGATTCTGTCAGTGTGAAGTTGAAATCTTTTATTACTGGAAGAAACTGAACGTAAATTTAAAATTCCAGTGCAATGATTCGTGATGCAAAGTGCATGTAATTCTTTCCATATTATATATTATAACCAAGGTTATTATTCGTCTTATCTTAAGGTGCTTTACAAAAATCCAGAGGAGAAGAAAAACCATACAATTGTGCCAGTTTTCCCAGGTAAAAAGAAGTGTAGGAATTCACCTGTCAGTATCGGATTCCCGTTGATTGTGTGTGTGATGGGAAGGGAACTTATCATACATGCATCAGCCCGGCTTTATTATATAAATCAGGACTGCTTGCTGTCTGGGTTTTTTTTGTCTGTGTTTGGGGGGGAGTAATTTGCTTTGAGGTCATTGTCAAAGATGCTAAAATGTACTATTGTTTTCGAGTGAGGTACATCAATCCTTTCATACTTTAAAAGGGGAACTTATTCATTGTAATAAAATATGGTTGTATGGAAGGCCCATTGGCTTTACTTTTATGACAGATTTTATTTCGGTAGCAGATATCACATCAAGTGAAGTAACACAATAAATATTATATGCTTTTCAGTGATGTATTTGGGAAAGATTTGGGTATTTGATGGCTGATAGTTTCTGGTTGCCTGAAAAAAAAAAAATTCTAAAAATGTATGTGTGTGTGAATATGGAATGTTAATTAGCTATTCACTAATTCAGGCAGAATTCCCAGTAAGAGAAAATGGATCTACATAGTTGACATTATGAAAATTATAGTACAAACAAGTGATGACATGCTTGCATTTTTTGTGTGAAATTCATCATGTGATTTAATCTGCATATAACACGCATTCATGAATGGTTAGAAATTAATATTATTGGGACAGTAGACCCAGAATGTAGAAAGTTTGTCCCAGCATTCTGGTGATAGTAATTAATTGAATATCTGAAGCTAGAGCAGAGCTGAAACAATGTAGATTTTGACCTACATCAATGATAAAGCATAGAGTTTGTGGGTCAGACTGACTTACAAGGGCTTTTTGTGGTTTATATGACACAAATTTTGGCAGAAAGGTTGATTCTTTGAGAGATGTCAAGAACTTTTTCCAGTGACGGGTTTGGGAGACTTAGAAACTGTTTTAAGGTCCTGGAATGTATGTAATAATCTTTTTTTAAAGCTGATCTGTTTCCCTGTCAGCATAGTACTTGAAATTTTCAGCTTTGCTTTTCAGTTAGGAAACTGAAAGAAGATGAAACATTACTGAATCATATTGAATCTGTGGAAATTCCCCATGTTTTAAGTGGAAAACTCATTAAATTTCACTTTCATTTAGCCATTTATAAATGTTATGATTCTTTATCATAAATGTATCATGAGAAAGTGATAGTTGTTCCTATTGTAATGATAGCTGGATTGAAATAAAAGATCTTTGTCTTTGTTGGGCTCAGTGGAAAGTTAGTTTCAGTTTCCATTTTAAAGTCAAACTGGAACATGTCTGAATATATTTGTGTAGTAGTTTTGTCAGTGCAGTATCCCAGTGAAATATATTGATTTACATATGGTGCAAGCCAACTCTTTCAGTGGATTGGATTTCATAGAAGCAAAAATAGAGCCAAAACTGAGACTATGGTGCTTTGAATTTATCTCGTTTATGGAAACCTTTGGTGCTTTTGAATTTATCTCGTTATGGGAGCCTTCGAAGTGTAGGTGTACTTGTCACTTGAAATGGGGCACTTTGAACTTCCAGTCTGGAAATTTTGAAGATGGCTAAAAATATGCTGATAGTACAGTGATAGTGTCTCAAGATAAGCAAATCTGATCACACAGACCCTAGTTTATTCCATTTTGGAAATAGCACCACTGTTAGAGCAATAAACACAAAGGCACTGTTTTATCACCATGGTAATGCTTTTTAGTTTTTTTACAACTGTAGTGATAGGAAATTTTCAATATCATATGCTTCTTTTCCGGTATTGGATTTCTACAGAGCAGTTAATCCGGCCTGTTGTTCAATCTGATGCCAGCATGAGTATGTGTGTGTGTGTGTGTGAATTGTTTTAAAATTCTAATATTATGTTATGAAAATTCTCACAAGCTGTAGAAAAGTATGAAAAAATATGCCTTTTTTTTGGTTTGTTTTTCATCTTTGCACTTTAACAAGTTGAAAAAAAAAAGACAAGATTTTAATGTTATACAAATTTCACTTACAGGGAGACACAAACACCTATCTGAAAGTTTAGAAGATCAGATCACTTCACTGAATACATATCTTAGGTAAGTATGAATGCAGCTGGCTTGGAACTTTTTTTGAGTGAAATTGAGGAAAAGCTAGTTCACCCCACAATTTTTCTTTTCAACATGAGTCATGGAAACTGCATTTTTTTTTTTGAGACCGCAGCCCTTCATGAAGACACTTTGCTTGTCCAAAATTTTGAACTGCTGGTAGGAAGGACACAGAGATGCCATCCTTTTTGATTTGATTGGAATCCTTCCGAGAAGGTTGATGTTGCATGGGCACGAATTGCCAAATATACGAGAGTGGGAAAATACTAAGGAAAGCAAAGAATGAGCAAAAATTATTTGTGCATCTTCACTTCCAAATATCCAGCATATTAAGGCCGTTCCTGTCGGATATTCATGGCAAAAACACAGCCCCAGAGAAAAGATCCAAGTTTGCTACAGCGCTTCTCTGGGCATGGATCTTTTTCAACTTTGGCCATGGCCAATATAAAGAGCCAATAAACTGAATTGAAGTGAAAATAGTTCAGTTTTCAGATGATTTTTCAGCCTATTCCTGTGTGATCAAAAGGAAAATGTAGATTTCGTACTGGCACATTTTTCATCATCGTTCTCACCGTTTCACTTTTTTTTTGCCAGATTCAGACATTTTCTTGGCTTGTTATAAACTTATAGAATAGATTTTTGTTTTAACAGGGCAACATCTGCGAGGACAGGTTTTGTCTTACTGAAACCAGTAAAATTCTCTTCAAAGGGTTACGGTTTTCGTGGTTTTATAATGAAATCTGAGGATAGAAATGAGGTGAGCAGGGCATTGTGTGTGATACAACACCTCACTGTAAAATACTGATGAGATATTAAATCTTTCAAATTAGTTTGCAATGACTGGTGTTACTTTTCATGGGAAAGGGTTTTGATGTCAATGGCCGAGAGAGAGAGAAGAGAAAAGCCAATTTTCAAACTTTCTCAACGTGATCACTGCCTATTGTGAAACATGACTTCTTGTAATATTTGAATTCTCTTGTCCACAGTCAACTTGTCAAGGCCCCAGCCCATATGCTGGAGATAATTTCAGAACCTCTCAGGAATGGAAAATTAGTAGTTCCTCCAGCCAATCCTGTGCCAGCTCCTGTCACAGCTGTCCCCAGCATACCCATGATTGCCAACACGCTCCAACAGCCCCACCCCATCTTTAACCAAAGCAATGCATCACGTGGAGGTTGGTTATCTTGAAACTTTCCAAACTGATTAATTCTGCATAGCTGCCAACCAGTACGTAAAATACGTATTTAGTATGTTTTTCGGGTTCAAATACGCTTTTGTGGTGAAAAGAACGTACTTGAAGAATTTCCCCATTTATACGAGAAAAACACACAGTGGAGAAAACAAAAACGTAACTTTTGTATCTAGGCCTACCGCTAATAGCGCTGGCTCTACTAGTACTGCTAGCGAAACAACGGGCGCAACGTAAACACAGCTCTGCTGTACAGCGTATGCCCGAACTTGCGATAACTTTTGTTCCCCCAACACGGCCCCACCCAACCAAGCATTAGTAATATTGCATTATACCAGAGTATAATACGTTGTCACTGCATACGCCTTCGCCTGTGTCCGCACGCTTCGGCCTTTCAGTCATATGAGCTTGAGTATGTCAGCACGTGTAGGTCACATGTATTACTATTATATCATAAACGATGGCAGTCAGTGATTAAAAACAGTGGACACATTCGGGGTGAAGGGGTTTCATTTCGTACCTTTTTTTTTTTTTTTTTTTCAGTTTTACCTAGCGTACAATCATCTTTGGCGGTGATAACTCCCGGTAGATCTAACCTAGGTCGGCCGCCTTTTAGAATCATTGAGCGTAATCGGCGATCACGGCTAAGGTGTTCACGTGTTTCAGCGACGTTAGAAATGGAAATCTAGAGCCTGTGAGCTGGTAAAACAACAGAAAAAGTTCTTGATATGTAAAAACAATATTATGGACATGGCTTGTGAACAGGCTTCAGTTCTAGATCTATATCTACTACATCTGTCATCTTTTATAGCTAACATGATTTGTGATAATGGATAGATTTATTTTATTTTTAATCAGAAGTCTTTTGTGTCCAACTCATGAGTCATTAAGTATGATTAAGCCATGAGTAGACATTTAGTGCAAAATATCCAGAAGAATTTCCTTTGGCATTATCATCAAACTTGTCCAATAAATGCATTGTGTGTCATGAGTCACGTTGTCGTGACTTCCAGTTTCACTGGTTTCACAGTAACATGGAGGCAAGTCTGAGATTGTGCAGTATTGCCAGAACAAGTTAATGTGAAAGAGTTATACAGGACTGAGGACATCTCATATCGTAATCAGTCAGTTCTTTCTTTAGAAACAGAAACAGTGGTGATAACAATACATGTATTAACATTTGGAGCAGAATGTTTGCTTTTTGCTCCTTAAAATCTTATACTGTATTTATATTAGACCTATATTGGGCCAATATAAAGAGCATTATGTGACAAAGTGAGGAAATTATGATTTTTCAGTGGGGGGTGGTCCGATCCGATATCAGGAGTCTGTTTTTGGGGTTTTTAAAGTTGGCAGCTATGATTCTGTATTTTAATATCATGAATGAAAATTATCAACTTCTTATTCATCTTAATGGATTTTTGGTGAAGTGAGATTTGGTTCCCTCGCAAAGGCGGTTTGATTACAAAATATTTTCTGCATTTCCATTGTTTTCTATAGGAAGATATATTGCAGATATCACCGAATGAGATCTCCTTCGGCTTCTTCCAAGGAAGCTAAATTGTGAAATTTCTGAGTTAGGTAATTTGCATCTGAGACCATTGATTCTTTGAAAAAAAGTCTCTATTTGAATGTTTTTACCATCCACTTGGTATTTCTTGAGGCATGGTAACAAAGGCCACGGTTTTATTCAGAAGAGAGGAGAGACAGCTGTTTCATTGGTTTGTTATGCTTACTTACTTCTTTATTTTGCTTTCAGAACGATTCGGTGATTTGTCTTCTATTCCTCGGCAGGGGTGAGTAAATGATTATTTTGTTTGCTTTGATGAAAAAAATTAATAATCTAGGATGATGGGAATAGATGGATAGTCAGTATTTAGCTTGTTCTTTATCATGGAATGCTGTGGGAAAGTGTCCTTTCTCATCTTCCTAAATATGTGCGTAGCCTAGATCACTTGTTAAAATATTCATTTTGTAATAAAAATCACACACAAATACCCTTGCACCTAGTGTATGAAAATACAAGCTTGTCCAGTTATCATGGTTGGTTTGAGAGTAGTTAAACTTTTAACTCATGTCAGCACTTAAACTTGTTTCATGACTTGTTTCACTACATATTACTTTGATTTTTCTCTGATCTCTGTTAAATGGTGTAAATTTGCTTATTTTCCCCATATATCCTCTGTGTAAACTGATTCTGTGAAGATTCTCAGATCTCTGTGATTGAATCTAAAGTCACGTATTTATCAACCCAAATTCATTAAAAAAATATATATATATACTCTTAGCCTACGTATCCTTATGCGCGACGCGACATTGAGTCGCTCGCGATTGTTGTCGCTCCAAAATCAATCGACTAAGATTTGTGAGAAGCCATCTCCTTATATGCGACGCGACGTTTAGTCTCGAGCGACCATCGCGTGAGATCAAGTCATGTCGCGATCGGCTAGGTGGTCGCGTCAGACTGTCTGGAGGTGTGTCTGATTTAAAGCATAGCCATTGGTCGAAACATCTTGCGTGTGCTGAATCATTGTGCGCACCATGTGTAGTACTTTTTCTTTGCACTACATGCATCTTGAACGTCTATCCCAAGACCCACTACGCCACGGTACAATAGATAATCTATTCAAATAATTGATTTAATGATTAAAGCAAATAAATGAGTATAAACTGCAAACTTTGAATGAAGTTCTTACATACACAAGACCATAGGGGAACTGTACATCTTCTAATCTTATGAAAAAGTGTAGGGATAACCAAGGTAGCCGAACAAGAGTAATGAAGTAGGAAAAGAGACCAGATGTGCGATTATTTCAATGATTAAAACAAATAAATGGGTATAAGATGCAAACTTCGAATGAAGTTCTCACATATATCAGACCAGAAATTTACGTCTTATAATTTTACGGAAAAGTGTAGAGATAACCAGGGTAGCAGAAAAAGGGTAATGAAGTAGGAAAAGTGACCAGATAGGCGATTAAAAAAACAACAAGAACTCACCAAATTCCATCCATAATATTCTGATGATAATGAAATTTGAAAGTGTTACCGCCCTTCAAGCTGGCAAGCTTAACGTCTTGAAGAAATGTCTTACGCACCTTGGAAATCGAAACAGGATAGTCATACAGTGGATACCATCACATTGTGGAGTGCCAGGCATTGAGAAAGCAGACCAACTGGCCAAGGAGGGTTCTGGCTTGGAGCAGCCACAGTGCCTCTTAAACTAATATAACAAGAAAAACCTCATCAAAAACAACAGACGGCAGCAAAATAAACCAACAGGATAAATATCATCTCCTGAACAGAGAGGATCAAGTGATATTGTTCAGACTAAGAACTGGCCACAATAGGCTCCACCACTATATGTCCACAAAGTTTGAAATAGGAACATCTGCCATAAAAATGTGAATGCAGTCAGTCTCATCAAAACACAGAGCATTATATTGCAGAACTGCATACTCCTCTTAGCACTACGGGAAACATATTGGCCCAAACCAACCGACCTGAATGTCAAACTCTATGGTGCTCTGTCACAACTGCAGAAAGCCATAGATGTTCGTAAAAGAACAAATCTGCAGATTTAGATTTGGTGAATGAAAGAAGAAGAAGAAAGTGTTACTTATGTTGCAGCTTCTTCAGTTTTCCAAGTTTCTTTCCTGAAATTTTCTGTTTTGATGTACTATTTCCTAGCCTGACCTGGTGATGCAGTCAAATTGTCAGGAACAAATTAACAACATCATCCGGTGTGCAACAGTTGCATTTGGAATACTTGTACTTGAGTGTGCGAGGTAGATGTTTTAACTTGCTTTGAAAGTGGTGGCGTATGTTGTCTTGACTTTAGCATTTTGCAATGTCTGTTTGGAAAAACAGCTTCAGAAAAAAATATACAGTCTCTATCAAGGTTGTGCTAGGTCTTGCCAGCCTTCACCTGTGCTACCATCATATTCTTTTACAGCCACTAGTGTCAAATGTCTTGATTGATAATTGTCTATATCAGCAGTAATTACAAATAAGGTGCAGGATTTTCTCCAAGATCAACACGAACGACGAATCGCATGTAATGACAGCATGCCTGTGTTTATGATTGTGCGCGCCGAACTATTTTTAGAAACTCCTGATTCGGCGGACGGAAGTGCTTGAATTGCACCGTCCTGACGTAGTGGGTCTTGGGTCTATCCTCGCAAAGAAAAAAGTCAAACATGGCGACTTGACACACGACGAGACGTCGCTCGCGCATAAGGAGACACTTTTGACTCGAGCGATCGAGCGACATCGCTTGACCCCGGATTTTCGCTAGCAAATCTTAGCGCATAAGGATACACTTCGCGCGATATGTAGGCTTAGAGTCTTGATGAAAGACGCTTGTGTATTTTTCAGTTATTATGGAACTAAACATTTCAGATTACTGGGAAAAGCTTTTTGGTTTTAGTAGTAGTTTTGTTTGTGGAAATGCCAGTCTTACCATGAGAGCGTTATTGATTTTGAACTGTATCATCAATCAGTTTTTGTGGACTTATAAATGCAATGATATTCAACACTTGCACCAAAATAATATTTGTTAATAGTGAGGAGTTTCTGAATTGTGCTATACTCATAAACTTATTTTCACAGATTCATCTTGTGTCCTGGCGCCTATCCAGGTCAATTTACCCCAGGGATTGGCTTACCAGGACATGCACAGCTTTCTTCAACTCCCAACTCCCCGGCCAATTCACGCACATCTTCCCCATCCCCCCACCCATCTCAGGTTGGTGGTAGGTCTAACTTCCCCCATCCTAGCATTTATAAACAGGTCAGTATGGCAGCCCCTCAGGATCTTCAGTTGTGCCAACTGCTTCGTGTGCTCGACCTGGATCAATATTATGACAATCTGAAGGAATTTTCTGTCAAACAGGTCAGTCAGTGGTTAAAAATTTTGCCCATTTTTAATTTTATTGTTTGACGAAAGAAAAATCTAGGATATTCAAGAGATGTAACCAATTTGCCAAATGGTACTTTGCTAGAACTCCACGTCTTATCTGAAAGTCAGATTTGCTTGTCCATTTTTTTTTGCTCTGCCTCACATCATTATCTAATTGTTCATGATATCGTGATTGGCTGAAAAAGTTTAGACATCTTTGTCATGGGTCACCTAAAGGTTTAATAGATGTGAACAGTATTGCCCTTCCTTTTCTGAGCATAGTTATTCTCTCATTTTATAAACATTACTACTCTTTCTTTATTACTGGAAAATGAGCTTTGTCAGAGTTTGGATTATTTGCATTTCACAGGCTCCAAAAGATATTCAGAGGAAATATTTTGAATCTATTAATAGAGCATATATTGCAGAACTGCACACTCTTCTCAACACTAGGAGAAACATATTGGCCCAAACCCACCGACTTGAATGTCAAACTCTATGGTGCTCTGCCAGAACTGCAGAAAACCATAGATTTTCTTAAAAGAACAAATCTGCAGATTTAGATTTGGTGAAGGAAAGAAGAAGAAGAGGAAAACTCTATCAATTTGTGGTAAATAGATAAGTGAGATTTGTATGGTCATGTTTTGAAATTGTGTCAAGCTGATGAGGCTATTCTGACAAAGTTTTTTAGTGGCTGCTATTTTAATACCCCATTGGTCGTCTTGCATCTGCAGATGTTTTCAATGAGCAAGGAGGATTTTGCTGAAGCTGGTCTACCTGTTGAAGCTCAAGCCAAACTTAGGTCTCACTTGGATCAGATTAAGTGAGTTGAAAACATCTGTATTAAAATTTGCACCCACTGGTTTTGCTCCCCTGCATCCATGCCCAAATTCATAAACTTCATTGGGGGGGGGGGCCACTTTTTGTAACTGGAGCTTTTCCCAATAACGATGCTTTCATATATAATTTTGTAAGCTGCTGCTTTAAAGACAACAGTGGATGCTTAACGGATACTGGCCAAGGGATTTCTATGTGTCTGTTATGCTGCTTGGCATCTGACATAAAATGCTGTCAGTATGATCTTAACCTTCTCAATCTGGAAGGAATGTGCTCTAACGTAGAATATGTTCAACAGACTGGACATTGTCATATTTTTTAAAAATCACAAAAAAGTTGTAAAATTAAATATAGCTTCAGGAATAAAAACTGGCAGCAGACAAGGGTAGAACTAGAAATTTAAAGACAAGTTTACCGTGGGAACTATAAAATTTGTTGGATTATCCTGCTTATTTCTTTTTTTGGGTCTGGTAAAGTGAACTCTTTCACACATGTGGCTTTTTTTTTCCCCCATCAGACGAAGTCCCCCAGAAGTTAATGGTGTGGATTACCCAATCAACAGGACGCCATCTGGCGAGGTCTCCCAAGCCTATACATACTTCTACCCATATCCCAGTCCACCTGCCTTTCCTGTGGCCTACTTTGCACCCACCAGTCTTGCCCCCTTGCAGCCATCTCCACATTCGCACATCCCAGGAGGTGAACCCTCTCCTGCAAACTCAGAGGCCTCTAGTCCACCCCCCAGCCCATTGCTTGCACAGATGGGAGCACTGTCCATGGAGCACGGGCAGGGTCACCCAGTCATCCATGGACCACCCGGTGTGGGACCCCCTCTTTCCATGATGTCTCCCCCTGCTGCAGTGGCAGCAGATTCTCTAACAGTATCAGATGTCAAATTGTTAAAGAAAGCAAAGGGTCAGCATGTTGATAGTTCAGGTTCAGAGGAAGATAGAGCTACAGGTAAAGTAATTGCTTTCTTTGTACAGTTGTTCTGTTTGGTTTTGCATGGAAGCAAGTGTAACAGCTGAGGTTGTTCTAGCACGTTATAGTAGGGGAGAGTTAGTTGATCTAACTACAACCCTTTAGAAAACGAAACTATTACAGCTGCAAAATAAATAAACACGAGATCCGACGATAGATTAAATAATACTAAAGTTTAATAACTGTATAGTGAACAATAAATTACTAGGAAGACACCAGCGAAACTAAATATCTACGCCACACAAAAGGAAACTCACTTACTCACCCAAGGCCAAATCTGGCGTAAACATTCGTTTCCACAACGTTATCGAATATTCGGGAACATACTAATATTTACTGAACGAGTCAAAACACCTGACAACAAGCGGGCGAGGAAAAAACTACTCACTAGGAAAGAAGGTCAGGTCACGGAGTACAGTACACTCTGGCGGTTTGTCCACAATGAAATGAACACATGCTCACCAGTGTAACAAGAAAACGGGGGACGGCAAGGGATAGCTTGCAGATGCTACAGCAAGTATGATGAAAGGGTGGAACCATCTCGTGCTAAACCTGATTTCAGTTTTTTTTTGTTTGTATATGTGACTATTGTTGGAAAAATTTTATCGAAACAATATTATGTAACTCAATCATAGGCTATTCTTGAGAATTGAATCACGATTTCATTTTTCATTACTGGTCAATTGTATCAGTTGATACAACTTTGCTTGGATGTCATTATCATGTAAGATAAAAGTTGTGGTGGCATTTATTTATTTGCGCTAAAGTTTTTGTCACGTAAACAAAATAATAAATTACTGCAACAAATCAGTTATTGGATTTGCAACAATGGGTGTTATGTGATTGGAGAAATATTACAAAGTATTTCTACATTAAAAGACGTTTTGGCTCTTCTAAGATTTTTCTTTTCAGCCCAGTGATCTGTAAAGCATTGCCTTTTACAGTTTAGGAGGGAGTGGGAGGCAGGGAATAAAAAGTGTAATTTCATCTTACCCATTTCTTGGTGATAATAAATTGTTGATGTGCCTTCCCAAAACTATTTTGATATTAGTTTTCATCATTGATGATGTATATCATAGGGGGCCAGTAGTGAACAGTGATCTATACAACAAAGAACTAACCCTGGTTGCCTGCTCTGATGTGAAAAAATAGTAGCAGTTGTCTTATTCAGAGCTGTTTTGTCAAAGGTCATCTTGTCGTTATAGTCGTTGAACAGTGACTAAACTGGAATGCCATAGCTGTTTTCCTGACAGTGCCTTCAGCACATACATTTTTAGCAAGAAATGGATGGAATGTATGTGTGCAGTATTTGTGTGCACCAGCCAAATAAAGAGAAAACTCTGCTAAATGAAATAGTTCATTGATATGACACTGACAGTATAATTTAGTCATATGACATGTATGTGTACAAAAGAGAGAATGCTTTCATTCTGTGATATACTTGTATATCTTTGCACAAAAATTTATTACGGTGAAATAGTGATGTAAATGGCATGTGACATATATATTCAAAGCTGTTAACAAAGGCCTACACTAGCCAAGTAAGTGGCTTATAAAGTATCCCAGTATCATTTTGCTTGTATTCACTGAGTTTCATATCAGTACAGTCTACATATGAAATTCAGATGCAGCAGCATGTCACCTGTCACCTGTCGGCTTCATCGTCATCGATGTTAGCTGCTACAGTGGATGTCACGACAAAATCTCCTCCACCCAATCCTGTCCTTAGCTTTCCTAGTTAGTTCACTTATTTCCAGCTGGCTGACTTTCTTGATGTTATCGTGATATGTAATGGGTGGTCTTCCTTGTTTTCTCTTTGTTTCTGTCTTTCCTAGAAGGATTGATATCATAAGGGCCGTGCTTTTGTTTCGGGCCGCGTGGCCGATGTATGCAAGTCTTCTTTTATTTATTTCAGGTGTTATTCTTCTGGTGGTGCCAAGCTGTTCTAAGATGCTTGTATTTGTTCTCCTTTCTGTCCAGCATGTAGGGGAAAGAATTGGTCATAGAAATGAACAAGAAATTGTGAGGGTGAAGAATGTAACTAGTGACATGCCCTCTATCTTTATTTCTTCCCTCCCAATGTCTTCCCAAAAATGGTTACAATTAATGTTCTTAAATGTATTCCTGTTTTGTTTGCTTTTCATTTCAACAGGTCAAAGTTTTGAGCAGGGGCCGGGAAAGGTAAAAGGTCACGGCCGTGCCCAGCATTCTCAGTCTCTGCCTGTGATCAACCCAGCTGCTGTCTCAGCCCTGGAAGAGGCCAAGATCTCTGTCATGTCAGCCCCACCTCCCAGCCACCCTGCTCTGGTCAACAGTGATGCTCGGAGAGATGGCACCCCACCACCTCACACGTTTCCTGTACCTTTGGCAGCACCACCCTCCCAAATGTCCAACAGTCCAGGGACAGTGGTGAACGGATACATATCCGATCCCCCACCCCTCCCACCATCTGCTCTACCTAGGACTATGTTAAGCCCTCGACCTTTCAAAACTGCTCAGCCAACTCACACAGGGCCAGGCATACCCAAAAATGTGATACCTGCCTTTGATATGTCACTCCCACCTCATAACCTGGCCAAAAATGGTGGAGTAACTCCAATCATTCATGGAAATCTGCCCATCCATCCCTTCATGACGCCACCTAATGTATCCACAATTCCTTCCACACAAGTTATGGGAGTTCCACCTGCCAGTCTGCAAACTAACAACACACTTCATTTGGGACCGCAACCTCCTCCACCCCCTTCATTGCTTACTGAAGGTGGTACTGTTTATTCTTCCTATCCAACAATGTTTGCACGTGGAATTCTCACCACTAATGCCAACTCAACTGCCATTATGACAACCACGCAATCCCATTCTGTCATGCCACCTCTAAGCCATTCCCCGTCTCCAGTGGCCACCGCTGTGTGTGCAGACCCGGCAGCACCATTCATCCCTGAAGTTGTAGATGCCAATCGACCAGATGGACCTAGTCTCACCCCTCCCAGCCACACGCCACCCAACATCAGTGCTTTCAAATCTCAGACAAATACCAGTGGCCCAAACTCAGGTACACCTAGTCCCCCTCTTGTATCTACGGGTCCTAAGCAACCTGGCACCGCTGAGGCATTTGCTGGACGATGCCAACAAGTTATATATATCCCCAGTAATGCCAATGGATTTTTGCCTCGCCACTTTTACCCCCACCATCAGCAAGGTCATCAGTCTCAGCAACAGCACTTCCCCAATGGAATCGCTTCTGACTGGATTCATCATGGCCCTCGCTTTCCGGCTGGGCTACCTACTGGTCAATTGTTGCCCTTTTTATATGGCAACAGTGTTTATCCTCCTCACAACCCGACCAATTCAGCCAACACTATACCCACTTGCGTGGCCTCAACGCCAGCCACCAATCAGACTCAGTCAAGTGGAGTAACTAGCAATAAGACTGCTTGCTATAATTGTGGCCAAGCCGGTCATAAGGGTGCAGAGTGTAAAGAAAACACCATGGAGAATATGTCAAGTGAGTATGCATGAACAACACGCAGGCAGAGTGTGATGAACAGAAAGTGGGATGAATGGCACAGAAACTTAAAATTTTATACTTCTTGAGAGTTGAATGCCTGCTACAGTAAAATTATACCAGAAGCATTAGCTGCATTTCAAGGCAGTATTAACTATTATTTTGTTGCATCTGTTTTATAAATCAAATCACAAAATGGTAAAATTTTAAGTAGAAATCTGAGCAAGCTCATCTGTGATTTGTACATGTGGTAATATGAATTGATGTCATATTGTACTTTGTTTTTAGATGTTAACCTTTCTTTTTATTTCTTGTATATCATGTGCTATGAGGAGAGCTTCTCATTTTTATACATTTCTCCTTGAATTATGTTTTGCAGATCCATTTCGTTTGAATATCAGCAAGCCCAAGTCTGACTCGGAATGACCCAGGCTACTAGTGGGCCATGGAGCTGTGAAAGCCTAATTGCGTGTACTTGTTGGAGGAGGGACTGGGCCCTGTGATGCATCGATGAGGAGTCCCAGGAACTACAGGCTCTATGTTACACACATCCTACCATGGCCTTGCCTTTACTATCATCTACAGTTTCTGTCCTTGTGATTAAGCTATGCTCAAGATGGATGGGAAAAAAGGTTTCCAAACTTGACTTGTTTTGACAGCTCCAATATCGTGTGTGGAAGAAAAACAAACAAGGATCGGATTGATTCCCTTATGTTCTATTAACCCTGTGATGGCAAATTTGTATTCAACATAACAGGAAAAACTGATGTGGAGTGCTGGAGAATTTCAAACTACTTTTCCAATGTGTGTGCTGTGTGCTATTGTGAATTCTGACAATGTTGGTTGATATGAAGTATTCTTAACATATTTTCCTGACAGTAACATAGGCATTTTTTTTTCAAATTATTTTAATATAATTTTTTTTTTTTTGATGTGTGCGCGTGTGGCTTGAGGAATTGAAGTATTTATAAGTTTGTTTTCAACACTTTCAACTTGTTTAACGAAACAGTTAATCATACTTTGCTCAGATTCATCAAGACTTCGTTGTGGCCCCATGTCCAGGATAGTAATTTTGGTCTCATTAGTGCACTGAATAGAAACACTGAAATCTTCAAGTGCTGTGAAGTATATACTGTTTGCATTGAATCTTTCATGTGTCGTCTTTCTGGACTAACATGAAAGGCCACTTTTGACTCGCAATCCAACCAAGGGGGGCAGGATTGAGAAGATAAAATTCAAGCTGTGGAGATTTTTCAGCTTGTGCCACAAAGTTATGGAGTTAACATCGATGTAATCACAACATGGAGTATTGTTTCTACAGAATGCCAAGAAATATTTTTGGTGAACGAATATGTGTATGCTACAACAAATAATTCATTTTTAATCTCATCAGATAAATAATGGGTATGATATTTCTGATATCTGTATAGTCCCCAAAAAAAGAAACAAACAAAGAAAAGGAAAGATTATATTTTACTGAGAGGAAGTGGATGATGCTCAGATGGACAGTACAGTACAGTTATTTAGCATTTGCTGCTCGTGCTGATGGTGGTGTTTTTTATTTTTTTATTTTTTCGATTGTTGGGAAACAGATGAAGAGAAAAGAAGGGGCTTGTTCATGGCTCATGAGTTTTCTGAATTGAATTTGTGACATTCTCCTTTCAGTCTTGGTCTTTGACTTTGGTGTGTGATTTATAATTCAGATTTGAAAGTCACATGTGCTGACCTAATCATATTCATAGACTGGGACTCCAAGACAGTACAGTAGACCTCAAGTATAACGGCCTTGGATTGAACGGGACCTTGGTTACAACGGCATAAATTAAAATCCCCATTTCATAGTACTCTCCTCATAAGTAAAAAAAACTTTTTTACAACGGCGGCACATAAAGCACACCTCTGATACAATGGCATTTTTTGTTCCGACGGCACGGAATACATTGAGCAAAATATTGCGCCGCTGAGCGGTCTATCGGGAGATGGGCAGAGAGGGAATGCGCGGGGGGGGGGGGAGGGGGGGGTTGAGTGATAGTGTTATGACCAGTTGCTTTATGCGAGATTGTGTAACTGTAGGAGATAGGGTGGTGGGATGGGCATGCACCGCAGAGGTGGCCGATGACGCAAGACGTCGTACGTGGTCAGTCCTTTGTGTGAACGTATGGCCAACCAGGTAAACAGGACCCACAAGACTGGCACACGTGTGTGTAAACCTAAAAGTAAAAGTTTAAAGAAAGGGAGTGGTCATTCTGCGCGCGCTTCGCGTGTAGATCTATGCCACTTCCTATGCGACCTTTCATATGAAAGCATCAACATTCACTTTTTGAGAAAGAGAAACTGCACTGTGATATAATGATGGCAACAACAGACCTCACAAGTCTCCCCGCTTTGCTTGGAGTCTTCCTGTTTTTATGTGGAACCCCGCCCTCCCCGTGTTCCTTTGAAATCTCCCCGTTTCTGGGAAAGGGGAAAGAGAAAAAAAAATTCAGTCAAGTTTTGCCGATCACATGAAAATTACTGATTAAGCTTTTTCATAAAGCCGCTTGGCTGATACAGTGTATGTATTTTTCTTTGAAGAGCGTGGGGCAGTGCCCACTCGGTTGGGGGTAGGGAGGGTTGGGTAGGATCTAACGCAGAGGGGACCTGCGCGGCCAAATTCAATCTTTTTCCCCTGAGAACGGTTTCGAGACTGATCGGCGCCGTCAGGTCTAGGGAAGTGTCGGTCTACTTGCTTTGTGTCCATCGGAGATGTTACATGAAGTGTGGCATAACCCAGCTCGAGCGGGAGAGTGAAGGTGGGATGGAAACCGTCTGCTTACCTGGGTCAGACGTCTATTGCTCTATTGCCAGACGCTCGTTTTTGATTTTTAAAAAAAATTAGTTTTTTTTTTTCGGAATATGGAAAGAAAGATCATAGACGGCACTTGTGGAGGCAAGTGATGGCCAGATAGGACCACTGCTGCGTCCTCGTGAGCATTATTATGTATGCAGTAGTAGTATCATTAGGGAAAAAAAGACTCAGCTGAGGAAAATCGCCTTTTCAAAAGTCTTATCTGATGGGGGGGGAAAAAAAAGCTTTCAACAAGAAAAAAAAAACACACACAAAAAATGTTGAACATATAAGAGAAACTGAAAATGCTTTTCTCTTGAAATGGAGGCGAATTTTCTTTGCTTTCGGGACAGGCCCTATGTATTTAGAGTGCTTTCCCTTTGACCTTGCCTATAACAGCACCTCGCTTTGAACGGCAGTTTTGCAGTGGTCCCATAAATGCCGTTGTATCCGAGTTCCACTGTAACAGATTTTTGCCCATAATATTAAACATGCACAAGTTGGAAAACACAAAACAATGGCAATATAAAAGTGGTACACCAAGGATGGTTGAAAGATTGCAATGGAATGTTAAATGTATACTGACTTTGGTGTCTTGAATACTTTTCAAAATATCTGTGCAAGAGGATTGTAACTCGTTGTGTGGCCTTGAACAGAACGACATGCAAAGTTGCACATCTGGGTATTTGAAACACAGATATCCTTTATGGGGTGCAAAGATTTTTAATTTAAATGAAAACTTTTTAAAAGCAACTTTTTTTAGTTCCACATTATGAAATCCCAGACAGCAAAGAATTGAAAAAAAAAAAAAAAAAAAGATTAATCAATAATGAATAAATAACCAAAATATTTTCTCATAAATTTTGGTACATGAGGAAGAGATCTGAAAGAAATGTTAGACAAGTGACCTTATTATGTATTGTAAGTTTACTTGATGACAGAAATTATCAGCTGTTGGTTGCCATGGATAGTTTTGTTCTTGTCCCTTTGCTATACATAGTCCTGACTGTTTACAATTACATTGAGTGTTGATAAATTGTTTCTGAGCACAGTCAAAGAAGATTCTTCCGAACTTCTGCCCTGCTCCAAATCTTCCAAATAGATGAATAAGTGGTTCAGGTGGCTCAAGGAAGTTGAAGGAATGTTGATCTTCCTCCCCCTTGACTTGTTGTCAAACACCAGTGCTAAAATGAAAAGCTGCACAAACCTGTTTTTGTCATTGTTTCCAGGAGGCAAGTAGTATATTGTTAAATGATTGAATTACCTGTGGGTGTGATATATCCAACAGTGACAGTGACAGTCCAACCATATGTATGACCAAATAATTATTATAAAACAGTAACCGTGTTCATGTCTTTATCTCCGTTCCATGGGATTGACTGGGCCAGTTGATGCATGTTATCAAGGTTTGCTGTATTGTCACCATCTGATAATATAGTCTCATTTTTGTAGTGAGAGTGGGTGGCTGTTAAAATTTTGTTAAAATTATAGCTGAAGTCTTAAATGAGGCTGAAAAGTGAAATCATGTTGATACAGTTCTGAATATAAGAGATTAATTTATCACAAAGATTTGAAGGGGCTTGAATTGTATTAAATTGTACACATTAATGAAGCAGATATCTGTATATATATATTGTAAATATTAAATTGATACATGTACATCTTTCGTAAGTTTTAATAGGGTGTCTGGCGGGCAGGGTGCACTGATTTTCATCCATTTAACTGTAGGTTTTGTTGCAGTGATAATTAAAACATTAAAACCATGCAAAAACTATTGAGGCAAAGGCTTTAGATACGGGCCCCAAGTGGTTGGTATTGTTGCCAGGGGGTCAGTTAGACAATCGAGGGCGGTAACTAGGGGTTTGCTGAGCAGCAGAAGGTAGATGAGAGAAAATGAAAATGTATGTCGTGTCTGATGGTTATATTTGGAAGTGATCAAGTGCGTGGATTAAATGCGTGTGTCATACCTTGTCCTGTACATCTATACAAGCATACTTTCTACCACTTTAAACAAAAAAATAGTGTGTATTATTTTAGTTATGTATATTTATTGTGAGTTGATGGTGGACAATGGAAAGAAAGCGCAGGAAATGGTTTGGGAACTTCTGCACTAGGTTGGTTTTACACACCAGGAATTGCATAAAATGTAATTATATGTGAAGAAGAATGGAAAACTTTCTTGCAAGATTTTGTTTCGGAGTGATGACTATGGGGAAGTTTGATGCCAAGGGAAATGCTGCTGCATAATGTACTATTTATATAATATAGAAATCATGCATTAAGCCAAGGATCATATGATGATGAAAGAAGTAAGACTAGCTGATTTTCGGTAAAGAATATCAAAATGCTTTCATGATATGGCATAGTGGTGGCCTGTTGTACACGATCTTGCGTTCTGGATATGGCACAAAGAGGAATTCTGTATAGTTGAGGGCAGTAGTAAGCCAGTTATGTTCATAGAATAGTTGTAAAGCTTACAGTATTTGTTTATTAAACGACATAACGAGCTTATCTTCTTGTTCCCTGCAGAGCAACTATTGTATTGTGTTAGTTGTTAGTTGTCTTGAGCCACCGATCATTTTGAAGAGGCAATGAATGTGAGACCGGATGGTGCAGAAAATTTGGTATCAAATGCTTCAATATTTTTCGGATAAAAGAAGAAAGAAAGACCCATAGGTTAAGCACCTGATAGTGTGTATGCATATTTTATTGATGTTCTGAAGTTTTTATAATGTATTTGTATTGGGTGGCATCTGGTGCTAGACCCACTGGCATACCTCTATGAGATCAAATTTCAGACCTGTTGCAATACAACTGCATGTAATCAATAAAATTACTCTAGTCAAAATGCTAAACTTTACTAATTGCATTTAATCAGAAATCAGATCATATTTTCATCAGGGTGTCAAATAGAAGCATCCTTATTGGACTATCATTAGTGTCAATTTCATAGTCATCTACCTCGTTGTCAAAGTATACTCCACTGTAAAATTCCACTGGTCTTTCTCATTGGAATTTAATTATTGGTCACTGAAAAATGATTGATTGCTTTAATTGGCAAGAATATGTGCATGTCATGGATGGAACTTTGTGTAGTCTTTCTTAGAAAAGACAACCATGGATTTTATTTTAATATAAGAAAAGAGCATTGTTCGATTGAATACATACATCTTGTTGACCAGAAACCTATCATCTCCAGTTTAACACCCCCCCAGTTGGTTGAGTTGAAGATTTTAGTCCAATATTGAGGGTAATTCCAAATCTTCATGCATTCAATAGTCAAGATACAGTCATACAGTGTATATGGTATGCACACTTGATGGCCCAGTGGGTGTCTGTTAGTATTGGATTTTCTTACCTCACATAAGCACTGAAAGGTAAGGTAATGAGGTGAGGTGCAATAAAAGCTGTTTTTTTTTATTATGTTAGCATTTTTTGGTCAAGAATGTTTGTGGGTTTTATGAAGTATGAAGCTGTGTGCCATGTTGAGTTAATCCCCTCCAGCAAATACCCTTTAAGAAGCTGCATTAAAATGACAAAAAATACCTCAAAATTGCATGGTGATTTTGAGGTATTTTTTTTAGAAAGTCAGCACTTTTCATGGACTGAAACAGTTTCAGTATGTCAATAAAAAGATTAATCTTTGTGAAAATAATTTGACATGCATGTGAGGTGATGCAACCGTGGCAACTGAAACTACACGGCTGCCAGAACAAATTAAAAATGGCTCTAAGGATGCTAACTGCTGATTTTAATTCTGAATGAACAAGTTTGCGTGCAGAAAGTGCCACTGGTTTTAGGGGCTGCTAGTGCTACTAAAGAAAAAAAAACAACAAAAATGATGTGAAGATGAGATTGCAGCTGATTGTTACAACGTGAAAGACAAGATGAAACCAAGGGCAGTTGCAATTTTAAGATGCCCCCTTATTTTTTTTTTTTTTTTTTTTTTTTAAACCACCATATTCAGCAATCTTGCTTCAGTGACTGCATTTTAACATTATAGGCTTGGAATTTATAGATTGATCATATTGATGATCATTCCGGCATTCCCTCTTCAATTCCAGCTTTTTTATTCTGTTTAACGTTTCCTTCCTTGTACCTCGCAGGTGACTTTAAACTTAAAAAAAAACAACAACAGAATATCTTACTGTCATGGATCTGAGAGCAAAACATTTTAGATGTATACTGCTAGATCAAATGTTTTTTAATTAGAGCATTTTGACACCATGAGGTACACTGTTACCCAAAAAACCCACAGAGGTCTTGTTTGGGATGCATTTTTTCAAAGGAGAGAGAACGTAAGACCCTCAGTTTTTCCATGTTGAAGGTTAAGCATACATTTTTTGGTCAGAAAAACACTGGTGCCAGTTGTTTTAAACTGTCACATTCAGTTGTGGCAAAGTTCATTGTGCAGTGAAATTACAGTCATGTATCAGTGTTTGGTCCCTTTCATATATTGTGTATTTGCCTTTCTGTATTGTGAAACAAATTCCTACTACTGTGCTGAAATGTGGAAAAATGTTTGCCAATATCAGCAAGAAGAGCACGCATATTAACACCAGCAAAGCTGTTGTTAACATGTCAACACTGATAATGTACCATATCTTTCCTGTGTCAGATTGTGACTCCAAGCAATCGCATTGTCTTTCTTCTGTTGTGTAATTATCTTGTGTTATTTTTTAAATCATTAGTTAATGTCTGCCATATTGAAGCATAGATGCCAAAAGAAAACAGACAGCAAGCTTTTCAATACATTTGTACGTGGAGGAAATGAAAAAGAAGCCTTGTGGCCACGCTATTTTATTGTGGGCTCTTTAGAGCTTTAGAAAAACTTAACATTGTACATGTATGCATATGTAATACACTTTATTCTGGTCTTAATTTTAACTACTAATCTGCACTTGTTTCACAAATCTGAATGTAGATATTATGATAATTTGTCTTTCAGTGTATATCAAGAATTGATGAAACTTGAATGACTTGGATCAGTGTTTTGTACACAGCAGTTGAAGCCATGGAAATCCATGCTGTCATAGGGAATTATATCAATAATAGCTAATGTTAATGTGTTTCGTTGGAAATTAAATGCTTTTATGTTGTTGTTTTTTATTTTGTTTTCAAATATGTCTCATCCTGGTTTTTCTGGATTCTTGAAAGTTGCTGATGTCTCAGCAAGCTCAGAAAATATTTTGTTGGCAAAGAGTAACAGCTGAGTCAAATTTCATTTGGGACAATTGATTTTGTAAATAGGGCTCTTGCTTTACTCTCACTTCCAGTAATTACTGATAGAGTGGGTTTATCAAGAAAAAGTAGGAGGTCGCACAATTTTTGGATTTGATCTTTGGCAAGATTTAAATTGTGCTTGGCAAGATCTGTTAATACATTTCACCTATTGCCACTCCTGACTTTCGGTGAGGCCCCTCAAACAAACTTAACAAATGTGGGCCTGTCAGGATCTTTCTGGTCTCTTTATTTCCTCCCTCCTGCCACACATTCAATGTAATGTCTAACCAGTTCAAAGTTATCTGGAGAAATATCTGGAAGTAGACAGGCTGGATAAAGGTTGTACATCTGCGGAACTCTTGGATGTTATCAAAATCAGGAAAATCTGATAAAGTGATAGCACATGAAGAATATGACTTGACTACAGAGTGGGGTCTAGCATTATATATAGTGAAATGTCTTTAAATTCATTGTGTAATATTTAATATCCTGTTTAGTGTACTGTCTGTTTACATTCGTAGGGCACATCGTCGGTGTAGAACAATACTCCTGTAACCCACAAAATATGTTGATGGGGTTACAGGAGTATTGTTCTACACTGACATGTTTTGTTGGCTTTTTTTTTTTAAGCCTCACTCTTAATTTTATCTTACACCCTTTCAATATTCATTTAGTAAGTTGGCAGGAGATGCCCAGTAGTTATGTACTGTATATAATGGAGGAATTATTTTTTTGTTATGTGCATCCATATAACATAGTGCCAGTCTCAGTTGGCTGCAGATAAAGCTAGCTTGCAGTGTCTTAGTGGTTAAGGTTCTTCATCTGCATGGGAGCGGGCCCAGATTCAAATCATGCTTTGGGCGGGATCCAACCTGATTAATTTCCCTCAGTGTTTTTAATGGCAGTTGCTCATCAGTGGCCTCAACCTGGTCTCTGCATGTACTTATGGTTGCATTGTGCTGGAACAGACATAATACAGGGTTCATACAGGTCCTTAAATTGAAAGTCCTTCGTTTTCAGAAAAAAATTTAAGAGCAGGGATGTAACTAGGCCCTGAAAAAATTTATACAAAATTTAGGGTGGTGAGTGGCAGTGAATACCAATATCTCTGCACCCATTTACGAATGCCCATACCACAACAGAATTAAAGACCAAAAAAATTACTCATATTACGTTTAATGGTACATGTATTTGTATGGGATGGTACAGGCTTAAGATTTTGATTCATGACAGCATGATTGTACACTTTCTTTATCAAGAAAGTCCAAAATGTCTCTTGTAGAGGGCTTTTTCGATTTCTTCTTGAAGTTTTCATCATTGTCACCGTCAGATGTTTCTGCCTTTCTCTTTACAATAGTTGGGACTAGTGGGTACAGCCGATGGGGATGCAGCCAGTTACCAAGCCAGCTTGGGCTGTTAGTTTCATCATGAAGGCAGTTGTCAGCTTTGTTTTGTGCCAGGGTATTATTCTTTACAGCTTTGCTTTTGATTTAAAGGATGGTAGCATACTTGCTAAATTCTTTGTTGCCTGGCTCCTGGGCTGCCTTCCATTTCTTGTTTTCCTTGTGAGCATTTGCACGAGAAGGCTGTTTAAACACCTTCTTACTATTGTGTGCATAGTTAATGGCGGCATCACAATACTCACATTATGCAAAGCCACTGATCTTGTGCTTTCTAATGCAGATTTAGTTGCAAATTGGGTTTCCACCGTCGACTATTTCATTGTGGTTCATCCACTTTTGGAGAGTTTATTCTGTAGAACTGTCATATCGTACTTATCAACAGAGGCTATGTTGATTAGGGCATGTTTATTATGGTTTAAAAACTGAAACAGAGGCCATCGTGTTGACATAGCCATGCTTACAATATGCTGCACTCTGACAAGGTTGACCCGAACCGCAAGCTAGTAGATCTTTCCAGTATGCATTTATTAATAAACAACAAGGCGGTTTTGCCAAATTTGACGTGAATTTATTTCACTGCCCATAAGAAACAGATTTAAAGTTCCAGCTGCTAGCCTAATGGATGGGAATTACAGTCGACTGACAAATTTAACAGAAATTGCATGTAACAGGAAACTTACATTCTCGTAAGAAACAAGATGGAACCTGTTCTGACAATTTTTGTTCAGGAGAATAATAATAATAATAATAATAATGTATAGCATTTATATATACGTCTGATTTTTTTGTTTGTTTTCCTGTCACATTGATACTTTCGCTTTCTTTTTTTTTTTTTTCCACACCTGAAATGCTGTCTTGACCAGCATTTTCATCTCCTGGTCCCCTACTGATTGTCCGTTTTGGACCTTGCCAGGGGCTTAGGCAGCCCTGCAGACTCCCAGATTTGACTCTGACCATTTAACTGACCTGTACTATTCCATCTCTGAACAGCGTTAAAAGTTTTTGAATTTGGAAAATATTTCAGTCCTTCAAAATATGTGAACATTTTGCAATTTAGTTCTGGTGGGGCGCTTGATAATCAATACTTTAGTACAGTTATTATATAATATTAGTAACAATTGCTGTGCTTGCACAGTACATATATTATGCAGGGTATGTTTGGTCACTGAAATCAAAGATACCAGACACAGTAAGATGAGAACTCTCTTCTTCACCCTTCTAAAAAAATTGTGCACACAGTTTGTCCGTTTATCAGGGGTGGGGCCCATTGCATGAAAAGAATGCTTATGGTACATTGATGATGCAGATTTGTTACAGTGCTACTGTAACTTTAAAAAAAAAAGCCAGATTTTCCTTAGAGCGTTTGCAGTTATTATTACAAAATAAGTGACTTCAATCAAGGCCTACAGTGAAAGCTGAACAGAGAACAAAATTCAGTGTTTTCCCTTTTGTGATTTTGTAAAATACAGCACTGTTCAGGACTTCATGACATTTGCCGCTGGGTGACGTGAAATCTGCATGCTAAACACGCTAGCTGTCTATCTTATTGTATCTAGTATCCTTGCTAGAAGTCGCAACCAACACCCGCATAAACATAAAATCATGAATCAGAGCATAGACAAGTCGGAGTTTAGAACAGATTTGGAAAGAAAGCTTCGGGCATTATTGTTGATCCACGCATGGCTTTTCTAGATCTGGTTGTTCAGTTTGTTTAAGTTTTCAGATCATCACATAGTGCATTAAATCCGACAAGTACATGTTGATTGTTGCATGCAGATCCTTAATTTTCTTTATTATGGGTCCGCAAAAAGTTCTCAAAATTAGTTTACAAGACATTACGTGAACCCTGATCCCAGCAAAACAAAGCAGACAAAGCCAGATTCAAGTGAACTGGAATCATTGACATGTCACTTTCTTACAAATTAATGCTTTTATGTGTAAATAGAATTGAAATGTGCTGAAATTTTGTATATTATATTTAAGTCAAGAAGCGGTAAATGCATTACAAACCCAGCACCTGTGTCCTACATAACTGTTTCCTCTTTTACGTTCTACTTAGACATACATGTATTTGACTCAGTGTGGATTTTATCCATGGGCATTGTGGACATAGCTTGTGATGATACAATTGTTTTCAACATTTCAGTGGACATTGAATTCTAATTTGTTTTGCCTCATATTGGAGAGAAATGTGGACATTGGTTTTGGCATGTCTGTGATTTAATTGTGCTATATTTGTACAGGTTAAGTTGATTCTCTGCCTTTGGACATCTCTACAGGATTGCATTGTCATGGAGAGCTTGGATAATATCAATAAACAGATGGAAAAGTGTCAGAATGCGTATTCAGATTCTTGCACTTATCATGAGTAAAAGTTGACCGGAAAAATGTAGCATGGTCAGAATATCAGCCGCAATTTGCATTTTGCCACAAGAATTGAAATGTACAGCAATTACACACCTGAAGTCTCTTTAAAAGTGTCCCTCAGTAATTGAACCCAGACAGGACCCCACAAGTTACTGAAGCCAGTCTCATGGTGTTGAAGATCTTTATTTTTTATTTAGCCAAAGAATACTGATGGGATGTAGTGTTTGCAAGATTTTTATTTCTATGGACACTGCTTCCTGCTTTCAGAAAGTGTTTTGATTTCTCTTTGACCCATGGCTCTTGCAAAATACATATATTGAAGAATGGGATGCTCACATTAAACTAATGCCAGACATATTTTGATTACTTGTTCACTAATTGATGGGACTTTTGACAGTTTTGGTCATTCCTAGGCAGTTTCCGTGATGTCATCACAGCTATTTTGAAAGTTTTAGCATTGTGAAAATTGGAAAGATCATGAATTTCAGGGAAAGGGAGAGAAAGTGTTCGTGATAATGGGAAAAAATAAAAAAAGGTTTTGAGGGTTTAAATGAACATGTAGATACATGACTGAAATACGAGATTGGCAAGTGTATCTTTTTTTGTTTTGTTTCCTATTTGATTTGAATATTTTGTGAGGGATGGATAAAGAAAAAGTCACTACTGTCAGATATATCTGTATAAACTTGCAATAGTTGCTTGACCTAGTGATGCTGCTGCCCTTGTTGCACATTTTTGTTAAAAGCAGCAGTTGGAATTTTTAGCATGACTGTCTCATCCACGAGGATAATAATAATAATGAAAACTTGTGCCTGTGCTTAATGAAGAAAAGAAAGAAAGAATGAGATAAATAACTTGTAATTACATATGAATGTGTGCTAGGTGTTTAAATGACTTGCAGACAAAAAATGTTGACCTGTAAGTAATACTGAGTACATGTTCTTTAGCGGCACTGCAGACAAACTCAGCTGTCTTCATTATCTGCTCTGCCCTTTATTGCACATAATGTTGGTACTTTGTTATGTCAAATGTTTCCCATGGTATTTTTTTTTTTTTCCCTGCTATGTCAGCTTGTTGACTCAAAACACCCTATGTGATACTTTGCACAATTTTGAGAGAGCATTTTTGAATTGCTATGTGCGGAATGGATCTGTTTTATGATGTTTGCAAAACAAAAACGTTATTTTTTACTCGTGTGTCATAATTGGAGGCTCATGTGTAACTGTGGTAACAGCACATTCAAGACAAGCATATGCTTTTGATTTCACAAAGTGTCATGAGTGATAATATGGGAAAAAAACAACAAATGGAATATCCACCAAGTTGATACAAATTATGGTTTGACTAACATTGGTTGAGTGCGTCACATCCAATCCTTGTCTTATTACATTGAGTTTGTTCCACAGCACAAGACAGCAGGAGGGGCTACATGACTGATCTAAGCATAAACCATCATGCTTCATGACCTGATGGATCATGTTGTTGAAAGTGTCATCTAAGACCCACAGATAATAATAATACATATATATTTAACTTATGGATTTTGTAAGTTGTTCATCATATATGGGTCTCAGAATTTGAATTTCATTCAGAGTATTACTTGTGTTACCATAAAGTTATACTATGTAATCCTATATCCCTGTTGCATTTTTTTCAAATATATATGTGTAAATAGAGCTAATTTTTTAATGTTGTAATGTGTCCACAATGTATACCACTGAATTATGAAATGAGGATAAAATTTTAAAATATGCATCTTAAAAACTTATTTCACGAAAGACAAATAAAAAATGAATAAAATCGTTAAGAAAAAAAAAAGAATGAAAAAAAAATAAATCAAAAAATGGAAAAACAATTAAAATCTGTTCATGTAAGTTGTCATGACCAAAAAAATATTTCAATAAAAAATAAAATAAAAAATGTGTTCAGTAGTTGAATTTATTACTATGTACAAAGTCTGTGTTTGGTTTCCTGTTGAAATGCATTCTGGGGTACATGACCATCTGTCCTCAAGTTAAAATACATGTATGTCAATCACAAAGGGAATCACCACGTTAAGTTTTCCATACTCATTATTCATCGACACACTTTCGTCACTCATGCTGGCACCTCCCATAGCTTCCACACATGATATCAACAACAGAAACCATTATAAATTTTACAGAGGGTATATCACAGTTTATTTGCCTTTTCTCTTATTTGTCCTCTTTCTACTTTCATTGGGGTTACGTTTTGACCACTGAGGTGGATGACGACCAGTGAGGCCAAGTTGTGCTGCCCGGCTACTAACGTCATTTACACTGAAGGGACTCATGTCAGCTATGATGTCATCTGACAAGATGTCCACTTTCTGTAGTGACTTTTTGGATGGACGCTGGTCGGGCTTGGGCTGATCTGCACACAAGATAGGGTTGAGTGCATGTTTTCCACCCTGAGGCCTCGGCAGAGAGTACTAAAAAAAGCAGAAAATTTGATGTTTCACAAAGTCCAGCATATACATGTACATGTAATTTTTATTCTAAACATATTCACAAATCAAAATTTGGTCAGCTAAGATGTGGATATAGCATGGTAGCATAGATAAGATATAGGAAAGAATACTAAAGATACCAGGAGAGAAGTCAAGGCAGCAAGACTTGCCAGGGAACAGCAACTTTTCAACCAAAAACAGTAGGAAGGATCACTATCTCTAGTTTTGGTGGCATTTTACTGCATCTTAGGTTAAGAAGGTGTCAGCTGGTCTCAATATTTAGAAAGACATCGGTAACTTTAATTTTCAAGAGATTATTTCACGTAGATCAAGAGATGGGAAAAAAATATGAACTGAACATTTTCTTTAACATTTCCATTTCCAGCCTGGTTAATCTTGTTTCTTTCTCTCAAAACTTGATGTGTCCCGCGCAAAAATACTACTTGGGTTAATGGCATCACCAGTTCAGACTGTTTTGTTCGTGTTTAAGAATGTGTCATGATAACCTCTTTACTCAGTGCTGAAACAATGTCAAGTACCCATTCTTCACCTTGGCATGGGGGCTGCCATAGTAACTTTCAAGATGATACAGCAAATACCAGTAAAGAAACAAAACTGACCATTGCCCTCTTTTTGAACCCTTCATAATGTAAAATGATTTATAGGAACCATCAGTTCCTGCTAATGTATGCTCACCTTTGTTCCCCTGGTACGAATTGTGAAATTCTTCGCCAACCAGTATTTCACAGAGCCATCTTCCTCTATTGTTGTTGACAAACGCTTCAGAGTTTTGTTGCCACAGTGAGGACAAAATACTTTGCTTGTGTCCTTGGTAATTCTGCAACAATATATTAGTGAACATGATTACTATGAATGCAGGTCCGATTTGTGATGACAAAGTATGCTTGTTTTAAAAAAAATAATCTTACAGTAACATTACAAGTGGTAGGTTTGCATGATGATCACACACTTCAAGTAGTCGCTATGCAACCCACTCCTTGTTTGAAAAGAAGAAGCTTGAGGAGGATGGCTCTCAGGAAATTAATGCATAATAAGGGTGAGGCGTCTAAAAGTGTATGTCTGGTTAGTGCTCAGAAAAATTGGAGCTAAAGAAAGAAAGGCAAGTGATCCCGGTGGGCGACCTCTGCTGCAGCACCAACTGTCAATGTCGTGCAAGGAAGAAGAAAAGCACCTCATGACATTTCAGTCACCCTGCCACCCCCAAAATATTAGGGGACTGCCACTAATCTATCAAGCAGTTCTAATCCTTGCTTTGGATACTAACACATTTCACACAGCTGAGTTGCAGGGGATGATCATTATTCTTGATTTCACTTTATAACATTTTGCAGGCTTTGAAATCCAGAGCAGTCTAAATATTTCATACATGTACAACAACAAAACCCCCTTTTCTCCCTGAGGGACATAATATCCATTAGCAAAATGTTCAAAAATGAAGTTAAGAACACAACACTACAGAGGAAAAAATCCATCATCCGGATTTCCTTCTTCATGATACGAGATCACCACAACTTACCTCATGCAACCATAACATCGCAGCACATAACTCTTAGCTTTCTTGATCAACATTCCATCCACAGACAATACATTCAGGCCCATCTGAATTAACACATTCTGTGAATAGAGAGTTAAATGCTCACACTATATTCAGTGCTAAAAATAAGGTTTTAGAGGTGTTTCAGCACCATCTAAATAGAATAGTAGAGGTTCACTATCTGCTTTAATAAAAAGGAGTCCCACATTAATTTTCCTGTTTTCATGAGAAAAGTGAAAAATTGTCAGCTATATTTAATATGCGTTCCTGGTTAAAGGGGTCCATACACGATCAAAAAAGTCGTCAAAATTTTGATTCAAATTTTTGACATCAAAATTTTGATGAGAAATTTGATCGTGTGTAGGGTGTTTTGATGTCAAAAAAAAATTTGAATCAAAATTTTGACGGATCAACTTCAGTTGATATTTTTGGATGAGTTGTCAAATTTTTGATACGAGCTATCAAATTTTTGATTCGTTTGTGGGCTCGTGTCAAAATTTTGATCAAATAAATTTCTTTTTCCTAGTTGACAACCAAGACGACAGGACAAGAAATTAAATAAGAAATCACAATGTCTTCAAAGAAAGAGAATGAAAAGAAATTTTTAATAGAGCTGCTTGAGGTGTATCAGACATTGCCGGCACTGTGGAAAATCAAGTCGGAGGACTATCACAACCGGTTTAAAAAAGCTGAATCCTACAACACCCTTTTGAGGAAATATCAGGAATTTTTTAAACAAGGATCAATGGAAGAAATGAAAAAAAAGCTTAACAATATGCGAACAAACTTTAGAAACGAGCTACGAAAGATCGAGAAAAGTTCAAGATCAGGAGCTGGCAGTGACAAACTATACGAGTTCACGTGCATGGTTCATGTCTGCGATGATGTTCTTAAAAGACCAAGAGACCCCTGCCAGGTCAAGAAGTACCCTGCCGGATGTAAGCAACACTGAACAAGACACAATTGATGTAAGTAAATTGTATTTATTATTGTCCCCCAATTTCTTCTAGACATGAAAACTGCAATTGATCCATAAGCCCAGGAAATCTTGACATTCTATTCCAGTTGACTATTGTGAAGTCAACCCTGCACCAAATCGCGTTCAGCTTCATTTTATCCATTAACCATACACAGGCCACACAGTCTCATTTTGATGCACATAAAGTCTGTTTGTATGAAATCATTACATAATTCTGGCATCTTGCCATGGAACTTGTCCTTGTGTGCAAAAGTGTTGGCGGTAAGAATCTCGTACACCGCGTACCACCGCTCCAATGTTTCTACTTCTGCATGTCCTCAAACTTTCAATTAGATGTTCTTCTTCTCGCCAGTCCGCTGGGTGGATCTCGTGATTAGCATCTTCCCAGTCCACACTTTCAGCTCTCAAGTAGTGTTTTGATTTCTTGCGAAGGAAATTGTGCAGATAACAGCATGCTAGCGTAATAGTTGCAGCTTTTTCAGGGGCAAGTTGTATGGGGCTTCGAAATACCCCAAACCTGGTGGAAAGTATCCCAAAAGCATTTTCTGACACCCGCCTCGCTCTGCTCAAGCGATAGTTGAACACGCGTTGGTCATGATCTAATTTGTCCCCTCCGTATGGCTTTAAAAGATTTTCTGTCATTCCAAATGCATCATCTGCGACGAAAACAAACGGCATTTTGCTTCCGTTCTGAACTATTGGCTCTGGTTGCGGAAGGTTCAAAGCGGCTTCTTCAAGGCGTCGGCCGAATTCAGTCGCTGCTATCACCCCTCCATCGGAAACGCGCCCATTAACGCCTGCATCGGCAATAATGAATTCATAATTGGCATTGACAACTGCCATGAGTACGATGCTGAAGAATTTCTTGTAATTGAAGTAAAATGAACCGGATCCGACAGGTTTTTTGATAGCAATGTGCTTTCCATCTATAGCACCTAAGCAGTGCGGAAAATTCCAGGCCGACTTGAAGGCTTCACTCGTCAGTCTCCATTCTTCTGGTGTTGTTGGAATCTGAAAAATGAATTAAATCATGCTATTAAAAATTCAAAAACTCCCCCCCCCCCCTATTTGAACTCATTTTTTGTTTTATTTTGATTGGCATATGTATTTAGTGTAGTGATTAGGAGAGTGCTGTTGAGGATTGAAGTATTGATCCTACTTATTAAGACAGCTTGTTTTAGTTAAATTTATCTGGAGTTTACATTACTAAAAGCTACTAACAGTGGTTACTTTGGGTTACATTGAGTAAACATAAAGTAAAAGGGAACATTTTAGCCTTTAAAACACGAGTAAATCAATAAAACAAATGTCCTTATGAAGCCTGGCACATAGATCTGAGCAAAAAAAAAATAATTCAAAAACTTACGATTGTTGAAATATCGATACCAAACAAAGTCTAATCAAATTCGTGTGTGATTCTATTCCAGGATGAAGGTTGCCCACAAGAAAGTACTAAAGATGGAGAAGCAGAAGACAGCGAGGAACCATCTACATCTACAGCGATAACACGCCCACTGCCCAGACCGACAACGCCGTCATCCTCCAATCAGTCTGTGCCTACTACTACTATCAGAAAACGAAAATCAGCCCCGGAAGCCGAGAAAGCGGAGCTCCTGTCGTTGGCCAAAGCACGCTTAACTGAGCCGGACGACCCATACCTGAGCCAAGCCAAGACATGGGCACATGAATTGAAAAGTATGGATCCCAGGCAACAGTTGTGGGCGAAGAAAGCCGTAAATGACATCTTATTTGAAGGCCGATGCGGAACGCTGCACAAACATTCAGTCCAAATTAATTGTGACACTCCCACACCGCACAGCAGTCGATGCAGTACACCATATTATTCTCAGACGGAATCTGCCTCCTTCTTGAAGAATGACCAAGGCGGACACTTTTCGCAAGAGCCAAATGAATGCATTGGAAACCAAAGCAGTCTCGCTCAGTTTTTCAGCAATTTCAACCCTAACGTTTAAGAAGATTGTGAAAATCGACATTTCTTATGGTGTGCATTCTGCTTTTGCATTTTTGCTTAGATTCCCTTTTTCTTTCATTTGTCATATCATACTAATGTCACTTCATTTTGATGTTCAATACTTTGGTTTAATAATAAACTTTCAAATTTCAAAAACAGTTACATCATGTTGAATTTGTCATTGTATTTCTGTTTTAAAAAAGGCATTGATTTATAAAAGGTACAGGTGTGCCCACCCTCTTGATTCCTGAGGCTAGTTAAAGAGTCTTATTTTTAAACTTGCGCCATGAAGCTTCCTTTTCTGTTATAGCGTTTTCACAGTTCTTAAAAGACAAAGACCAACACATTAACAACAATATCGTACAATGTAAATTCACCTCACCTTTATAACCCCCTCACGCTTCAGACAAACGATAATGGCCTCGCATGTTTCGATGACCAACTTTCCTATCGCTTGTGGCGATGTTGCTGTCAGGAATTTCAAGTCTTCTAAGGAATTTCCAGACGCCAGGTACCTCAGTGTGATGGACAAGCGTTCACTTGGTGAAATGGATGAACGCATTACTGTGTCTTTTTTCCTTATCAATGGCTCAACAAGGCCGAGTAACTCATCAAACGATTGCGCATCCATTCGTAGGAAGTTACGGAAGTCCTCAGGTTCGCTAATACGTAATTCTTTTAGAAGATTAGCATGTCCGTAGGTTCCGCGCTGTAATAACCAGTTCTTGGACCATTTCCGCCGTTTACGAGGTCTTTCATCCGAGTCCAAGGCAATTACAAGTGCTATGGCCACTGATACGTCCATGTTTTTGATTTAAAAAAACGTGGATACATGTGTGGGAAATTGTACATCAAAATTTTGAATCAAAATTTCCCATCAAAAATTTGACGACTTTTTTGATCGTGTATGGGCCCCTTAAGCCTATACTATAGACCAATTAGATGATGTAAAGACAGTGTGAAACACTTGCGAGAGAAGCAATACCCATTTGTACAGTTTCCCTGTAGGCAATTTTACATACAAGTTGTCAAAATATGCATGTTCATTAATTTCATATCACTGGTACATGTAATATGTAATATATGTCATTTGTTATCTTGTATACATATGGGTTCAGTGAAACAACTGGACAGTTTTCTAACAATTTCTGTCACTTAGCGAAGGTTATCATTGGAACTGCTGAAAAAGGAACCTGCAGGCAAGGGGATCAAGTGAACAAAATATGTCTGGAACACCATCATTTCTTTCATGGTTTGCTGCCCAATCAATGCCTTAGAAGCTAAAGTGCTTCTTTGTTGGATGCCTGATTTGATAATAACTAACAGCACACTGCTGTTCAGATCTCCATTTACATAACCATCCTTAAACATAAAGAGCACACCCATCACCTACCTGCATAGCAAAGTCAGTAGTCAGACACCCCACACACACGTCACTGCTGGCAGCTGCTGTCTCCACACCCATGGATCTTTTGACTTCTGATATATTGGCTGGTGTGATCCAACCATCATCATCATCATCCTCTTCTTCTTCTTCTTCCTCCTCTTCTTCTTCTGCTGCATCTTCTGTTTCCTCCTTATCTGCTTTGTTATCCATTTCAACATCTACGGAATCCTTGCTGCTCTGTTGAGTTTCTTCTGCATCAAAATATTCTTCTTCATCATCACTTTCATTCTCATTTTTCTCACCAATCAGGTTTGTAGGCAGGGCCTCCCCTTCACCATATTGCTGGAGGGAGAAAAAAAAATTCCATTAATGAAAAGAGGTTAACTGACTGGGTCACTTTGGTACTATCACCACATTACAGTAAAAATTGTCTGCATTTTTGAGAAGGGCTAAAGAAAACATGGAGGATATCTCTTCAGACATGATTTCTTTCTCTCAATCCCTTTCATTTATATAAGAACAATCAAATTCTGACTTGATGTTTTCAAGTACCGGTATTAAATTATCGAAGCAAATGCATATTGCATGTCAAGGGCTATGTGATAAACTACAATGTACCATAACTTGGTTTTCACAAATTTTTAATTCAGGAGGAGCAAAAACTTGAATATGCAATAACTTTCTTTTTGATAAGACTTAATAGTTATGATATTTACAATAATTTTATTTAATAATCCATAACCCACTCCCTGCGGTAACTTTTGTGGGTGTGGACAGGAACTTTCACCACTATCCAGTTTGAAATTTATATGTAGATGCAGTTCAAAGATGTTTTTTCTTTGATTCAGTATAAACACAAGACATAAAACATTACATTAAAGTATTTAAAGTAAAGGAAAATCAATAAACCAGGATGGGATTCAATATTTTGAGAAACTGGCTTAGATATTAGTGTTGGAAAATTGGTGTCCACTTGAGCTGAATATTTGGCTTTCCATAGCAAAGTGAAAATCCACGAGCCAAATATTCGGCTTACTGTAGCAAATGAGTCAAATTCACTCTGACATGTGTATGAGTTAACAGTGAGATGAATTATGTCACTATTCTTGTTATTACCTGGTCGCACAGACTCACTGAGACATGTGTATAAGTTAACAGTGACTCAAATTATGTCACTCTATTTCCTCTGTTACCTGGTAGCAAAGACTTACTCTATCTTAATACTTAAGCATGAGTTAAAAATGAACCAAATTTTATCATTTATCCTCAGTTTTAACCAGAAGTCTAGACAAGAACTTTTTTTTGACTATCTGGACATTGCTTGTACTTTAGCCTACCTTTGAAGCAACACATATTCCTGAACCATCTTGTCTGCTTCCCACTGTATATTCTGGCTGAAAAAACAACAGAATACTATCAATACACAGGAATACAAAAACTGTTACTGGTAACATGAATATATAGAAAAAAGGTTTGATAGTTATCTTCATTCCATATTGACCAAATGTTATAAAAATGACACAGAAAATCTGTGAGGCTGCAGAACAGCTTGAAGAAAAGACAAAGTAGTCATTTCATACACCGCAAATCAAAGAAATAAATATGGTGGACAGTGTAGGGTTTACCTTCTTGGGAGGTTCCCGACGTATGTGATTTGTTCCTTTAAACTGCTTCTCCAATTCAAAAGCTAGAGCTAGTACTTTCACGTCGACAGCTGACAGTGACCGATAATCTCCTATTTGCTTGGCAAAAGAGGTAACTGAAATAAAAATACTATTTATTAAGATACAGAAACAAAAACAATAGTATTTTATATAACAAATTAACACTTGTACAACTGGCTTCATGTCATGTGACATCTGTGATTTTCAGATTGGTTTTCCCTCCATTCACATTGAAACGGTTAACTAAACTGACAATGCTTTTTCTTTGTCTTTAAATGAAAATGGTCAAAATACCTTATGTTTTTGAAAACAAAAGTTTCCTTTCCCAAGCTTTTTGTGGATGTTGTAGATCAAGGTCTTGACTGAAATTGCTTTCAAAAAAATTAAAAACAATAACCCATTCAGCTCGGATTTTTTGGAGGAGTTTTCGTGGACTTTATTTTGAGTGGTAAAATCTTCACTCAAACAGGCAATATAAAATTCTTATTGTTCATTTATTTATGGCTAAAACAAAACATATTATATATCAAAATAAAAGGAATTAGATAAGCATTTCAGATATGAAATATTTGGGGAGGGGGGGGATGACAGAAATATGTTTGTTAACATGACCAAAAAAATTTAGAAAAAAAAAATTAGAAACTTCATTGAGTCTCACCAGTGCGTAAAATATAACAACTTTATTCTTCTATATTATTCTGCAGTAGTATCTAGATCTAGATCAGATTCATCACTTGAAGCCCTAGTCCACAACAGTCACTAGATCTAGATCTAGCTTCAGAAAAATTCTCAAAAAATCACAGAACTCATCTTGGAACAAATCTGTTCACTTTGTTCAGCCCAGAAAGATTGTGGGAGTAGCTTCCCTTGAAGTAAAAAGTAATTTAAAAAGTTGGGGCTCCACACAGATTCCCGAAACAAGACATCCGATATATCGGATCTCACATATTTGTCGCTACTCCATGCATATCTGATATATTGGATGTCACATGCTAAAGGGGTTAAAATGAGTGGGCCATTCCAATTTTCATAGTCCTTGTTACATTCTGCATAAAACCTACCAAATAGTATGGCATCTCCTGAAGGCTCTTTGAATTTAATGTCCAAAGGAACCATTTTCAGCCTTCGCCTCGTTGCTCTGTCACAACTTTCTGCAATGACTTCAGGAACTGTGTAAACATTCTCAGCGATATCCTTATATAGGAGTAATAAAATAATGGAATGTATGAGTAGCTTGATTACCCATCTTTCTCAAAATCATAAAGCTTGACAGATGTCCATTTGAAATCATGATGATAAAAATACAGGATGAGTTCCTTACCTCCTGATCAATCAGTCAAAACACCCTAAACCTGTCCCTAACCCTGTCATTAATAATCCTAAACCTGATCTTATCCCTAAATCCTAACCTTCACCCTTTCAACCAGAAACAAAAAGGAAATACTGAGACAGTCTGTAAAGGATTGTAAGAGTTCAAGAATAAAAAAGGTCAGGATGTAAAAAAAACCCACAAAACAACTCAGAATGAGTTCCACACAGCAAACACCACCCCATTCTTAACCCTCAACCTTTCCTTTAAAACCATGTCCTTATTTCTAACCCTGTCCTTAGCCCTAACCTCACCCCTTACCTTACCCTTTCAAACAGAAAAGAAGAAGAAAATTTATAAATAAAGTATTGCAAGCACTTGTTCAAATTGGTTGGGACATATGGAACTCTTTCCATAATTTCCTAGATGTCTAGTACAGTAGTCTCCGTCTAAGAACCCGATCCGCTGTTGCCGCGAAACCAAATTTTTTCACTATAATTTACATGCGTAAGAACCCGCTCTGAAATGAAAAATCCGCCTAAGAACCTGGCATTTGACAGAGAGACGAGCACACTTTTACGTAAAATGTCCATATAATTTATAAACGCAAAATTCTCTTTCAAGTAGACGGGATAGACCAAAGCCACACAGTGCAGTGAAAGAGAATGGGTGGAGGGACGGTAGAGGGAGGCGAGCCGTACAAAGAATGGAGCCCAGTTACATCTTTAGTGTGCAGGCAGGTCACTCCTAGACTAAATCAGCATAGTCATTACCTAACATCTATTGTTGTCTGACTTGAGGGGCAGAATTTTATACGTAATTGATCACGTGCTTGGTTTGCACGGCACCTGTACTTAGGGCTGATTGTGGTTATTACACAGGGTATCACTGGGCCTCGTGTTGTCTAAAATCGGCATCTTCTGTGATTCATAACTGAATCATTCCATTCGTTACACAATCATCATTGTAAGAAAAGAGCATTCTGCTAGCCATAAGTCGTAACTTTGTTCAACGCTTATACTAGATCGCAATATCAACATTGGAAGCCAGTTCACTAAGCAAGGATTTATTGCTCTTTTCATTTGCTACCACAACCTGCGTCAAGAGCATCGCATTAACAGCTGACAAGTTGACAACACCCAAAAAAATCCCTTTCATACTCGTGCCTGACAGTCATGTTCTGCTGGAGATCGTAGATTTCATCTTTCCATCATTATCACATATTCCCACAATACATCCCATAAAATATAGATCTATATAGATTTGATTCATTGGGTTCCAATCACAACTTACTCTCATAGGAGCATTTCGAATAAAGGCACCTGCATCGGCCACAACGTGGTGGATTTTCGCTGCCATGTTGTGTGTTTACTCGCTCTTCTTCAGAAAAGTTAAGTTTGGTAACTTCATCATGTTTTAAAAAGTAGAAGTTTCGGAGGCAACGAAGTAAATCACTATACTTAAAACAACTCTCAACTATTATCTCTGCGAGTTTAAGTCAAAATCATTGTTGCTTTCACAAGAACCAGGTTTTACTCACCGATGCAACTATCCCTGTTTTGCTACCTGTTGCGAATTCTCAGTCAGTTTCTTAGAGATTTTACTAATGTTCACAGAGAAGAAGAGGAAGAACCTCCAACTTAACAGTGAAAAAAATAATATTATGATAAACATACATTAGGGCCTTAAGAGGCCTATGCAGGATCTAAATATTGCATAATGTATCCCATGTGTAAAGCATCAGGTTTTAGACCTAATCACAGAGTACAAAGTAGATGTCCTGCAGTCTTATAAGTATAAAATCTAACACAGTAGAGTCCCCTCAATTCGAAGCCAAAGAGAAATGGATTGGACTTCCACATAACAGAGTTCGAATTACCCTGAGCAGAACATTGATATGCTACCTGTATAGGGTGATGTGGCCTGGCCCTCCTGTGTCCGGTATTTGATTTGGTTATCTTTCAATTCTGAAATATAGGCTAACACAAATTGCCAGTTGCTCTGTTTTTGTAATAATTTCTAATTTACCGAAAAATGTAATACAAAATAATGATATATCTACCCTTACTGGTCCAAATGGGCCAATAAGCCTAGCCCTTATTTGTCCAAATGGTCAAATAAGTCAAAACTTTATTGGCCCAAATGGGCAAAGTAAGTCTTAACCTAATTAATTTTGTCCATGTACCGGGATACTAATAATACAAATTACATGTATGGGTTGTATGTAAGCTTGGCATTCATTATGTAATTGGTCTCAGTAGGCAAAGAGAATAGCCGCAATAGTCCTGTATGACAGATAAATTTTGTGGAAAAGAAAAGAGATAAGTTTGCAGAGAAGTACACTATAGATCTAACTCTCATTCTGTAGGCCTACCTACATGTAGCATACATGTAGCACTAATGTGGAAAAGAAAAGAGATAAGTTTGCAGAGAAGTACACTATAGATCTAACTCTCATTCTGTAGGCCTACCTACATGTAGCATACATGTAGCACTAATAAAGTCCTCCACTCGTAGGCGTACATATAATCCGGATAGTTGTGTCCAAAAATGCAAACCTGAAGACACAACTGAGCGTGTGTATAAGAAAATCGGCAGTACTGAAGTCTAAATAATATTATGCATTTTTTGGCGTCCCACCGATCACGGATAGGAGTGGTTCAATTTCCCTTGAATTTCACTTAGTGCGGAGGTAGGCTAATGTTGTTTTTTTTTGTTTGTTTTTTTCGCAAACACACTATCAAACAGCCATCAAATCTGAAAAAATGATTTCATTTCGTTTCAGTATATCAAAGTTAGCAAAGTCTACGCGCACACATTTAATGCTTTATTTAAAAATTAAAGAAATAGAATCTAGCATTAATATTTTGTACACGTTACCTTCTTTGAAGACATCTGACTTTTTTGTTTTGTTTTCTTTGTTGTTCTTTTACCATCATCCATTAAGGTGACAGGCCGGTCTTTCGAGAGAACTGTTTGGATTAGACCGTGCATGTATTATTATGCTTTTTTGTAAGTTAGAGTAATGTATATTGTGTTGTGCCCCCATGTAACGCCCATTAAGCACTAATAATATGAAATGTAAGGCTACGGCAGTTTTTGTGTGCATTATAAGTGCTTAAATTCCCAGTGTCAGATATAAATCAGACTCGTTTTTTGTATGTTTTGTCTTGTTTTGCAAGAAAGACACGTAACACCTGTTGTTTCAAATGAAGAAAAAAATGTCTCCTAAAGCGAACGCAATCATCTCGGGATCCTTCGTTTGTACCACGCGCTAGGCCAATGGGACCATGAATGGGCCTAACGGACCGACGGCGCATACCATTGAACTTCCGGAATTGGGACCAATAAGGCCTAGCCTGCCAATGGCTTATTGGACCAATTGGTCAAATAAGCACTTCGATAATATAAATTATGTAATGATCGGCATTTTGCTCGGGAACGAGGCCAAGCAATAACCCAGGGGCAGACAATCATGAAAAGAGTAATAAAATTATTCTAATATAGGGGGACAGTTGAACAAATAACATTAAGAAACATTCTTGCATAGCGGACAGGACAGGTAAATACTAGTACCAATATACATTAAAGTAGGAGAGAAAAAATCTTATAGTAGACACTATAATCCAATGGAGACTCGACCTGAGAAACAAACACGGGCACAAAGAAGGAAGTTGGGGTGATGTGGGTGGGGAGGGCGTATTATTATTATTATTATTATTATCGTTATTTTCTCAGGATTATCGAGCCCAGTTATCTCCAGAAAACACACTAAGGCTTTTAATGGGGCAAGAGTGAGAAAAGATATTTTAAATGATTAAACTGGAAAGAAATGTAGGCCTACATGTACATGTACTACCAACCCTATTCCGATCCGAAACCTAGGCTATTGTTAAACCTGTCCCTAACCCTTAATCCTGTATGGCCGGTTTGGGGGGGGGGGGTTACAGAACATCGTTTAAAATTCACAGGAGTATACATGATACCTTTATAGATTACAATTGTTGTTACCGCTTACGTTAAAAGGAAGAAAACGATGGATGGGCACCTTATTGTAGCGCCCTGACTCAGTGGCGAGGTGTGGGTTGAATATCACCAGGCTACATGGTCAAAGTTTGGGAAAAATTGTGCTGATATGTAGCAAGACAGACAGGCCCTCTAGTATTCTAAAGTATGTACATGTATTACTGATGCCAGGGCTTTGAAACTATTTTGTGGTTTTTCTCTCTTGTTTGATAAATCTATTAAACAGTTTATTCCCTTGGAATGACAAGGTGGTGACTTTTAAGAAATTGCTGACTGAAGTTTCATGTGCTCATAGCTTTTGGAGGTATGACTTCTTTTCTTTTTAGTAATACATGTTCTTACAAATTACGCATTGAATCCTGCTTGATACTTTGACACACAGTGGAGAAGACCTGGAGAAGTAATGGGTAGTGTGTAACTCATTTCAGCCAAAAAGTGGAAAAAGAACCTTGTCATTTTAAGGGAAGAAATTTGTACAGTGGGTCACATATTTTTGTAATCCTTGGTGAAAACGTTTGCAATTCATTGAAATTTAAATGTAAATAGTTATGTGAAGTGATTTTTATTTTCAGGGAAACATTTATTTCTGCTTCTATTATTTGCATGTAAATTACTTGATTCTATTGAAAAATAGACGTTAATTGTTGTCATTGACATTGCTGAAACATTGCCAAACATTTTATAATTACCGTATATTTTCATAGCTGATGCTGATTTTGTTCTAATTGAAATTAAGAGCATTTGGCCATCTATTGACTTTTTTCTTTTCGCTCGTATGAGAGTGGGAATGTCTGCTGTCAGTTAATTTGAAAGATGGGACCTTTAGTCACTTCGCAAACCTTTGGATCTTGTTTGTTCCAGCTCCACATTTTGCGAATACTGAGAGCTATTGAGATCTTTTTGTTTCTCGGGGGCCTCAGCACAGTGCTGTTGGCCCAATGAATACTGAGAGATTCGACGTTAAATGTTTTGCGGATTTGGTATATAATTATGATAAGGGGTTAAAATTAGAATAAATTAGAACTGTGAAACAGCTTGATAAGTGCCACAACACATTTTGAACAAAGTGTGCATTAAAATTTATTATACCTCTTCTCCATACTTTAAGATCTCGAGTTTTTCTGACAGTGGAGATCAGATAAAACCACCAAGTCGTGACTTGTCTCACTTAAAAACTTTTTTTCTCTCTTCCCAAGAGAAATAATTAATTCTTATTTCTTAGAGCTGAGAAATTGGTTATTTCCCTTGTGGTCAATATTAACACACGTTCTTTCACCAAACTTGCATGTGAGACAACTGAAATTACACAAACTTGTAACTGGTCAGTTTCTTTTGGACTATCATCATTGTCATAACCATCACCATCTTCATTGCCATCTTTTTCATTGATTATGGAATAACAAACACATATGAACAGATGAAATATAGAATCTGTAGGTAGATAGATGGAGAGCTACTTAATCCACACCATGTTGTTCTTCATCAGGGAATACCTCCATGAGGATGTATCTGTTTGAAATCTTCCTCTTTTCTGACCCATTTTCTTCTTAAACCCACAACACAACCTTGGGTCTTGTTTGTTCCCACTCCACTTTTTGCACAACTGAGAAATTTGTAATGTTTGCAGCTTTGGTATTATGATAAGGACTTAGTATAAATTGGAACTGTAAAACAACCTGATGAGTGCCACAACGCAAATTAAACAAATGTCAAGGTGTGCATTTGTTATACTTCTACATAGTAAAAGATCTCCAGTTGTTCAGAAAATGGAGCAAAAACAAACAAGAACTAAAGTCATGACAGACAGAATATTCTCTTAGGCACACTTTCTACTAAATATTAATATCTAAATAATGTGTACATTTTCAGTGATGGAGACAACTCATACAACCACAGGAGGCACAGATGAACAAAATGGGTGACATAATGAATGCTCAGATTTTCTTCAGGGATAAGATTAAGAATGATGTTACATTCACTGGGGCACAGAAACAGATATAAAAGAAATGTCTATGACTAGTTTGTACAAAGTGTTTTTATTTCTTCAACCACTTACATACCTCATTACTCAATCGTTCATCCATTCATTCTGTATTCCATCCCTCCACTCCTCATCTATCTCAGATCAATCGTAACGATATATCTTAGTGATGATAATGTCTACTTGCGTAATTTTGAGTTTAAAAATACATGTGCTTGGATACCCCGTGTTTGTATGCTGAGACTGTCACTGCACTGTGGTATGTGACTGACATTGATTGTAAGATGATGCTGTCCACTTATTTGTGTGATGATTCAACAAAGTACACTGGTGATCCTAAAGATATCAAGGAGTACATTGTAATTGGTATTTTTCAAAGATTCTGCAAACTTAGCATACTGAAAGTCTTTACATTAATCTTTGTCAATCTACATAGTATTTCTTCATAAGGTTTCACTTTCCAGTCTTTTCTCAACCTTCTTCTGGTTTCTTTTTTTTCTTGTAAACTTTTGCTTATTCTAATTAAACTTCCCATTTGCTTAATTTTAGACTTATCAAACTTGCACTTATTACAAAAGTTTGTGTGAAGCAGCCACAAAGGATCACTTGATGTACAGGTAAATAAGTGCTGAAGGATTCCAGAGAGTGCCATGCATTCATAGGGTTTTGGGTAATCCCTCACTGCACTTAGACTCTATTTTTTTTCTTTCTTGTCACTTATTCTTTTTCTTTACAATCCATTTTTTTTCTTCAAATAACTTTCATGCTTTTCCCGTTTATTTACCAATGGCTTTCACGCTAAGTTAAGAACTAAACACTAAAATGGAAAATGCATGTAGTTGATAAAATAGAAGTAGATAATGCATTTTTTATTCATTCTCAGTTTGTCTCTACTTCTTTCATTCTTCCACCCTCTCAAACTATCTTAATGCACAAGTTCACAACGAAAGAAAAAAACACTTTCAAATATATGTACTAAACCAAAACTATGTAAGATATTGACACTCACATGGACAGTAATAAAGTGTAGACAAATGCTGAGGTTTTATCAATGATAATGTAAGCAATGACTTGCGTTTGGTACAGCACCAACAATGCGATTGCATCATTTGTTTAATTTTCATTGGGCAGTCATCCTGAATGATACAGTAAGGCAAGATGTCTGCAAAAGCTGTGCACACATTGAACACATGTTAAATTGCTGCAATAAACTTCATCCTTTCTCAACAAAATGGCCAGTGTCAATATTTTATGTAGTTTTGCTTCAAACTATTTTTGAAATTGTCTATTTCTATTGTAGTGAGCTTGTATGAGTACATTCTCTCTTTCTCTCTCCCACTTAAACCAAAGATAATAGATACAAGAGGATGAGACACTAGCACGTACAGTGTACACAGATTTTGCACTGCCACCAAGTGGCGAATGTGCATAAGTCATGAAACAGTTTTACAAAACCAGCGTAGGGATAATGTTGAATTTTGTTCACTGTTCAGCTATCCCTGTAGGCCTTGATTGAAGTCACCTATTTTGTAAATGTAACTTCCATAGATGTAGGAAAACTGGCTATTTTTTTTTTCAGTGGCAGTAGCACTGTAACAAATTTGCATTATTAATTTATCACTATCTCAAACATTCTTTTCATGCAATGCTCCATGGAACCCCGCACCCCCATCAGTGTGAAAATTGGGTGCACGATTTTTTTTAAAGAGATGCGCAGGAGGGAGTGTCTCATCTTACTGAATCTAGTATCTTTGCTAAAACTGCAGATACATCACAGAAGCATACATTATCTCTTTCGCACAAGCTGTAGACATTATTACATGGCTGTTGCTATAAGTATGTACGCACCCCAAGCGTAGTATACAGGGCGCGTACGTAAATGTACTAACCCTAATCCCATCCGTAATCTCAATCCTAAATATTATCGAATCCCCACCCCTGCCCCCTATCCTTTCAACCAAAAAACAGGAGGAAAACAAAATTAAAATCTGAAAGAATAATTAATCATAATCAATTAAGGCTGTTGTCAAGGAGCATTTCGGGAGTAGCTCTCTAGCTCTGGTGTCACGAAAGGCTTTAAAATATGTGCCCCTAGCGCAAAAAACTTGGGGGGGTCTAAGTGCTTGTAACAACATCCTTATTATATATACTTCACGCTTCGTCTATAAATTAAAATATGTCATTTCATTTTCCTGCCTGTCCTTCTTGCTTTTCTTTTCCTGTTCATCAAGCAAAAAATTCACATTAACCACACTGAATCCTGAAGTCTATGTATCAGGTAGAATTGCACGTTCTTGAGGAGAGGGCAAAATGCTTATTGCCAAGGTTACATTTGCATCAGTGAGTCAGTGACTATACTCAGCTTCTTCAAAGTGCATTGCTGGTACGAATAAAGTGTTTTATTTATCAACATCATTTTGTCTTTCCATGCATAACTTGAACATGATATAAATTTTCAAAGTTTAACCCACTTCCATCATGTTTCAGACAACTGCACGAGAGATTAGCAAAGCAAAGCATACCCAGATATATAATCCTTTGTTGGCTGGAGAAGCAGAAAGAAGAGTTTATACATGTATGCAATGATGTCATTTCTTAAATTACTAAGTATTAAGAGTTTCACATGATTGAACAGAGAATACTGTCACTGTTCCTTAAGACTGTAGTACTTAATTAAAAAATTTGAAAAATCGATTTTTAAATATTTCCAACTACATTCAAAGCCGCATCAAATGATCTTGGTTATAGACTCCTAAGCTGAAAAATAAGTGAATAGCAACCTTTCAAACAAATCCTCATAACAGACCAGTGGTGCTAAAATAAAACAGTTTTTTAGTTCTGCTGAAAAGTAGCCAAAACTGGTCACTACAATTCCAGGGAACTGTGGCGATACTATATTGTCAGTATTACAGGGAGATCCAGTGTGGCACCTCCTGTTTCTTTCTTTCTTTTCCCCTGATCATATCTGTGTTTCTTTCCTTGTATGACAGCAGATCTCTGTTTAGGTTTATGGGTTGCACATGGGCTTTCTTAGCAAACAGTTAAAAAAAAAAGCCTTAAGATTATTGTTCATCTTCCTGGCCTTAAAGAGTCTGCACTGATTACCAGTCACCATACCCTGTTTCATACGATCTTTGATGAGAATACCATGTATTTTAAAACTGGATTTAATTTGTACAAAACACAAAATGGCAACTGGTTGTTATTGTTTTGAAGACTGGTTTTGCTTGACCATCCTCACTTTGCCAGTGGCATGTTAACAACTTGATATCACTTACAGATTTAATGACAGAAACACAATTTACTTTTAGTGACTAAAAATTTCTGACATTTTAATTCATTCCCTGCAGTAACTTTTGTGGATATGGATGGGAATTCTCAACACTATCGTATATCCAGTTTGAAATTTAGACCTAGTTCAAAGATGTTTTTTCTCTCATTCAATATGAACACAAAACAAAGCTTGTTATAAATGAAAGTAAAGGAAAATCAATGAACCAGGACAGAATTTGATATTTTGAAAAGTTGGCTTAGATATTAAAGTTGGAAAATCTGTGTCCACTCGAGCCGAACATTCGGCTTTCCCCAGTGAAGCGAAAATTTGCGAGCCGCATATTCGGCTTACCGTAGCGAATGAGTTAATGCCACTATGTCATAGCCATTATGACTAGAGTAACAAATTACTAATAATGTAAATTTAATAATAAAATAAATTTAATATCTAGCACTTTTAAAGTCCGCTCCATCATTCATGCACCGTTAAGCAAACACCTTAATAATATCTATAGCAGGACAAAATAGGTCTCATGTAATACATGATGAATCAGATGAAAGTATGAGGCAAAAAATTCCGCATGGCATCTGGTGTCTCCACAACTATTGCATAGGTTTCCTTCCTGCTGCTTTGTTTTCTAGCCTGCCTCTCTGTCCGATACACTGTTTTCAGTGAAAAGCTTTCTGTTTCATGTTCCTTTAATCCTACAGTTGCCACTGGAGAATTACCACACCCTGCCAAGTGATTTTGAGATGCAAATCATCACCATTCCCTAAAATTGTCCTAGTAATTGGTTCTGGATACTTTTCAGGAGAAGCAAAAAACTGTTTATTTTAACACAATTAGTCTGGTAATGATGAATTTTTGAAAGTTTGCTATTCGATTTTTTTCATCTTAGGAGTCTACAACCAAGATCCCATCAAGAGGCTCTCTGAATGTAGTTGAATATATATGAAAATCTATTTTTCAAATTTTTGAGTTCCTGTATTACAGTCATAGGAAATGGTGACGAAATGATGATCTGCTATAAATTAACTATTAATTAGAGTTTTCATCAAACTGGAAACTCTAACAAAGTATACATGTCTGGAATGCTGATTTCATTGGTTCTGGTAGCACACAGTTGAATGTAAAATTTAGCTGATTCATCAACAGTTGTAGGGTTAAAGACTTTCATCACATAGTGTGAATTCGTTCACTTGGAAGACATAAATATTCACAGAGCCATTGCACTGTTTCAAACAATGGTATATTATCAAACATTGGTCACTTTTCCTTTGCCACCACAGGAACAATTTTGGCATGACATGGCTGCCTCTTGCTGTTCTTTCTGGACGTCTTTGAGCATAGCCATAATCTCAGCTCGCTCTGTAGTCATTCTGTCCAGCTCTCTCCTTCTGTCCATCTCTACATCCAGAAGGTTTTTCAGTCTTTCAGAAAGCCTTGTCATTTCTGTTTTTAGTGCCTCAATCTGACCCTGCAACACAGCCTCTCTCTGGATCATGTGACCTGAAAGATAAGCGTTCATGCGCACCAATTATTTCTGTTTGCAGCTGGAATATGTTTATGGATTTGATCTATTTAAAACATAACGAATTGTTGAGCTATAGGGTGGGCAATATGATTTAGGCTTATTTCTCATTGATGCCATGCAGTAAAAATCACAAATGTATAATACTGTTCCAAATGTCTAACTTTTACATTCTTTATCTATCCCACCTATTTAACTCTTCTGCCAGCACATGTTGTGAGCTTCCTGCATTCTACTACACCCTGTCCTAAAGTCTTGTTGAGCTGGTTTCCTTTATTTATGTATCATTTAGTATCCATAATTATTTCTCCATCACTCCGCCAGTCTGTTGTGTTTGATATCTGTCTGTTAATAAGTTTGTTCTATTCCTATAAAATAAAATGTTCACTTTATCTTTTTCATTAACATATTTCTTCACCTTTGAACTCACTAGCAGACTATACTTTGGAGCAACATGCAATGTTGCAGATTTCACCACTCAATCATTCCCTGTCCATTTCATTTTTTTTTTCCTTTATAAATGTTCACCTTTCTCCTATCCAATGTTTCATCCTATTGCCTACCTCTCTGCATGTCCAACCTGGCCTCCATTTCCCGTCTCTGATCCTCCATCCTACACGTCATTTCAGCCCGTAACACCTCGATATTGGTCCTAAGCTCAGAGATACAATTGTGCTCTTTGTCGTCATTGGTCAGCATCAATAGACCACACCCTTTTGGACATTCTTGACTGGTCTCTCCACTTTGACCTGCAATACATATATGAAATTGGTTTGTTTACTGGTAGATCTAATCACTTGAATCTGAAATGCTTGAATAACATGCTTTAAAGCTGCCAATCTCTTAGAAAATCAATCAATCAGTCAGTCAATCAATCAATCAATCAGTAAAAAAAGAAAGAAAACTTCAACTGACAAATATATGTGAACAAGAGAAATCAGAATCTACTGTGGTGAATTTGGAGAGAAATCTATATGAAGAAAAACTTTTGGGGGAACTTTGAGTTAAACTTCAAGTTAAAGTCGAAGTCAAAGATTACGATCGAACAAAACATTTAAGTAAAGTAGCATTAACACATTTTGGCTACTTCAACATGAATCTTCAAACTGTCTTCAGATTCAGGTTTTTTGTTGTTTATTTGTTTCCCTTCTTTTTTTCTTTTGTCTTATTCCGTTTTTTATTTTCTGGCTCTTTTAACCTAACTAATGGTTCAATAAATGGTGTTGAGTTTCTCAGCCAGCCCTTGTTGGGATTTTATCATTGAGTATCCAGGGTTATGCTCTAATGCACTATAATGCATTCACAGTACCATCCCTCTTCATGCACCCTGTCTCACCTTCTTGTGAGGTGGCTCTGGATGAGTGACAAAGTAGGACATGTTCCTCTAGCTCTCTTCTGGTCATAGACAAGGCACAGTCAGCATGGGGACAGGTCACTGAAACATACAACATTCAAACAAATTTTATACCGTGTAAACCAGTGTTTCTCAAGGTGGGGTATGGCAATATTTTGGCGGGAAGTGAGACTTCAGAATTGGGGCGTAGGGATATAAATACTAGCTTTGTCCAATCATGGTGGGGCGTGCATGTTTTTAAAAAAAATTGAAGTGGGATGTGGGGATAAAAAGTTGAGAAACACTGATGTAAATGATATGTGCAGATCAAGTGCAAGACACAGGTTGGTCTACCGCCTGTAAAGGAATGACTTAAGACAGCTTTGACCTAGCCTTTAATAGAAGAGGCCATTTTCTTTTGTTCTGAAAGTGTGCACATGAAAGTGTACTGAGAGTTTTCTCTGAGGTGTGCTGAGAGTCATGTATGGTTTTAACAATAATTATTTACAAAAGTATTAAAAGGATTTTGAATCACCAGACTTGCTCAGAGAGCAAGACAACAGTTGAGTCCTGTTTTCAAACCTGTGCGATGTATCAATACCATGTAACCCCATCCCCTCATACTTGCAAATCAAGACCTTGTTAGAATTTCAAATATTCCATCGTTTTCTATTACGACTTGGATAACAAAACTGTGCAGCAGAAGCAGACTTTAACTCATCTGACTGAAAATTAAGTGTTCACGACTCAGAATTAAATTTATTCTCAGACTATAGAAAAGATCATTGACTATTTAGGCCCATTCTTTAGACCTTCCAGCACAGACAAAAGTGTTTTGAAACATGTCTTGATTTAAGCAGACTCCAGTTTTTAGCATTTGCACCCCTGTGAGTGTGACATTAAATAGGGGCCTCAAACCCATACCATTCAGTTTGTGTCCTGCACATGAAATTTACTTACCTGGAGCATGATCACATGTTCCCTCATGGCTTCGTAGACTTTCCATTGTGCAAATATGCTGGCAACCCTAGGAAAAGAAAGTAAATACACAGAATAACACTTAAACAAGTAAACAATTAAATGTAAGCCATAGATAAAGTACACCTCATATTATACTCTGGAACAAAACATCAACATTAGTATTTACAACAATTTTACCAATAGTCTACTTGAGTAAGACCGTCAATAAAAACAAAAGCATAGATATGAATGAATAGTAAATTTTGGCAAGGACAACACCAATAGTGATAACTTCAAAAACATCAACAATAGGCCTACGGTAATAAAAGTAATGATAGACACCAGTAATATAAACATAAGGAATGTCTGCAGTGGCCACTATAATACTGATAACAACAAGAAGCATAATCAGAACTTCAACACCACCAACAGCAACCACAACAACACAGGCTGTAAGAACAACAGCAACAACGCCGCCAACTTCAAACCACCACAGCTTTGCCAGCGACGACAAGCAATGTCATTTTCCCGATCACAATTTCGATCCAGCGACCATCAGAGCTGAGCCATGAGCCCTTCGGCCTAACAGGCCATGTCATAAATTAACAACAGCAACCACAATGCCGCTGGCATGCTGCAGGCGTTGACATTTCGGGTCCACATCGGGAGAATGTGACCGATACGGCAAAACCTTTAAGGCAAGGATTTTTAAAGGGTAGACAGTGGACCCTACTCGGGTCTCAAGCAAATGAGTCCCAGAATAACATTACTGTCACTTTGTATGTCAGAGAAAACTTATGCAGCTGGTGTGTTTTTCTGGCCTTCACATAATTTTTATTTATTGCCTCCAATTTTCATAGGGGTACCTGAATCCCAGAAAATAATCAGGAACCTGTGCTGCAGATTTGAACCACGCACGGTAAATGCATATTTTTGGAATGCATTCAAAACCATAATGGTTTGTGGTTTGCCAGTTGTCTTTCTTATAATTATTTTAATGGCTACTGTGAAAATAAAACTTCTTAAGACTGTAAATTACATGATCTTCCCTCCGCACTTTCCCCTAACATGTACAAAACAAAAGAAACTGAACAATCGTGTCATCGCAGTTCCAGTGGTAATGACGTTTCGAAATAAATACATGTAAATTTGATATAATAAACGAAATTGTGATCGAAACTGGCAAAATCGAAAACGAAACTGAAGCTTCAAGCCAGAGCGCTAGGCGCACCCCAGCCGATTTCGATTGGCCAACTAGTTAGATGATGGCGTCACGACATTTAATTTCAATGAGAATAAACTAGTTGGTTTATGCACTGCCTTGCTCTCATTGAAACTATGTCATGATGACATCATCCAACCCGCCGGTCAATCAGCTGGTGCGCGCCCTGCTTGGCTAAATGACGGGATGTAATGTTGGGACTCTTCCAACTGAAGCAGAAACTCCAGAGCTACCACTCGAAACTTGAAATATAATATTCAAGATATCCATGCTCTGCACTGGTCACGAATAAAAATAATGACAATTTAGATACCAAACTCATTACGTTAATTACAACCGTTGTAGCTGCCACTGTTCCTTGAGCACATGTATTGTAATATTGAGAACTGCCAGTTGAACTTAAATTCTTTCTGATTGATGCCAATTTAATGGATGCGATCCAGCTCGGTGGTGAATTTTAGTGCAAGAGGAGGGTGGGGGATTGATCTGTGTCATCCTTTGGTGGTTCTTCAGAAAAGAAAAAAAATAAGGAAAAAGGGGGGGGGAGAGGGGGCAAGGCATTGCTCTTGGGGCAAGGAAAGATGGAGGTGTACTCTTATAATGAAATTAGGGATTGGGGGAGGGAGAGAGGATCAGATTTGCGCATTTACAATTTTATTCACTCCTGTCCTATCGTTCTGTTATATTCTGTGTTTTGTCTTGCTTTTTCCAAGCACACTGTGACCCTTATCGTGTAAGCGTGCTTTCTCCAAACTCAAAATTATTATTTTCCTAACATAAAGCAAAGTTAGCGTTACTGTGGACATTCCGTGTCTATGAATAGAAAGCAAATTGCAGGCTGTGTAAGATATTTATCATCATCGTCTCCTTAGAATGACAAGGTCCTATCTAACGTCTTAGCTATTAGGCTACAGAGAGTCACGTACCACACAGCTACATCTACAGGCCTTCTCCATTGTGTGTCAAAGTATAAAGCAGGTTCAGAGTGTAATTTGTAGACTTGTATTACTAACAAGAGAGGAAAAAAAATCGTATCTATAAAAGCTATGATGAGCACAGGAAGTTTCAGTCATCAAGTTGATGGAATGGACTTAGAACCTTGCCATTCTAAGGGGACACAATTTCGAGATAGTCTCTTTTCAAACTCAAATTCCTGCGTTTGGGGAGAACAAGTTCATGCTAAAACTATGAAATGCCATGGGCAGGAATGACATTTGGCCTGGTATTTAAGTTGTTTTTTTTTCGTTTCTTTCTTTCTTTATCCTTACGGTGGTATTGTCTCGTTTGTCATCGCAGTGGTAAAACAAAGGGGCCCTAACAAAAGTATACATCGTAACATGCTGAAGTTCCATAGAAATAAAATGATTTGCAGACGTCACGTTATACAGCACGCCAAATTATTTTACAGATTGCTGAAAGTTTCCAAATGGTGGTTAAAAATATCCCAGCCAGTAACCCTTTGGAAATGCAACGCGCAGGATTGACTTCAAGTTTGCACATGGGAATGACATCGTTCCTACGTGGATCCGCTGATTATGACATCGCACCGTCGTCGGTTTCTTGTAGGAAACCCGCCCCTACGGTAATCCTACCAATTTTACAAATCTACATCGGAGTGATGTCGGCTCGGATACAATGTTTTTGATAGGATGAAAAAGCTACCATTGGATTTTTTTTTTTCGTTAAAAGAGAGTACTGATATAATAGAGAGAAATGAGAATTTGCTGCTTAAAAATTAACCATGGGCACGCAATAGAGTCGTTGGAGGATTCTCACCAATTTAATTATGCGCCTTAAATGGAGTTGTCTCTCCTCGCGTACACGGACCATTTAGCTATGATGACAGTGTGAATAGACATATTATCGGGTTTGTCATTGAGGTTTTTCGTCCTGTGACTGATCTAGGTGTCAAAGCTTTTTGGTACCGTACGTTGCTTTCTTAGCCATTCCTTTTATTACCATTTTTTTCAAAAATATATTTGAATATGATTTTTTGTTTATGTTATTTCAGTTGTTATTCTTCACCTTGACTCAGAGAGAGAGAGAGAGAGAGAGAGAGAGAGTTCTATTATTTCCATATTGCATTTACACCAATAAATATGACCTCCCAGAACTGTTATATTGCCAAACATTGTCCTCTGAAACAAATTTCAGTTCTACTATGAGAAGGCCGAGAATTCACAAAGATTAGTTTCTTTTTTCCTAGGCACATGATTGTATGGAATGTTTCGGCGGCAAAAGCCACAATTGTGTACGGCTGTATGAAGAAAAGAAAGGAATACAGCCCCAGGCGTGTTTTGGTTGGTACACTTTAGAAATTCTGTTGCCGACAACAAAGACGAATAATTAATGTAAATCAAACTTGATAGAAACAGATAACAGGCTTTTTTTCTCCCCCAGCTGAGAATAACCTTGCCAGGTAATATAATACGTTGAGTTGAGAAGCACGAAATCCTTTATAACCACCACAGATTTCTTGCTTATGAATCTATCGTATTTGTTGCCGTACATTATAAAGAACAAACTCGCGGAAGAAGTAGGGCTGTGATTCTACAGAAGTGAAAGTATAGTGGCAATATTTGTATAAATTATTTTGTTCTCCAAATTAATTAAGTTGTTGGATTGTGTACAAATCATACTTCTTATGGAATAGTCCAACATTAATAGTCCGAGTAAAATTAAATGTAAAATTTAATTTAAAGTTTTAAAACATTATGGTCTTATCATGGACATTCGCCATTCTAATGGCTTTATTACGTTTGTATAGTGGAGGTGGCGGGGTTGGGTAGCGTCCCTAAATCGGCAAAAATCGAGCGTGTTGCTTTATGGGTAGTCACTTCATGGAATATCTAGGCCTTGGCATCATGTAGTGCAATGAAATGAGGGAGAGAGAGACAGAGAGAGAGAGAGAGAGAGAGAGAGAAATAGAGAGAGAGAAAGAGAGAGAGGGAGCAATTCATGATCATAACGTTTTTTTCCTTACCCCCCCCCCCCCCCCCCACACACAAAACAAAACAACAACAACAAGAGCAACAAACAAACAGCAAAAACAACAAGCAAACCAACAAAACTATCCACCCTCCACCCCTGCCAAGAACAACACAAACAAAGCTCTGAAAAAAAAAATATCATAATTCACCATTATTGTATTTTGACTTACCTGATTAAAAAACTGGCAATGTAGTCGCAGCCTATCCAAATCGTTGCGCATGTACCGGAACAGGGGTCGTAAATCAGACAGGAAAAGAGTTTGTCTGTCTTCTGGGCACGAACATTCGTTGACCAACCAGCCCTGAATACAAGATCTGCAGAATGCGTGCTCACACGGCGCCTGTGGGAGTGATGGAAAAAAAAAAGGGGGGGGGGGAGAGATAATCATCAGAGAAATATTGAGAGTGCAAACCGTGCATAATGTTTAATTGATGGATAATGGATTGCAGAGGATGGAATGGAACTTTATGAAGGTCATTCGGAACCGAAAAGACAAAGCTCGCGCACTCACATCACACACATACAGACAAACACACACATACCAAGAGCCGCATGTCAGCACAGCGATAAACGACATAAACACGATGAATTAGTAATATGGCGAATGTCAATACAACAAGCTCCTGACACACTGCAAAGTTCAAGGACGAGAGAGTGCTTTTTCATTAACTTGCGTAATTTAATGATTTTATTGACAGATTTTGGCTAGCTTGCATTATAAGAATATAACTTCCTTATTTAAAAAAAAATTAATGTTTTAATTTGATAATAAATGCGTTCTCATGAATTCTTCCTTATCCTTTCCCGTTCGATACTTCTGCCGTTTTTGAATTTTGCAATAGTTCTATTTATGTTTCGTAATATCTGGGATATAATACATTGTATAAAATATCATTTTAGCCGGGCAGTGAAAAAAATACTCATACCCTGAAATCTACATCAATGGACATTTAGAAAAGTCAAAATTAAACCTATTTATACCAGCTTTTAAAATGTTGAACTCCTGTCAAAACGAATGTAATCTGGCAGGGGGGAATTTCGAATGAAAAGATGAATTTTGAGAAACTGAAATAAGAAAAACGACGAGAGAGAGAGATAGAGAGAGAGAGAGAGAGAGAGAGATTTATATGAACTGCCAAAAAAAGTAAATGCCTAAGCCCGTGTCTTGAGGACTTACAAAACACTTTTTCAGTGGAATTTTACATGGTCGAATTGGCCATGGCTTGCTAAGTCAAGCAGGCTTCCAAACCTTGCTTTTTATAGCAGGGTTAGCAGTCCAGTACTACATGGTTTAGCAAAGCTTTTTGTAATATAGTCCATGATTTTGTGTAAGGATGTTATTACAAGTACGTACGCCCTCCCAATTTTTTTTTCGCTGGGGGTACGTATTTTAAAGCCTCTCGTGACTCTAGAGCTAGAGAGCTCCTCCCGAAATGCTCAGTAACAACAGCCTTAATTAATTACGATTAATTATTCTTTCAAATTTTCTTTTTGTTTTCCTCCTGCTTTTTGGTTGAAAGGGTAGGGGGCAGGTTAGGGATCCGGCAGGATTTAGGGTTGAGGATAAGGACGGGGTTACGGATAGTACGTGTACGCACGCGCCCTTAACACAAAACGCCTGGGGTGTGTACGTACTTAGAACAACAGCCTTTAGGTAATTCTACAACTGACTTTGTTGAAATACACGAAACTGTTTACTTCCTTACCGTAACTGAAAAGCGCACGTGAGGTACCCAGAATTCCCCATCCCTCCAACATGTAGACTATTTCATACGCTGGGGCGGCATCCCCTCCCACCCCCCCCCCCCAGCATACGTACTTTATGGAATGGCCCCTCAAAGCAAACACTGCCATGTGGCTCCTAACATGTAGAAGTACATTACCTGTAAAGGGTCTTCCAAAACGTCTTTACAGATACAACAAAGGAGCCCGTCGTTAATTTCACAGACAAATCTGTCTGTATCCAGACCCATAACGTTCACTTAAACACAGGGTCAGGTTGTCCTGTCTCGATGAGGGTCGTTGAGAACGTCTTGAAACTGGCCAAGACAAAAATTGAAGCCAAGAATGAAAAAGAAACCAAAAAGGTGTTATTGGTTCTCAGTAACTTCAGCTTACCAGTGGCGGACCTACATTTTCGGAGCCCTGAAGCTTGAACTGTTATGGAAACCCTTCGCAACCACCAACAATACGGCAACATCCAAAATTCACTCATTAAAAAAAGATTTCTTCAGGGCCCCTCCGGATTAACGGGCCCTAATCCGGAGGGACCCTGAAGCTTAAGCTTCAATAGTTTCATCGTAGATCCGCCACTTTATAATGCGCAGATAGTTTACGTCACTGTTTCTTAACCTTTTTTGTCCCAGGCCCCACTTCAAATAAAAAAAAAAAAAAATCTGTGCCCCACCACGATCGCACAAAGTTTACATACAGTCTGAGTAAATGCATCCGAGCTAGACAAGGAAACAAATAACAGTTTATCTATACCGTTACTTAAAATGCACTAATGAAATTAATATTGCTAAGAAAATTCCATGCGCTCCATTCTGAAGCCCCACGTCCCTACTGGTTCACATAAAACGTTGCAGGTTTCAGGCATAATGGTTACATAACATTGAAGTTTTTAATCCACTTCTTGGAGTTAGACTAGAGGGCAGGAAAACAAACAAACAAACACAATCATTTAAAAAAAACAAAAACACGACCAAACAAAACCAGCTATTTCTTGACAATTCCCAACGTCCGAGTTTGCTTATATGAAGATAAAATCTCACAGAACGGTGGGTCTGTTCGGTTCAGAAAGTGTTGGTAACTTTAACATTTGTCGATAAACGATGATGGAGTCTGGCAACACTAACAGATTTGAAAACGGTTACATATGCCAAGTGTGTCTATTGGGTGGATACATGTACTAGTTAACGAACGATTAACAGTAACATTATGCACATTCTCGTATTTCATAGTGACTTAATTCTCCCACAGAATGCGGCAATTCTCAAAGACCACGTGCCACCTTAAACAACGTCAACTCCCTCCGTTATTTCGAATACAAACAACGATGAGTGCGCGATACATGAACACAGAATAAACAAGGCAGAGTACTCATTTCAGGAGTCATCTACATCGTTCATACTAAATAAAAAATGCACTGTATAAAACACAACTCAAAACCTGGCCCAACATAACAGAATGTTTAAAGTATTCTTAATTTAAAGGTAGGCTAGATTGTAAAAAGTGATCGTTTATTTAAAGATGAACATAATGATGATAATAATCATAATAATAGTAATAATTTAACATTAATTTTTTTTTGTTCGTGTTGGAGTCAAATGCTTCATGATTTGAAAACAAAAGTACAAAGACCCCGATCCTTCACTTCAAAGGCCAGATATCACACAATGCCCATCTACAGCGCCTTTGAAAAGCAACGTCAAGTGGCCACAATGAATAATCTGTATGTACTAATCTCCGTGACAATGGTATCGTTCTCACAAACTTTACTAAAACAACTGGTCCAGTCTGGTCAATGCTGTTCCTTATCGAAAAGTCAAACAAACACCGCACCGACCGCTGTAGTAAACCAATAAGGTCTCATACCAGCTGCCTCTAGTCTATAGCGGCTTGTCCCAGAGACATTACAACCCCGAAGGCTATCTTTATCACTGACACCTTTTCACTGGCCCAGAAACAGGTTCGATTAGGAACCGATCAATCGAAGCGTTCGCTGATCGATTATACGCGCTGGGTCGAAATGGGGATTGACATTGTTGGGTGCAGACATTATGGAGGTTGCTGCAACAAGGTGGGTCAGTTTATGAGTGGTGGTGGCTCTTTTATGAAGTGTTGGGGTCCTAGAATGTGGAAGTAAGGCGTAACGAGGGAAGGAAAGGAAGACGTGAAAGAGAGAAACAGAGAGAGAGAGAGAGAGGGTGGGGGGGGGGAGATTGAGGGAGTGTAAGAGAGAGAGAGAGAGAGAAATAAAAAGAAAAGCAAAGAGAGAATGAAAGAATGAGGGGAAGGGAGAAAGAGAGAGAGAGAGAAATAAAGAGAAAAAAGAAAGAGAAAGAATGAGGGGGAGGGAGAAAGAGAGAGAGAGAAATAAAGAGGGAAAGAAAGAAAGAGGCAATGAAAGAATGGAGACAGAAGTAGAAAGACAGAGAGAGGAAGAGAAGGGGCGAGAGAAATAAAGAGAAAAAGAAAGACAAAGACAGAATGAAAGAATGAGAGAGAGGGAGGGGGAGAGAGAGGGAGAGAGAGAGAGAGAGAGAGAGAGAAAGAGAGAGAGAGGGGGAGGGGAGGAGGGGGGGGAAGAGGGGGGGGGAGAGGTAGAGAGAGATAGAGAGAGAGAGATTTTGCTCTGAATTTAGTAGTTTATATAAATATTCTCATCTGAGGCAAAAACTCTTATAACTCCATGTTTCATAATTTATGTTCTTTTCAAATGATTTTCATGCCTGCCGACGGTGTGAAAATGCAGTTTATCCAGTAACGAATTCTTTGTTCACTGGTAATAAAGAGCTATTCACAAGAAAAGCTTCCCGCCTCGTTATTATTAGTAAACATTGCCTTACACAACAATAGCTAAAACCGCGGTTAGTCCGTGAGCTCCAGTTAACAATAGCTGGAGGAATGAGTTCAATCATATCGATCAATAAGGAGTGCCAATTCTTTGTGATTCTCTGTGCATTCACAAAGAACTTGGCGGTGCAGGTAAAAACAAAGAATTAACGATCCGTCGAGGACCTGGCAAACAGTCAAGGTCTTTCATACTATGCTACATGCTAAGCTCTTTCCATACCAGGTAGGCGTTTGTTTTTGTATACCATTATGGGATATAATGCATTCTCGTGTAGGATTCATGCGGTGTTTACATGTGACGAGAAACACTTTATTGGAATAGCCATTTATAATAATCATTTACTCAATTTCACTTTGTATCTCTTTGACTGGAGACGCAGTATATTATAATATATATATCAAAGATATGGGAGCTTATTTCAGTGCAAACTCTTTAATGTTTGCAAAGTTTATGACCGTATGAGTGAATCAGGGAGCAAGTGCGTGAGTGAGTGAGTGAGTGAGTGAGTGAGTGAGTGATTGAGTGAGTGAGTGAGTGTGAGTGAGTGAGTGAGTTAGTGGGTGGGTGAGTGAGTGAGTGAGTGAGTGAGTGAGTGAGTCTGAGTGAGTGAGTTAGTGGGTGGGTGAGTGAGTGAGTGAGTGAGTAAGTGGGTGAGTGAGTGATTGATTGAGTGAATGAGGCAGTCGGTGACTGTGAGTGAGTGAGTGAGTGAGTGAGTGAGTGAGTGAGTGAGTGAGTGGGAGAGTGAGTGATTGATTGAGTGAATGAGGCAGTCGGTGACTGTGAGTGAGTGAATGAGTGTGTGAGTGAATGAGTGAGGTGAGTGTGAGTGTGAGTGTGAGTGAGTGAGTGAGTGGGTGAGTGAGTGAGTGGGTGAGTGAGTGAGGCAGTCGGTGACTGTAAGTGAGTGAGTGAGTGAGTGAGTGAGTGAGTGAGTGAGTGAGTGTGTGAGTGAATGACTGATTGAGTGAGTGTGTTAGTGACTGAGTGAGTGAGTGATTGAATTTAGGGAGTAAGTGAACGAGTGAGTACGCCAGTGCACGGGCGACTACAAAAATATGTCCCAGTTAACGAGACATCACTTACCGTTTGGATCCATGATTGACAAAAATATACACTGTTCAGCTTAGAGTTCTGGTTCTATCGTCCACAATACCACGGTTTACTGAATGTCACTTTGACCACTGATTCCCAGCGTAAGTCGATCAATCAAAAGATCACCACCCCTGTGGAGTAAAATATGGAAATGAGTGATTATAAAGAACATAGAGAAAATAAGATAAAATAAAGCTTTTCAAAAGAAAAAACAAATGCACGAACTTTTTATGTTCCTCCCGCGATGATCATGAAATCTCACAGCAGTGGCTACAAAAATGATTAATTTTCATATTTCAGCCAATTCATATAATTTATTTTCTGCGATAGTTATCATTGATTTTCTTTTCGGAAAAAATGGTCTCCCTTGATGACTTTCATTAAAGTGAATGAGTAATGATAATTTATTTTTACAGCAAACGGCAGGTTAGCAGCTAGGCAAATGGAGGGAGCTGGAGGGGGTGGGGTGGGGGGAGAGGGGGGGGGGAGATCAATCTATACATATAGAGAGAGAAGAGTGATGAGAGAGAGGTGGAGAAAGAAAGAGTAGATACAGAGGTGTGTCTGTGTATGAGAGAGAGAGCGAGAGAATAGAGTGGGGGGGGGGGAGGACGGGGGAGGGTGGGATGGAAAAAAAAGAGAAGAGGGGAGAAAGAGAAAGAAAGAGAGAAGACGGAGTGTGTGTGCAGAGATATCTTACACTAAGAATGATAGTGTACGATATCTGTGTGTGTGTGTGTGTGTGTGAGAGAGAGAAAGAGGGAGAGAGGACAGGGAGTGTGTGTTTGTGTGAGAGAGAGAGAGCGAGAGAGAGTGCTCAGTTCAGAGGAAAATGAATGAAAAACTGAACCATAGACAATTATATTACAAAAGATCAAAGATTAGAAAGATACAAATGAAGTGGATGCATTCCCAATGTGACCCACACTCGGGGTACTTAAAAAAACAACAACCCAGCAACATCTAAGCCTCACTTCAGTCTCCACGCATTGGTGTCCTTGCACGGTCAGCAATTACTTTACCACACAAGCAGTCTGGCCAGGTATTCAAAAGTACACAAACCAAATTTTTCTTAAGTTCGGACTAATATTTATTGAAGGTTTGAACTAATTAATAGCACACACCGAAAACCATGAACTAATGAATCTTGCATGTACAGATAGTATGCAACTGTAGTAAGTAAGAATGTAATTTAGAATTTACAGATAAACATGCAGAAAGAATGAATTAATCCTAGTGAAAACGGGAACAAAGCGAACAAAGCAGAACATAAAAGTAAAACAGCGAGATGAAAATAAGGTTAAATCTGAACTACAATGAAGTTCGGAATGTAGAAGAACAAGTCTTCCTTCAGGAGGTTTCAGTGTTTGTTTGATCTAAGCTGAACTTCAGGAAAAGTAACAAAAAGCCATCTAACAAAGTGCGTGCGCTTAGAGAGCTGAGGGGAGTGGGGTTTCACTCCAGCGTAGTCAAGTATGTATGTTGGAGGACGGGAGGTTTCTGCGAAGCATAACGCAGGCTTTTCAGTCGATAATGAATTAAAAATTTCATGTTCTTTAGTTTTTTTTCAACAATACCGTTGCAGGATTATATATAAAAACCGAATTTTGGCTTTGTATCTAGTGAAAAAAATAATCAATTAATAGTGCACGCAAAACGTCACATAAAAGCTTTCCAAGATCAAGGCCTTGTCATAGACATTCATCATTCTTATGGCTCTACGCTCGCAAAGGGGCATTGAAGCTGAAGGTATGAAAGCGTACAATAGGGAGGAGGGTAAATAACTGCCAAAATCTGGCTTACGTGCTTTAAGTACGGCCCCTACGCGGACGGACAAGTCGCTCGACAGGTCAAAACGTTTCAGTGTCACTTCGAACTGGGTTCAGTCATAAAAGCGCGCACACGCTTAAATGATTCAATAAATTTAGTACCAGGAAACACATAAAAGGAGGAGACAGAGAGGTAAAAAGAAGGATGGGTTGACAGAGAGAGAGAGAGAGAGAGAGAAAGGGGAAGAGGAGAGAGAGAGAGAGAGAGAGGAGACAGAGAGAGAGAGAGAGAGAGAGAGAGAGAGAGAGAGAGAGAGAGAGAGAGAGAGACCAACGGCAGGGCTAACCCCTACATCAATGTTTCTCAACGTGGGCAATTATTATAATGCACACAGGAGACGATTTTGATTTCGGGGGGGAGGGGATGAAGAAATGGGGCACAAAGGGGGAGGGGGGGGGAGAACAATGAAGAAGGGAGGACAAAAACATCAATGGAGGGCAATTTGGGGGCAATTACAGATGGCAGCAGTTGACTTGTTCAGCAGCACGCGTGAATGCATCTTATGACTTGAAAAGGCCTATTTTTTGTAAGAGCATTGGATAAAGAATGCTTTCTGTTTTATAATGACTAATCAACACGCCAGTCGCCCTTTCACTGATAAGGCTATGAAAAACTTATGTGAAGTCTGTAAAATCTGGTGAAATGTACCTGTTGGGTTTGAGTCGGGATTTGGGGTGGAGGGGAAGGAGAGAAAAGGGGTGGGGCGATGACAGAAAGTTTAGAGCCGGGGGTGGGGGGAGGGTGCTATTGCAGGAACAAGGTTGAAAACCACTGCACTACACGATTAAGACCAGATCAAAGGGAGCCAAAGAGTAGATGAAGCAAAACAGCTGACGATGGATATTTAAATCAAGGGGAGAAATCTAGAGGTGTAGCCCGATTTTTTGTTTTCATTGACATTAAAAATTTATAATGGGAGAGGTGGCAACGCTATTTCAGTATGTTGTGACCAGTTTCTCAAAATTAAAGTAAAAAACTGAGCATGACAGTTTTGAAAACAAACAATCATATAAACAAAAGAATTGTGACATAGGTAGTTTTATCTCTCTCTCTCTCTCTCTCCTTCTTTCTTTCTCTCTCTTGGAAATTTGCACCTGCAGATTTCGTAATTGTCCTGATTAGCCCATAAATCTGTGACCACAGACTTATTCCCCTGGTGTCACTCCATATTGGCCACGCCCATGAAAGAAAGAAAAAAAAAAAGAAAAAAGAACTCGGGGAAAAGATGTCCGAACTCGTTCAACAGGTCGATTACAGAAACGACTGCATGGAGCAATTTGTCTTGTCCATTCATCTCATGCTCCTCAAATTGAATGGGCGAAGGCAAGAATGGAGTGAGCAAAGTTTTCATTGTGGAAAAAAAATCGATGCTCGCACTTTTAAGATTTCCGTCTACAACTACGCACAGGAGATGGGTTTAATGTACGTGGCACATAATCTCTAGTTTGTGTACGTCACATCTTTTGTTGTTTTATTAAGCAAATGGAACAAAGGGAAATAAAGGAAAACTCGAACAAGAAGAACTTTAAAGAAACAAAGCTGGGGAGGAAGGAGGGAGGAAGAAGGATGAAAATGTAAAGTTGAAAATAAAAAAAAGACATGAGAGAATGAATTCTCAGCTGAGGTGGAAGACTACAGTGATTGATAGACAGAAGTTAGGCCTAACGGAAGGAGAAGGAAGGAAACAGAAGATATTGGTTGGTGATGATCAAGACAGGTCCAGAAAAAGAGGTTAAAACATGATGCTGAACACTAGCGGAAGAGAGAGAGAGAGAGAGAGAGAGAGAGAGAGAGAGAGAGAGAGAGAGAGAGAGAGAGAGAGAGAGAACGAGAGAGGTCTAGAGATAGAGAGAGAGAATGAGTGAGTGAAAGAAAAAAAATAAGAGAGAGAGAGAGAGAGAGAGAGAGAGAGAGAGAGAGAGAGAGAGAGAGAAGAGAGAGAGAGAGAGAATTGTCTCGAATAAGATCAAACAAAACGAGAAGTGTGTATTTAAAAAAAGATGAGAACTTCCCTAAAAACAAAAACAACTACAACAAAAGTAGCGCAAACTGGTCAACACAGCGCATCCGGAGACATTACATACCTAGAAACCAGTCATCTGCATATGAAAATGATCCTCCAGCACGTGCAAAAGAAGATGCAACATCAGTGCATACATCACACGTGTTATATTCCTCGAATGTTATTAACAGACAGTCATTTAAATACATGAGTAATCATAACGGGAAACTGATACACCATTGAAGGTAAAATTAATAAAAGAACAAACTTAAAACACAAAACCTCTGCAATTAGGTCTTCGGCAGTCAAGCAGTAAATTCGATGAGCACATTCCACACACAGTCGGAAAGAAGGATGCTTAAGCTATTGACACTCCCAGCTGCTACACATCACACTGCAGTTTCATTGCTGTGTCCCAATCTATTAATTGAATGAAATGCATGAGCGATTCCTTCGTTTCTCACGCATAACCCATAACAGGAACACAGAGACAAATATCTACTGAGCACTCATGCCCACACTTTGCTAGGCCTAGTCCTAGTCAAAACACGGCAAAAAGAAAAAGTTGTAGTACTTAGCAAAGCCTCGCGAAAGAAATAACACCAAACCGATAGCACACTAAGGAAAAGGGAAGACAAATCAAGATTTCGGTATTTAAATCTTCATCAGGAGGGGGAAAAAAATATAATAGATTGGAAAATTGAATCAACAAAACAATTAAACAATTTTTTAAAAATGTAGGACATTAAATTAATGTAGAATATTAAATATAAAATGAAATGTGACCACTTATCTGCGAAACCAGATTATCAAATATAATACTGAAAGCAAACTGGCTGAGCAGGCCTGTTCTAAACAAATTTGAGCCAACGTTCTCGTCATTAAATTAATAATAACCTCTTGAAAGTCTGAGCTAATACAAAAAAAAAAAAAAAAAAGAAAATCATCATATTCTACTAATATATATTATCATACCTTCAAAATATAAGCACTGATTAAAATAGCCACGGCAAACCGTCACTTGCCAACACCGTTGCAATTTTCATTCAAACACCGTTGAAATCCACACACTTTTAAGATCAAGTATTCGACATGGAACCTCAATTTTCCATAAAATGTGTTAGATTCATTAATGCAACACCTAGTTTTCAAATCTCCTTTCAAAACAACATCACACACTTATACTTAAATACTATTCCTCGTAGTTCCAACAAAACAAAAATATATAAACGACTTTACAAACTTAATTATTGAGCTTGAGACAGCTATTTGCCATACGATTTACTAGATTCACTAATGCAACACCTAGTTTTCAAAATCCCCTTTCAAAACAACACCACAATCGCATAAAGTGAGTCTGCGTGGCGGCAACTAATACCACATCCCGTAGTTCCAACAAAACAAAAACATAAATGACTTCACAATCTTAATTTATTGAGTCTGAGATAGCTATTTTTGGACCACGCGAGCCAAACAAAATACACATTATATTGATTTTACGTCAGTGTCAAGCAGCTTAATTGCCAAGTCATTATTAGCCTCCCGGGGGGGGGGGGGGGGAGGGGGGTGTTAGCATATTACTATTAGTAAACTTGGTGATAGGCTATTTCCCAGTGTCAACCTTCTTAAACTACAGCGGCATTACACGCTTGAGTAGATCGGAAACAAAACCAGGTCCCCCGTCCACAAAACAAAAACCTCGTGACCAGGCGGGTCAGCTGTGGTCCAACCCCATGCACCAGATTGAGAGAGAGATCGAAGTCAATTCATAACGTTCAAGGCGAGCAGGGTGATCGATAATTTACGCCTTGTGCGATGCGAGTGAACAACAGACCGCAGCTCATTTCTACTGCTGTAGTTTACTTCCCCCCTCCAGTCTTGACAGTTTTTCGACGCTAAAGAGCCCCAGATGTAGACTGCTTTATCGTTCCTTAACCCTCTTAAGCCCAAAACGTAGATAGCTACATTGTCACTGCTCTACACTAATGGCATATGTCTGTCAAGGTTAATGTTATAATTGTCGTGCTGGGTCACGACTTGCGAAGACTTGAGTTTGCACGGTCTCGTTGATTATAACCAGCGTAAATTGTCCTTGAACTGTTCTCGTGAACAGTTTGTTTTTGAAACACTTTTTCTTAGAGATGGAAAGAAAGTGGGGCGAGATAGAATAAATGGATAAGTTAGGAGTGACAGTGCAATTCTCGACCCCGTGATTTTGATGAACATTTAGAAGGGAAGAGAAGGGGTGAATAAGGATAGATAGTTTAAGACGCTTAGTCGCGTTCAGAAATTCGTACATAAAATGTAGAAAGCACGAGGGTTTAAAGATTTCAGTAATGGTTTTGACATTTTAATTTGACCTTGTCTGTTTTTAGTACAAGGCCGTGACCAACTCCCACGTAGAATCTATTAATACTGCGAGCTGAGCTCGCATGGATGCACCAATCAAATCTAGGCATTTGGACGGTAATTTGCAGGTGGCTGCACAGTATAAAAGCGTAGCCATACCTATGTCCATTACTCCATACAGAAAATTCCAATCTGTGCAGGCGTCGGCACGATTCTGCCTGAAGAATCATAAGACTGTTGATTTATGTCTAGTCCATTATAGGCATTGAGATGAAGCCATATGCTTGAATGAGATATGCCCACTGCTGTTGTCTACTGTTCTCTGGTTTTCCTTACCAGGGACCAAGTGTAAGTGTTTGTCTGTTGATGATTCAACAATGAACGAGGAGCTGAACATAATTTATCCAGTAGGACAGGATTGCCGCATATGCTAGGAGTGCTACCCAAGAATGCAAGACAAAGATTTATATTAACTTGCAACTAGTATGAATGTTTGGCATACACATCTGTGAATTGGGATTGATTTGTCTGGATGAGGCTGGGGATTGCCAGCCCATCCTAGAGTAGATCCAATAGACTTAACTACGTCAGTTTATATTGACGATCTTGATCCATTATAAGCGGTAGGCACAAATAGCTGAGATGACATTGTCGCCAGAGACATTAGTATATTGCTTGATAGATAGTAGGCAGACTATATTTGAGAGAGAGATAATTAATACTTAAATTGTTAGTGAGTCAGAATGAACTTAATCTTATAGGAATCTAGAGGAGACTTCTAGTGACATATTATTGAATTTTCATTTGATGCTGCTGATGTTGTCTTTTAGTATGTAATAGATCTAGACAAAATTGTTAGGAAATTTAATGTAATTAAATTTGTGGCCCTGCAGGTCTGTTTATGAAACTTATTCAGATTGTTCTTAGTGTGTGGCATGGTACGAAAGAGTAAATAAGAAATACCTCTCGATTTAAAATGCAGTCATAATACCCACCCTGTAACAATGTCAGACTTGTGCCAAAAGGCGTCGGCCGGTTCATTTCATTCCTGAGCATGAGGGCTCTCAGAAAATAATGTAGAAAAAGAAATGCGCCACTAGGAAAATGTAATAATCCAATGATGGCATAAGTCACCAAAAATGACAGGAAAAGAAACTGTTTTTTTTTTTCTTAGTAATATAAACGTGTCAAAAAGGACTTTTTATGCCATTAGCGTAGAGCAGTGACGATATAAAAACAGTCTGAGAAACTTAAGAAATTCAATGAAAAACCTCTGCAATTTACTCCTCTCTACAATCTTGCTACAAAAAGAACCCAGATGTACAGTGCTTTATCGTTTCTTATCTCTCTTGGGGGCAAACATAGATTGTACAAATGCATGTATAAAACAATTCTGAAACTGCAGAACTGATGTAACATAGTCAAATGAACGCAAAATAAATAAATAAATAAATATATATCATGACAAATTATTTGTTAATAAATTAAAATGTATTCCAGGTAGGAGAATACTATAATTATAACATGTTTGCCAATATAAAGAAGAGATCTGCTGGACACGACATAGTTAATGCTAACGTTACGAAGAAAAGAAGACAGTACAATCCCCATGTACATACCTGAGACGACAAATAAACCGGTACTTACTGTATATCAGATCACACGGTCATAATACTAATTAAATTGCAAGCCGTACAGTGACTGCTCTGTTGTGTCTAAGCGTTAGACATCTCGTCAAACGGAGATAAAGGTCAATGGCAGGAAGACATTTTTAGAGCGACGCATTGACACGGTTCAAGTTATTAACAATGCACGTACAATAAGACTTGCTTCACCCTCTCACCGCGCATTCTATCGGTGACGCTTTGTTTTATCAGACACCACGCCCTGACCCGCAGCTATCTCTTCGCGCATTTTCGATGGATTGTCCCCATCGTGGGTGTGCAAGTGGGTGAAAGGAAGTGGGGGGGGGGGGGAATTTTCGACGATCAATGAGCCCCGGTCAAAAAAATAGCAAGCGTGATTGCAATCGACATGAGCCAGTGCTCGTGGGAGTGTTGGACCGAAGTTTTGCATAGATTCTTTGGGGTAAGGGTTGTGGACGATGAGTCCAGTACTGTCACGATTTTCATCTACAAAGTCACTGATCTTACATTCATTCTCAGAAACAACTCCACATTCAAAGAGCATTCATCGGGGGCTTAAAATTCGAGTTGAGAGCTCACGTTTGCATGCTCTACAAACAGGGCGTGTACACCAAACACTTCAGATTCCCTAACTGCTCATTTTATATTATATAAAAAAACAACAACCCAACTATCTATGTGACATGACACTGAAAGAGTGTGGCAACCAGTGACATTTATGAATGTGAAGATACCTCTCCCATACAAAAAAACAAAACAAAACAAAAACAACTCCAATTGTTGTTCCTTTCCCACTTAAGTTAATTAACAGCCACTACAGAGTTAACTATCTCTGGCAAGAAGTTCACACCCTAGAGCTGCATTGTTAAGATCAGCGGATTCCAACTTTTCTTTTGGCCATATTTTGACTCAGTTACATGTTCTTTGTATAGGTGAACTGAATGCAAGGAGCGGACTGAATGTGAGTTGGAGAATGCATGTAAGGCGCGCTTGGATTTGACAGGTTGAAGTGCTACATAATTGTTATGTATTATTATTACTATAATTGTTATCATTATTTTATTCCGCGAAATCGCAACCGCTGTGCAAAAGGTTCCATAGCTCCAAAAGTTTGGGAACCACTGGTTTAGATAAAATAATCTGGAGTTGCAGGTTTGTTTATGGTGGGAGTGGCAATGACTCATTAGATTAACAATAATGGCAACTGGAGATCCACGAACTTTGGCAAGATAATACATTATTATATAAGCCTGCACTTCGTAATGCCTAGACACAACATCACTGGTCCAATTATAAAACCGTGTAAAAGCGGAAGACGTAATTTTACAAAAGAGCAAAATGACTGTTTTATTTGAAATGTATTCCTTGTCGTAAACTGGCATGTGAACAGATGGTTGAAATGTTTGTATTTCCCTTAACTCAGCAGACCAAAAGTAGAATTCATGGAATATTAATGGCACAACAACAACAACAACAACAACAAAACATCTTATCTGCAGTTGCGCCAATGCACTTGCGAGGTTTCGTGATAGGACCCAGCGACATGCAATTTGTAACAGCATTATCAGCGACATTAGATAACCTTCGAACTGTGCCCTTTCAACATTACAACAGTTAGTGCATGTGTTTTTCTTCTCTTGTTTCCAACCAGTATCAAGTGACATGTGCGTGTACATGAACAAGACCGAGCGAGGCCCATAGAAATACGATACCGACTGCATTCCTTCGTCTTTATTTCTCTCTTAACATGATAATGCTACATTTTTAAAGGTGAGAAAAAAAAAACGCCCGTACTTCCCACTGATTCTGCTTTAATTCAGACCTTTCTCCGCCCTGTTTTCCCCCGCCTCCTAGCTTCTTGGCAAACAGGTTTTCTAAGGGCCAAACATTGTGCTACACAGATGTGCTTGTAAAAGTAATTTTAATTGCAAGTGGGCACAGGATGAGCTTAACAATAGCATTTCCTTTGTTCGGAGGTGCGGAAACATTGCTTAAAAGAAACAAAAACTCACCATTGGTCTCCACCGTTTCCACCTATAAACGAAGCTGAATTTCGCAGAAAATCCACAACTTGCGACCTTAATTGTTTATTCTATCTCCATTTTCTGAAAAACTAGAGATTTTTTAGTATATATACAATAGGTATAACAAATATTAATGCACACTTTGACACTTGTTTTAAAATACGTTGTGGCGCTTATCAAGCTGTTTCACCGTTCTGATTGAGTTTAACAAACTCCTTGCCGTAATACTACGCCGCAAAGGTGTAAGGTGGAATTTCCCAGTTGTGCAAAAAGTGGAGTTGGAACAAACAAGAACTAAGGTCACGACTGTGCAAAACTGAGGATCCTGAGCCCATTTTTTTAGTGCAAAGTGTTCTAGCCATACTCCGAGGTCTGAAGAAGAAACAAACCTTATGAAGACTGAAGGCTAGGTCTGGCTAGATTCTATTTATAACAGTAATACATGTATTTGCCATCGCCATGTAAAATGTAATGCATCAAATGTTTTTAAGAGACAAAGCCCCCCCGGGTGGGGGGTGGGGGGTGGGGGGGGGCGGGAGTTAGTGGTAGGGCCTTTCTTCCTCCTGCTTCTTCTTCTTTCTCATTTCTAAAGCCATCTGGCGCCCACTAAAAGACAAGAAACAAGACACAAGAATCAAGAAACAAAGAAGAAAAAAGAAACAGAAAGAAAAAGAACAAGAACAGAAGAACAAGAAACCAGAAAGTAATCAAGAATAGGGGGACAACAGCAGCCTTCGGCTGGGGCCCCCCAAAAACCAAAAGACCTTCCAGCCATTGCAATGTAAAGTATGATAATAAGTATGCACGCTGTGGATAATGATTTAATATATAGGCCTAATTAATATTGTCATTTTGGGAATTGAGGTGTCTTTTTTAATAATTATGATAATGGCTGAGGGATCGGCGTTGCTCTGAATGAATCTGTTTCTGCACTAGACTCATCTCTCTCTCTCTCTCTCTCTCTCTCTCTCTCTCTCTCTCTCTCTTCCGGATGTTGGTTCAGGTCCTTGCTTATTTCTTTAGTAAAATCTTAAAGCAATTTGCCACAGTGTTTATCTTTCTTAAAAATAATCATTTCCCGCGAATTTGCGAATTAGATCATCTGGAATACACAGATCAGATAAAGGTTCATTTTTTAAAATGTACATACATGTATTTTTATTTACACGTACGTTTATGTATGTACACGTATTTTTTATGTACATGTATAAACTAATGGCTTATTGTTATGTGTATAACAAACAAGCGCTGTGAATAAAAAGTAAGAAAAAGAGACTGCTATGCTTGGTGTAGGCCTACAGTTCAGCGCAGAGAATAGGACACATTCAAACAGGTCCAATACAAAAATTAATATCTTTCACAGACTTATGGACTTTTATGTTATTTACCAGGCTTTGTTAAAGTGTGTGTACAATTATTAATGCTGGGAGGTCGAGAGAGGAAAAATGTCACTGCTTCCTGCAGCATGATGATACATAATTTAAATTAATTAACTGGAGCATTTCATCTGAGATAAAAAAAAAAAAAAAACACAACACAACTCTCTACGTTCAGCCCTCGGGCAAGTTCATTAACCCCACCACGGAAATAAAAAGAAATAAAAATCACATCCCTTTTGTCTGCAGCTGAATGCAAAAGCATAATAATTAATATACGGTATTATTAAGCCCGTTGCAAGTCCTTCGTTTGTAAACTTCCGGAATCCCCCCCCCCCCCCCCCCCCCCCCCCAAAAGCGAAGAGAACATTTTCGTAGTACATAAAAATAAATCAAAATCTATATAAAAAAACAGCAAGGAAAAAAAATTCACTGCTGCGAGGAAGAAATGCCCAGACCTGAAAAAATTACATTTTGTAATAAATGAAAATAGGCCTAGAAATATCGCATAATGCTTTCTCCTCAACAATGATGGCCTCCCTCCTGCCTTTGTTTTGTTTCGACTTTAGTACCATGCATGTCATAAAAAGTAACCATATCAAGCTTGGTAGGCAGTGTCCTGGCGCGCATGAGTTCTGAAGCAGGACTGCAGATTACTACTTTTATTGTAAGAGAGAGAGAGAGAGTACGTCATCGAATAATGCTTTCTCCTCAACAATGGTTGCCTCCCTCCTGCCTTTGTTTTGTTTCGACTTTAAACCTCCGGTTGCGTTTCAAAGTTTGAAGGTATGAGTTTTTGTGCCGTCTGCCTCATGCACGGTACGGGTCATATGGGTGTTACTGTGCCAGTTGTGAGTTATTTTCTTCCTAGATCTACATAATCTGTGTGCTGATTGTGCGTGTTGTTTGCAACCCGTTCTTTGAATGGGTCCCTACACTAGTATATCTAAAAAACGACAAAAACATACATAAACGAACCGTTTGAAATGGATTTAGACTCCCCAAGACAGCTTCTGTGAAGCTCTTGTAGTGCTGATACATAAACAACTGGTCCTGTGTTGTCCAGAATCTGCACTGATATCACTAAAAACTACAGTATGAAAAGGGTTAAGACGATACATGCACAGACCTTTTGGTTTACCTGCACATCGAACCGTGTTATTATAATCTAAACCGGCATCAGTCTGGCCTCAATGCATGAAGGTACAGTCAAAAAGGCGGTAATGCATATGCATAACAATGGCCCGGTTTTTACATTATTTTATTGATATTATTTTTGTCACTTGTATCAACACCCCAATGAAACAGCAGTACAAACAAACAAACAACAACAAAAAAGCCAAACATGATTGTCTGATAGCAAAGTCACACGGGAACCCCACTGAACGCAACATGACAACGAGACAGTAATAATGAACTCGAAACCTTGAACCCCTCAGAAGAATTTCGAATACAGTACCAAAGCGTTCCGTAGTTCAGGATGCATTTGTTAAACGTTCTACGATTTTTTAAATTCGTTTGATTCTTTTTTTTAAAATTCGTTTAATTTTCTATCCTGTTAGAATTTTTTCCTGGCGAAGGTTAGAATACCAAAAAAGCTTGATTTGTCTTCCTTTTTCCTTTGTTTGATAGTATCGTGTCGTTTCTGCATTATTTCTCAAACGAGGCTTTGCTACAAACAACTTTTTTCCTTTTGCCACATTTTGACTGTACCTTTCAGATTCACCCTGAATTTACTGACATTCTGGGGCTGTTTCTTCTCCCTTCCCAACAAAGCCTTGACACAGTCCCCTAGACGCACCCAATGAATAACATGGTGGTCTAACTCCTTTTTTTTTTTTTTTGAAACTGCAATAACCTTCTAATTCCTTGGAGACGAACTAAACTAATTATTCCGTGTCTTCTCACTTGGCTACTATTTAAAGAGAAAAGAAAATGAACTCAATTCTCTAAAAAAACAAAACAACACACACACAAAAAACCAATTAAAGTGGAGTTAAACCTAGTCTTTTATTCATGGGCGCGTACAGACAAGAGCCGGTGTGAGATTATATTGGACCTCCCATTTTACTTGGGCCCCACGGTCCAAATGTAATATTACAGAAATGCCCCCCTTCTATTACATTTGGACTCCCTACCGCTCACCTTTTAGGATGTTATGCTTAATCTCTGATGAGAATAATAATTTTGCTGTTTGATTGTTCATGTTGGTCATGTCCATTGCTAGACTTACTTTGACTGAAGATTTGACAGAAGAGGTGAGTCGCGAATTGGACAGTAACGGTGTAAGTTTCAAAGATGTGAGGAAAAAAATAAATAAAAACCGTAGATGTGCTCGATATTATAACTTCTGAAGGAAAGGAAAAGAATAAGACAGTGGTTAATGAGGAAGTAATAAAACAGAGAGTAGCTCTAGGGCGCCTGTGGAGGGAGGGAGGGGTGAGGGCTCTAGAGATGGGAGATACCTTCTGCCGATACATGAAGATCATTATATTACTCAAATCAGATTAATCGCAATAACAACAGCACACATGGAGAGCCAATTTGAACAATTTGCTCCCCGATTCATTGGGAACTAAACTCTCTACAAAAATGCAGTGATAAAACGTTGTTGTTTTTTTTCTGTTCTCGTCCAAAAAATGCTCGGATAAAACAACAAAAACATGACCGATATTTTTTAGCATGAAGATTGTACGGTGGTAAAGAAAACCCCAAGTTAATTCCACAAAAAGAAACGTCAGTGTTTAGCTTCCTTGGTAATATCTAATGATAAGCTTGCCACGTTAGCGTTTTCTCAGGGTGGGACGCACGCCCATAATAATAGCATGGCAATATTTTAGTGGGGCGTGGGACTTGGGAACGGAGCGTAGAGATTTTTCATAGAAATCTTAATGTCATAGTGAATTTTAACTGGACTGCACAGATAAACTATTGTTTGTTTGTGTCGTGTTGATATTTTTTTTGTTTCGTTCGGATTAATATAACATATCTTTTGAATCAGTTTGTACATACCGCGGGTATACAGCAAAATTGTTGTATCTCCAGGTTTACGAATAATGGCAGCTTACTCGGAAACACCACAATATTGGTCTCAATGAACTCATTTGTAAGGGAGATACAACAATACTGCTTCTCTGTAACTTGGAACTGGTTAAAGATAGCGGAATAACAAAAAAATTGCAAGAAGCAGTTTGTCGTTATTACAGTATTGCCATTATGAACCCCCCAATTCATAAACCTGGAGATACAACAATTTTGCTCGATACCCGCGATACTGTATACTAACTTTGTCCGATCCTGGCACTATTTTTGGGGGGAAAGTTGAAGTGGAGCGTGGGACAAAAAAAAAAAGGCTGAGAAACACTGTTTTAGTATGATCACATTTTATACTGGAGCTGAAGGAACGCTTTACTATGAACAGAATAGGTCTCCTGAGTGCAGTCCTATATAAGTCAGTTTATACTCCCGGAGCCCTAAAACTCAGGACTATTCGTGTTATCGTGACTGCCAAGGGTGTCAGGGACACATTAGTGTTTTTTAAAACACTAGTCAATCTCACTTATTTCCCTGGTATTTTATATCTGCCCATTCCACAGAAATTAGCTTAACTGGACAGTGGACTGGGAGGGAGGAGTGGCGGGGGGGGGGCATTTAGAAAGGCTAAAGGGTTAAGGGGCAAGGCCATTTTGGTCAATATTGGCGAGGGTATCAATATTTGTTGTGTACACTGACAATCAGGGGCGTAGCCACGGATTTACTGGGTACGTTGATGAAAGCGCTAACATTGTATGAGATTGTCCTAATAATGGACAGTTGGGGGGGGGGGGGCAGTGTAACTTTCAGGATGCGTACTGTAACCTGGTCATTTTGTTACTGTTTATGATTACATTAAAATTTCGTATCCCGAAAGTTCCTCTCGGCAGTTAGTTGTCTACAGACACCGATCTTATCAATTTTTGCTTTCCTTTTCATTTCTAATTGTCTTTGTGATTTATTGTAATTTTTCGTTGCTGTTGGCCACATCTATGTCCAAGCCCTGATGCCACCCCAGTGCAGAGCCCTCCCCCCCCCAAAACAACAACAACAACAACAACAAAACAACAACAACAGAAGAAACAAAAGAAAAAACAAACAGCAACGAGAAAAGCAAAGTGTAAATGCCAAGAGCGTTGATCCTCATAAAACAAAGACCTCAAACCCCAGTCTAGAGTTTCTGCACTTTTCTGAATTATTCTCTCATCATTAGTCCAGACCTGATGATAATATAGATGATGTGCTTAAGAAGCAGTGATAGTAATAATACATTTATTGAGATACAGCAGAACAGCTAATAAATTCAATGTTTTCACTACCACACGAAGCCGAGCTCTATGCTGATAACTAAAAGCACGCACAAATACACACAATAATTGCACAGTAGATTTCACCCAGAGTAATCCACCATGCATTTCTATGACTTACATACAAACATCGAAATCGATATCAGCGTTGATAACTTGGCGTACAAGAGCATGACATTTCAAGTGCATGTATTTTCTACTTTGTGGAATTTAAATGTGCACAGCCAGTTATTCTGAGCTCGATAGACATACCAAGGAGGCAGTGGCTTTGTTGGAAAGTGGGGATAACGGCTTAGGCGATAGAGGGGAATTATTTCCCATGGGGGAACATTTAGGGATTTCGGCTGGGAGTGGGGATGAAAACCCAGGCCTTAGGCCCCGGGACACGGCTAGGCCGTTACATCATTATACTACATTACAACCGCAAAAGGACGGAGCTGCCTTAGAATTTTCCTATATCCAGATTTTCCACAGTCGTTTCTACTGGCGTTCATCTCAGCCGCCGTTGTTAGCTTATTTCCACCGACCCGAGTTGCCTTGTCAGTGTTGCTAGGTCTATGGGACCCAGCCTAATTAATTTGATGTGTGTGTGTGTCTGTGTGTGAATGTGGGTGGGTGGGGGAGTCAGTAATTAGCCTTTGTTTGAGAACCTAGGAGATGGGGTGGGCCGGGTTTTAAAAGCTAAGATCCACTATTCTACACCATGCACCCAGGGCTGGATTTAGACCTCCCGGGGGGCCACTTTCAGGTTCGGTTGGCCCGTCTTTCACATAAACTAAATCCCACGGTAAATCGCCAAATTTACACACGAAAGTCCATTTACCGCGTGTAATTGGAACTGAGTAGTTATACATGTATATATAAACAGAAAGCTTAAATGAGCTTTGTATCCGAAGTAAATACATGTATACGTACTTCATGCTTGCTTCAGATGATTGTCACAAATCCCAGACTGGGAGATGTAATAAGTTATGACAGGACAACAATCACGAACAAACGAGTTAACACTTAACAAAACAGCCCATCAGACTCACACATTTATTAAACATAATTGTACATATAATAGCGCAATTACATATATTATATTATTGAAATGACTGCCGTACAACGGCCTTATTCTCACACACACGCTCCCTCGGATCCACAATCCGGTAGTTACTCCTAAAGGCACTTCGGCCTCAGCCTCTCCCCTCAGGGTCTTAATAGTACATTAATGGTTCACTGGCACCGCAGTCTCTCAATATCCCCTCCCTATTATCATACCCCTTATCACTCCCCTAGCACCTCAGCAGGGCAATAACACATTATTATTTCCATAGCCATCAACATGGCAACAACATAGTATCAGTTCACTAGCCTATCAACATGGCAACAACATAGTATCAGTTCACTAGCCTATCAACATGGCAACAATATAGTATCTCATTCACTCTCATATCTACGTCCCTGTCCGTGGCCTGACTGCCACGACCTTATGTGCCTCTACTGTCCTGCACTGACAGCCTCACTTCTGGCCTATGTGTGGCCTCCGGCCCTATGCTGGCCTATCCCCTGTGCTCCTCGAGGTGGCTCTGCGGCCCGTCCCCGACACCTACAAGAATAACATTACATTGGTATAATACCCTACCATTTCTATTCACTCCACCTCTCCTTACAACCCATGAAACGTACACACACTAGTTCACCTTTCACTCACCGCACATCTTACGGTAACACACTTCCATCGGAGTACACACCACTCACTCGCGCTACAAATCCATGAACTCACTTTCATCTATCGCTCGTGGCGCACATTGCTATATCCAATATCAAGGACTTCCACATTCCTCACATATACTTATTCACATCATGGTAATAGACGAATATAATATAATACATCAATCATAATAATCAATCAACGTTCTACATACCAGTCATAACTGGAAAGACTCTCACTAGTCTTCTCGACTGCTTCCCTTTATGTCCGCCCGATGGGCTTTTATTCACAGGTCCGATCCCTAGGACCTTCTAACTTGCAGTGATAGTAATACCGCGCTTTCGCCTCATTCAGACCCCGCCCCCACTCATGACATGCACGACTTTTCTTCCCTGTCTCCGTGCGTTAATTTTACTCTCCTCCTTTCCCCCCGTAATTATTAACTATCGCTCACTCCACTCGTGACAATGATTGCTACAAGTCACTTTCGATATACATTCAATTATCCCTCAACCCCCCCCCCCCCTTTAATCCGACCCTACATGGAATATAAAAGCAGCCACGTATTCCCGGCTCCACAGGCATGCCACTATAAAGTTAGGAAAATGTCTCCATGCATTTTAACCTTTTGAATCTCTGACATAAAAAAAAAAAAAAATAGCAGACTGTACTCTGAAATTAAAATCTACTAATTTACCCGTTGAAATCAATCCCCCGAGAACTTCCAAAATGTCACCAGCAAATAGCAGCGCTCTACCTTAAACTACGCTAAAGGTCATTCCATTGCTACTGGCGGTGCAAAACTAGGGACTCTTTTTTTTTTCTTCAATTATTAAAATTACACTTGAGCTTCGGTGACAGTACTATTTATGCCCCAAAACACCCAACTCCTGACAGTTCAGCCACTTTAAAGACCATGCCAGTTTCATAGTATATTCCCCCAGATTTTGAAAAATGGCTGATTTCCTTCAATTTCCAGGGACTAAAATCATAGGTGCGAATTGGACGATCTTAAGCTGGGTTTTCATGTGTGCAGAAACGGAAACGGCAGCGGATACTCAAAAGCCCTTCAAGTAGTGAAATAGAAGGAATGGTTTCATGTGTACGGAAACACTCGTTTCTCTTGACTACTCGATGGATTTAAGAAGTCTCTGTTGGCGTTTCTGTTCCCACAAGGTATTTTAAACAAGTGCCAAAGTGTGCATTTGCCATACGTCTTCTATATACCGTAAGACCTCCACTTTTAAAGGAGATAAAACAAACAAGAACCAAGGTCGCCATATGCCAAAACAACTAGGACTGCAGATGGTTAATCTCTAAAATCCGACATATAAATTCATGGGCATGTGTCGTACATTAATTGTTTTAAAAGCATGTTAGCAAGTGACGAAACACAACGCTTTGTACATTTACAGACTAGTATAATAGTCATGCTATTTTTGGTATAAATATTTCTTCTCATAAATAAATTATACATCATAGGACATTGGTTTTCCATTAACTTCTGTATCAAGCTTATCGCTGATACCACCGTGAAACCAATTTTCGCACATTCAGTTGAAAATGACAATTTTTAAATATATATATTTTTTGCCAGTAGGATGTATTCCCTGAAAAAATATCTTTTTATTCCATTCATTGAGGGCGGGCATAATACACGAATCTGAAATAGTTATTAATTTATGTAATTGAAAATAATTATGTTTAAGATAAGAAATGCATTCCACGTGAACATTAATCAGTCCCTCCCCCCCCCCCCCCCAATCCCGTCAAATTAATCCCTCATACAAAGGAGTTGCAGTTTAGCAGCGAGTAATGGGTAGGGGACACGGTGGCCACGGTGCTCGCCTCTCAAGCCGAAGGCACCGGGTTCGAATCCCGGTCGGTGCAGGCATGTTGCAAGTTTGGGATTTTTCTCATTATTTTCCTGTCCCTGATCCTATGGTAGGTAGGACCAAGCACCTAGTTTTCTCGGATAAGGACGAAAAATTCGGCAGGGCCCATGTGCAGGTTGCGCAACGTTAAAGATACCTTGGCAGTTGGAAATCGAAAAGAGCAGGCCGAACAGGCCTCTGACCGGGCAAAATTCTAGAAAACGAATCCCTAGCACAACAAGAAAAAACAAAAATAAGAAAAAGTGAGGTGTAAATGCCAAGGGCAGCGAAACCTCCTAAAATAAAGAGCTAAACACTATAGCGAGTATTTGTATTTTGTTTGTATTTTGTATAACTCTTTAATCTTATTTGGGAAATGGGCGAGCGCTTCTGGTATGGTCTCCTAACTGTACTATCATTCTGCTACATATTCTGTCTAGATCGTCTTGCCTTTTCCTAGCACTTTGTGACTGTTATCATCTCCACGTGCTTTCTCTAAACCCAAACTCAGATTCAAACTCAAGAAACGCAATTTTGCAAAAAATGCCATGTCGGAATCGCCATGATAGAACCAGCAGTAATATGGGTTCTCATGAAATATTGACGCCTTCAGAATCAATGTTTGTGCCAGTGAAAAGCCACGTCGTGCGCTGTGATAATTTGCCGTACACATAGAGCGGCCTTGACGTTAGATCAAACAATAAATTATGCAGTATACTGACAGACACACCGTCACTGTGTATGATAATTAACGCACACCAGATCAACAGGAGATATAGCTTATACAAATATCCCATTAACTGGAAACCCAGCCAATCTTTCTGTTATTTGATGTGGTAAAGCTGGTTCGTGAAAATATATGAGTGAATCTGTCGAAATCGGACTTGAGGTGAAAGACAAAATTCCTGAGAAAACCCTCCGAAGGGGGGAAAAGTCATTTTCTAATGGAAAATGACTTCTGCTTATGATATGAAAGATTAGTCATTTTTTTTCATTCGGTGATAATGTTTTGCTTGAATTCGTCTAAGAAACATTTCATTTTGATTTTTTAAAGAGGTACATTGATGCATTTCACCATCAGTCCGGTTTTGTCAGACTCAGACACAAACCTTTTCTTCATCATGTAATCTGCTTGTTTGTTTTATTTAGTGAAACCACAACGTATTGACAGAGCTCATGTGTAAACAAGAATAGCCAGCGATGTTTTCTTCCTAATTTGTCATAGATTTCCTGTAACTTCACATTCAATTTGCCTGCAAACGTCCATCCTTATGCGCAGGAATAATTACAATCGTGATATGGTGATTGCTAAGGGTGTCAAGGACATTAGTATTTTAACCTTACAAGTAAATTTCGCTTATTTCCCTGATATTTTCGATGTGGCCATTCCAAAATTTACCTTAAATGGACTGTGGAATGAGCATTGGTCATTGGAGAGGCTGAAAAATTATAATGGCCCTATCATGAAACCCCGTAAATGCCAAGAACTAAATATTACACGAGAGAGTTAAAAAACAAAACAAAAACACACCCTGTTTTATTTAACCCGGATTTCGTATATATATATACACCTTTTATTCGTGAACATTTGAAATACTGCACGTCCATTGAGCAACAAAATTCCCTCAAAGATTTCACAGAATATTTGGAAACACAATATTGTCACCACCAGTTGTGCGAATACACCATTGTTTAAAAAAATAAAAATTACACACTTGCCAATCTACGGGCTGTCATGATAGCGATAACGAGTATGTGTGTATATATATATATTTTTTTTTCATTTCTGCATTACTTTGTTGTTGCCCGACAGGGAAATGTATGCATACATAAAATAAATGGTCGCAGATGCAATCATTTCTGTCCCTGTACTAAAACGGGCAACAGCTGTTGCCGAATGGAGGTATGCCGTAAAATATCAAATTTGTTGTTCTGCAGCTGAATAGATTTATTTTGAAATTCAGTTGTTTTTTTTTCTGCTGGCACTGGCGACAGTTGGCGCATCCAGCTAGCACCCCCCCCCCCCACCTTTGCAGACACGGGCGGCAGTTGACGCACCAGGCAGCACTCCCCCCCCCCCCCCCCCAAAAAAAAAACAGAACAACACGACACACAATGAAGCGAAAATTGATTAATTAGCTCAGTTTACGTCTATTTAAAGGCTCCTTTCCATGGTAACAGACGGAAACTGCAGGTGTAGAAGACATGCGCAGTTTTAAACTACACATCCTACTTGTGGGCATTTCCATGGGGCATGTGGGAAAACGCACCTTGGAAATGAAAAGTATATGCTACGACCCGTGCAAGGCGCAGGCGTGACACAAAAATTTAATGCGTAAGTAAAAAATAAACTTCATGGAATGCGACCTTTACTTCCAGTTTTAGTCTAGTGAGTATCTTTGAGAATAGAGAAGCTAAACCAGTGAGAGGTGATCTTGATTTGAATTACCAACACGTCTAATTGTAGTATACAGTTTTGACAAAGTTAACATCATAATTTGTGTGTAGTCTATTTTCTTGTGAAATGTATCCATTGGGTTTGAGAATGGAATTCTTGGAAAGGGAGAAGGGGGGGGGGGGTTGAAAGAAAACTTGGAGCACGAGGGGGCGATTGCCTGAAAAAGGTTGAGAACCACTGTTGTATGTTCTGGCATATAATTAACTGACAATGACATTGTTCGGTATAAGAATCTTTTTCTCTGGTCGGATAATGTTTAAGCGTCAAACACGGCGCATAACAGAACAAAACAAAAGCCACTTAAGGACTTCTCCCGGGCACAGGAAATTTAAAGCTGATTGAATCATTGTGAGCCGGTGTGTTGTACTGAATCGAAACACAAAGTTGAAACATTGATTACTCGCACCAGAGAGGCGTGGAAAGAGGAAGGAGGGAAGGGGTTGTGAAAATGTGAGGATGTTATGTTTTCAATACTCCTTTTCACCTAAAGTTATCCCGAAAGAAAGGAAAATGAAGGAAAGAAAATAACTTTGAGAATGAGAAAGACGGGAGAGAGTGTGAGAGAAAAACAGCCAGAGAGCGAGAGAGAGAGAGAGAGGGAGAGAGAGAGAGAGAGAGAGAGAGAAAGACAGACCGAGGGAGGGAGAGAGACAGAGAGAGAGAGAGAGAGAAAGAGAGAGAGAGAGAGAGAGAGAGAAGAAAGAGATGTAATTTCCTTAAAGGTCGTGCAAAAGTTTCTCGGGGGTGGGGTGTGGGAGTGGGAGTGGGCGTGGAGGGGTGAAACAAAATATGGAAGAGTCAAGTTGCTGGAGAAAAAGGAAAAAGACAGAATCAGGGCATCAGCAAAGCGTTGGCCAATATTCCACCATCCTTAAACCATATTGAATGTGACAGGCATTGCGGAATTAGTGACATTCAGATATAGGATACAAAGGGGTCCACAACCAATAGTTTTTATCCTAGTAGGGTAGGGAGCAGGAGGTTCAAATTTCGGTTACTCAAGAACTCCGAAAATCGGGAAAGAGGGAGTGGGTTGTATCAAAGACACTAGATACAAAAAGATGAGACAGCTAGCACGTTTAGTGTCCACCGATTTCACACCGCCACCTAGTAGCCAATGCGCGGAAATCATAAACAATGCCGTACTTTACAAAGCCAGCACAGGGAAAAATTTAATATTCAAATTTGTTCACTGTTCAGCTCTGGCTTTAGGCTTTGATTGACCCCACATATTTTGTAATTATAACTTCAATCGCTGTAGGAAAATCTTTTTTTTTTTTAGTCACAGTAGCAATGTCACAAATCCGCACCATTATGTTATTATTATATCAAGCAGTTGTGTGCACGATTTGTTTTAGAGCTGCAAAGAAGTGCGTGATCTTATTGTATCTTGTATCTTTGGTTGTATGCATTAAGTGATAAATCTGTGAGCAGATACTGACTTGTCAACTAAATGACAACTTCAATTAGGGACATCTCCTGGGGCAGGTTTAAACCCCATGTCGTATAAAGGCAAACTGAAACATGATTTCTACAGACTGGAGAAAACAATATTTATTATTAGGAAACACTTCCCGGATAATAATATTATACTCTGCATCTCACTAAATATTATAAAACCCACAGAAAATCTATGGGGTCTCAGCAAGGCTTGAAGCAAAGTCAAAATACAGCACAAAGGAAAAGTTGCATGTAGCAAAGCCTGTTGTAAGAAATAATACAGAAATGATGCGATAGAACACAAAGGAAAATGAAGACAAATCAAGCTTTCGATAGTTATTTATAGTATAGCGTGCAGATTGTCACCACTGTCTTGTATTTTACTGGGCTGGTCTTTATCCTTAAGTCAAATCCAGCAGGAATTTCTTCCTGTTTTTGTGTTAAAATTTTTTTTCTCATGTAGGCCTACCCCGGACATGCACCCGGACACCCTGAATGCAGGGCAATCCTGTAACATAAGGGACAGTTGACAATTCCATAAATATGGTACGAGATAACAGTACAGACGTAGACAAATATGATATAATGTGAAATAAATTAGACATACTAAATAAATTTTCCCTTCCTTCGACTAAGGTCTCTATACTTCAGTGGACAGAGAGATGATCAGAATGTGTACAGGCCTACTACATGATAGAATTGTATCATTTGAATATTGTCCAGATCTCGCGGGCCTTTCGTTTTGACGTAAATGTAACTTCATTATATTTGTCCGCACTACTAGGCTATTATTGTTTGTTAGTTTACTCACAGAACACAAACATACATGGCATTGTAAACATACAAAATAGTGAAATGTGAGTGGATCTGGCGAAATCGGGCCTAAGGGGAATTTTTATGACCTCTTTAAAAAATAAAATTAAAATATTTCTAAGACGATTTCAAGCAAAATATTAGAACAAGGCAGAAAAAATGGTCACTCGTTCATCCTATAGGCAAATCTCAATTTCCATAGGAAAAGTTTTCCCCTTTTGGAGAGCTTTTCTCGGAAAAATTGTTTTTCCGCCTTACGCCCGATTTCGCCAGATCCACTCACAAATAGAGTCTAGATCTAGATCTAGATCTAGTACTCAGATAAATCATAAAGAAAAGAGAAGAGTTCCGTTCCCGACCACCCCCAGTCAATTCTTAACCCTAAATCAATCCCTAACCCTAGCCCATATCCTTTGAACCAGAAAACAAACAGAAGATACTGATACAGTCTGTATTAATTGTAGTATTTTAAGTAGTAAGAATTGTGAGGATTCCAAAGTGATCGGGACGTACCGGTATGCAGGAACTCCTTCCTGAACAAAAAAAAAAAAACTACAAACCCAAACAAACTGATACATATGTAGGCCTACAATAATTATTATTATTACCACAAAACATGCTTATATTATTACATAGATCTCATTATAAATGAAGGTACTAGCAAATTAATAACAATGTTGAAAAACATACCTTGATCTACTTAATATCCGTGCTGCGCACTCAACTGCAGTCTTTGAAAACCCTGTCACACTGTATCACACAAAATTAATGATAAAACTCCAACAGCAACCACTTCGGCGGCACTTAAAAATTAATGATCGGAAAGCCAGGCGAATTTCATGAACATTCACAATAGCTGACAACTATAAACGTTTAAATAAAAGCCACTGATGTTTGCAGTGCAATGACAGTTGTGTGTTCTGTCAGGAACGAAAGGCTGGTTTGACATTATCCGTTTTTTTTTTTTTCAGTGCTAATCCAGTACGGTTCGCGTCAGTCAACGGTTTTTGTGTTGTTCGGTCCCTGCTGCTTCGCAGAGCCTCTCTATCTTATCGCTAAAGGGTGTCGCTGGTAAACGCGAACCATGCGTGACTCATGCGGTTGTGGTAGTAGTAGAGGGAGGAAGGGCAAGGGGCAGGGAGGGGGGAGGGGTGTAAAGCGACACGTGTGCCACTGTTTGTATTGCAAACCTAGAAGGGGGGTCTGTCCGAGGGTGGAGAGAGTGCGGTATGTGTGTGTGTGTGCTTGTGGGTATGTGTTGTGATTTTGGAGAGAAGGAAGAATGATAACAGATAACGGGTAGGGGGGTGGGGGGAGGAGGGAGGACACGTGTGCCACTGTTTGTATTCCAAGGGGAGGGGGTCCAAGGGGGGACGGTGTGCGCTCTGTGTGTGCGTGTGTGTGCACAGGTGATTATGGTGAGAAGGAAAGATGGTAGCAAATAACGAATATATTAACGGCCGAGGAGGAAGGAAAGAAAGAATGAATTAGTTATTTCTCTCCAGGGAGTTGAATGGATGAGGTGGAGAAAGAATTTTATTAGATCTTCCCATAAGGAGCGAGGAGAGTGGAGAAATTAAAGCCTGGTCTTTGGGGCCCTTCAATCTCTCAGTTTTCAGTAGACCTAAATGATGACATTAAAGACAGAAACGGAATGAAAGCATGAATAACATTAATATGAACAAGTAAAATTCACCCACAGGAGAAGGTAATATAGCTCTTGACTGTAGAAGGGGTTGGGTAGAGTGGGTATAAATGTGTACATTCGAGAGAAGCGTATGGGAAATATCTACTGACTGGTGAGTGTATAGGAGAGAGAGAGAGAGAGAGAGAGAGAGAGAAAGAGAAAGAGAAACACACACACTGGAGAGAGAGAGAGAGAGAGAGAGAGAGAGAGAGAGAGAGAGAGAGAGATATGTTACTGTTTCAATTGTGAAAGAAACACTTTGGGTCCACTTTGTGGGGACAGGCACCATCGTCTACTCCACGATCATTACCAGTGTAAGGCAATTAGACAGGACAATAAATGAAGTGGAAAATGATAAAACTTAGAACAGTCACACCTCTCTCTCTCTCTCTCTCTCTCTCTCTCTCTCTCTCTCTCTCTCTCTCTCTCTCTCTCTCTCTCTCCCTCGCTCTCTAATAAATTCTTTTCATCCATAAAGTATGTACATTCGGAAAGAGCTGAGAGGGGTGTTACTCACAACTTATGAAAAGAATACCTGGATGTTGGGGGTATCTGTAAAGCGTATGGACTCTTTCTGGTTACAGTAATGAATTAAAAAGTTTAGTTTTTACTCGTATTTAAAATATATTTCCAACAAAAATTAAGATGTAGAACTATAACATAAAAATGAAATACAGGCTATGTTTCTAATGAAACAGTCAGAACAGTCCGTGCACAATGATACTTAAAAGTTTTAAAGTATCAAGGCATTACCATGTCCATTTAACATTTTAATGGCTGTACATTCGTATGGGTGTGGGGGGTGTGTGTGGGTGGGGCGGGCGGGGTATGGAGGGGTTGAAGCCAAGCGCACGAAAAGTGTTCAAGAACGAAGGGGGTTTACAAACAAAAACAACAAAAATCCCAAACCGAGCAACATCCTTTACCGAATGGTCCCAAAGGTAGTACGTGTAGTTCTCAACCGTGGGAGACGGGGTGAGGAAGGGGCAGGAGTGGGTATGATTATATCAGTTCGAGAGATGGACAGGGCAATTAATGAAGCGGAAAATTATAAGGCTTAGAATGTAGATCAGTTACACGATTATCTATGTCAGTGGTGTGGAAAGAGCCTAATAACATAATACTATAGATCACTCTACTATAAGCAGCCATGCAGAGACAGTATAATACACCTTAATGAAGGAAAATAACAGGCTTGTTTTGGGGGGATAACGTAGCGGTCCCAATGTTAAGTAGACACTAGAAATGAGTAGGTTTTCGGTGAATGAAAAATGTAATGGTCAGCGAACGTGAATAATAGAACGTTTCCGCCGCAGTGATAAGCGGTTACTGTTACATCGATGGCTTAAGCTGTGTTTTCTTGTGTGCTGAAACCGAAACGTCGAAAACCATGCAAGTAGCGAAATAGAACGAATGTGTACTGAAAGGCCGTTTGCACCGTTCTTTACTACTTGCTGGATTTTCAGTAAAAGGAGTGTTGCAAACGTACGGAAACGGCGTTGAAAACATTCTTTCAATTCCACTACTTGAAGGGTTTTTGACGTTTCCGTTTCCGTTTTCGTACACATGGAACCTCAGCTTTAGTCTTGAAGAGTGGGCTTCCAACATAAATATTCATGGGCAACCTACGGCCTGGCAGGGCAATCTTGGCCGCCCCCCTGGTGTTGATTGGATGTTACTTGACACATCTGTCACTGAGTGAAATCTTTGACTGTGCAAGTTAAACATCCCACAACCCACACCACACAAAAAACAAAAAAACACAAAAATAAGAACAAGAAAAGTACAAACAAAAAAAAAGTGAGATGTAAATGCTAAGAGCAACGAACCTCCAAAAATAAAGACCTAAAACCAGGTTGAACATTCTAAATACTAGCCGACCCGCGCAAGATAAATCTTGCAGATTCTTTATATGAAGCCCAACCCTATATCTGGATCTGCAGCATTTGGATTCGATGCAATGACTAATACAACTTAATATGTAGAAATACACAGATGTGATTACTTTGATTTTCGACGGCCAATGTGTAAAGAGAGGTCAAGGACGAAATTTCCAATCACGCTTTTTGATTCTACTGGATGAAAATGCTTCTATATTTTTACGGCTCCAAAAAAAAATTAATGTAAATAATAGTAAAGACTGATTTTTGTTCGAAATGGATGTGTCCACGTAACTCTTCATCAAAAGTTGATGCAGTACACCAAGTTTCATCATTTTTGATGGCGTAGTCGCGAAGTTTTAGCTGTTTACAGGTTCACCCTCTAGCTCAATTATAGTAAGATTTATCCCCAGCCAGCAATCCCACAGAAATCTAACGGGCAGGACAAGGTCAAGTCTGCAAATAGGGATGACATCGTTTGGTTACAATGTCGGTCTGATATAGGGTATCCGCCCCCTACGCTATTCCTACCAGCCTCTCGGAAATCCGGTACAAACCTGCGTCAGATTGACGTAGGGATGCTAGCCGGGTTCTTTCACTCAGAGGCCAAGAGCTTGCTGCAACGTCTCATCAACGGGGCTGGACTGAGGCCAAGAGATGCCCGATGCACAAGTCCAAACCTTGGTGGCTCTCGGTCCTTCCTATGGCAAGACACTGTCAAAACTGACATTCCTCTAAGACCCAATATAAATGTTGAATGTTAATATTAGATTCAAAATTCACTTTTCTCCTGGTCCATTCGTCACTACTCTACTAATTAGAACCTTTTTTTTTTTTTTTAATTAACACTGTACAGGGGAAACTTAATTATAACTAGGGCAATAGAAGCAAATGTTCAACACTTAATTCGTTTTAGAGCATTTTGTAGCATCCTGAGAAAGCAAAAGTGTGCAATGATGTGCAATATCATTTAGCCTACCAATATAGGAGACTTCTGACAGAAGTTCAAAAGTTATCACAATGAATGAATTTTATGCCCAGAAGTGCTGTTGCTGTTTTTCCAATAGACTGATAAATTTGACAGAAAAGACTTTTGCTTGCCGTAGATACCAATAGCGTTCTTTTTAACTGTAGCGAAATGAAAGTGGCCCCAACCTTCGCGTGTGCAAGGACCACTACAAGCCAGAAGGGCTTCTGGCGTTGTGCAGATGGTCGCTTGGGGCGGGTGTAATTGATCGATCATACATTTCAGTTTTCTTTGTCACTCAGTCCTCCCCCCCCCCCACCCCCTCCCATTCCCCTCCCCCGGGTCTCCTCGTGGCTTGAACGCGCTGCTGGCTATAATCATGTTCCGTCAGCACCCCCCACCCAACCACACAACACTTGAATGGCGCGATGAAAATATCCCACTTTTGTTATGCTCCGTTGAAGTCACAGCTGAAACGACAGTCAATGGGCGTAGAATTATCGTAGCCTGAGCGCTGTAAGAATAGCAGAGAGCGCGTGTTTACTGTTTTCACTTTCGCAACGTCTGACGCCATTTCTAAGCGCGGTAAAATTGATGTGTGTGTTTATTGTGTCTCTCAATGTGCGTGTGTATGTGTGGCACATCTCAGAAGAACTAAGAATTGTTAATGTGTTCACTAATGCACTTTAGAACCCCATTTGACGCCCCTTCTGAGTGCTGTAAAGTTAGTGTATGTATGTGTGTGCGTGCGTGCACAAAGAATATAGAGGAATTGGTGTGTCCCCATCTCAGAGCTGAGACTTGCTACTACTGGTCTCAATGTCCTTTTCATCTTGTTCACGATGAGATCCCAGTCCTCAGAAAACATGTGATAGGAGACATGTAGTCCTCATTCAACAAAATAATTTCTTGAAGAATATTTTCACGCGACTCACAGATCTATTTAAATAAAACATGACAAAAATCTACGAAACCTGTTTGCAGTTATGTACTTCACCCGACATTATCTTGGCAGCCGAACAGTCAGGTAGGGCAACCAAAAGGAAGGAATTTTACATGCACAACTATGCCAAAAAAAACAAAAAAATCCCCATTCAGAAAGTTTTGAGAAACAATTTATTATACAACTATGTGCATGGTTGTAGCAATAACGTAATATCCAACTGGCAACTCTATGGAATTCCGAGGCATAGGATTTACGACAAGTTTTGCACATAGGAGTGACACAGTTCCTATGTAGATCCGCTGGTTGCAACATTGAGACGACGTCAATTTGATGTGGGGAATCGCCCCCCCCCCCCTACAGTAGATCCTACCAACCCTGGTACAAAAAAAAATCCTATACATATTGTCAATTGACGCAGGAATGCTGGCTGGGTATATCCTTTCATTAGGAAGCTTGAGTCTGAGTTTAGTGCTTCAATTGCGCCGTAGCCTCGGCAGTGGCTGAGTGGTCAGAGTGTGTGACCCGAATGTGACAGATCCCGGGTTCAATTCGCCATTGGGACGGGCTCCAAACGATGGATTTTTTTTTCTAAGTGGTCTTTTTAAGGCACTTACTAGTCAGCGGCCTAATAGAAACCCGAGTCTTGCATCTGCTAAAGCTTCATTATGTTGAAAAGAGGCCTCCCAAACCCAAATCGGACAAAACAAACAAAAACAAACAAACAAACAAACGGCAAGTAACACAGTAATGACTCAGCCTTTGCTGTATCCAGCATATTTCGTGTAGTAAAATATCCCATTACGCCAACCTCCCCCCTGCCCCTACGCTGCCTAGCCTGCAGTAAAATATTCTGTTCTTTTTCATGGTGAAATAATCTATTTTGCATAAAATTCTAAGCTACATCCAATTCAAGCTAATGCAGTGTAAGTGTAATAATCTAGTCTTTGATTGATTGATCGATTGATTGATTGATTGATCCATCCATCCATCCATCGGTTCGACCGTCCGTCCATCCATCCATCCATTCGTCCGTCCGTCCATCCGTCCGTCCGTCCATCCGTCCATCCATCCATCCATCCATCCATCCATCCGTCCATCCATCCATCCATCCATCCATCCATCCATCCATCCATCCGTCCGTCCATCCATCCATCCATCCATCCATCCATCCGTCCGTCCGTCCGTCCGTCCATCCATCCATCCATCCATCCATCCATCCATCCATCCGTCCGTCCATCCATCCATCCATCCATCCATTCATCCGATTACGTATCTTCTCCATAGATTTGTCTGTCCATCTCTATACCCATGGTCTCACAATGTATCTGACCATGCAGTCTACAGAAATAACAAAAACCCACCCAATTCAGCACTTCGCACCAGTCCAACGCATCAAACTACCGCGCCCGCTCGCACTGCCTTTTCAGTCCTTCATTGTGTGGAAAGGAGGAAGAGAAATTCTCAGAAAGTGGGGGACAAAAATAGATCTGGTGTCACTGCATGACACACGACTGAGAAAACAAATTGCCTTGATAAAAAAACAACAACAAAAAACGTGGGAGAGAAACTGGGGGGGGGGGGGGGAATCCAATTACTCTGTAGAATCCTTCCAGAGATCTCGGGCCTTTTGTCTCCACCAAGACACACACTGGACTGGAAGACTTGAATCCGAAATTACATCATCAAAAATACATAAATAAAGAAAAATGAAAAAAAAAAAAATCTTTAGCCATATCATGAAACCCAGTGGGTCTCAATGTGGGCGATATCGCCCCCGGTGGTGGGGGGGGGGGGCGGAAAAATAAAGGAAATGGCGACAATTGAGAGAAAACGATGAAGGGGGGTGGGGGGGGGGGTTTGATATTGGGGCAAATACAGGGCAGTCACCGACTCGTTCAACAGCACATATCGGGTGGATTTTATGAATAGAAAAGGCCTGTATTTTTAGTGCATTCGATAGAGAATGCTCTCTGTTTTATAATGAATATAATCAATATTCTATGTCTAATGTCAATAATAAGGCTCTGAAAAAGTTAACGTCCTAATCATAATTTGTGTATAGTCTGTCTTCTTGTGAAATGTAGCCTATCTGTTGGGTTTGAGTAGGGATTTCAGGGAGAGAGGGTGAGGGGATGAGAGAGAGAAAGAGAGAGAGAGAGAGAGAGAGAGAGAGAGAGAGAGAGAGAGAAATGGGGCAATGAAAGAAAATTTGGAGCCAAATGGGGCGATTGCCTGAAAAAAGTTGAGAACCACTGATGTAACCCCCACAAGTGCATTCGCTCAAATTAATGAAGATGACAACTCTTTTGAGTCAAATACTCTTTGTGTTTGAACTTCTTTAAGGAATATTTTTTTTTTCAACCTATTAAAAAGAGGCGATATGTGCTTATCAAATGTTTGCAGTTAAAAAAAAAGTATTTTAAAAAAGGAATAAATTTCACACAACAGATTTTTCCCCTTCCCTTTAAGATTCGCGCCTTTGCACTTGCTTGGTTTCATGATAGGGAAAGTGAAATGAATTCATACATTCGTACATTCGTCTATCCATCCATCCATCCATCCATCCATCCATTAGATTACGTATCTTCTCCTAGATTTGTCTGTACATCTCTTTAAGATTAGGAACTTTCCTTTAAGATTAAGGCCTTTTGCACTTGCTTGGTTTCATGATAGGGAAAGGGAAATGAATTCATACATTCGTACATTCGTCTATCCATCCATCCATCCATCCATCCATCCATTAGATTACGTATCTTCTCCTAGATTTGTCTGTACATCTCTTTAAGATTAGGAACTTTCCTTTAAGATTAAGGCCTTTTGCACTTGCTTGGTTTCATGATAGGGAAAGTGAAATGAATTCATACATTCGTACATTCGTCTATCCATCCATCCATCCATCCATCCATCCATTAGATTACGTATCTTCTCCTAGATTTGTCTGTACATCTCTTTAAGATTAGGAACTTTCCTTTAAGATTAAGGCCTTTTGCACTTGCTTGGTTTCATGATAGGGAAAGTGAAATGCTTGTGTACTTCTATTGCTGCCAGATAGCCGTATTTGATTGGCAATTAAAAAAAAAAAAAGGGAAATGTGTGTAGGGCCCGTGTGTGTGTGTGTATGTGTGTATGTGGGGGAGGGGGGTGTATCTTTGTGTGAGCCTCATCATGTGATATCTGCTGTTACCACCACACCCCCTCCACCTCCATCTTCACTTACCCTCGGAGTAAGAAGAAAGTTGGCACATG
>OZ007574.1:35106960-35139460 GCA_963931925.1 Onchidella celtica | reverse complement strand
GGCTGTATTATAGCAGAATGACAGGACAGAAAGAGATACCAGAAGCGCAAATCAATCACCCTGATGTAATTAAAAGTTTGAATTTGAGTAGGAGTAAGCACGTCGACACGAAAACTGTCATATTGTCCTAGGAAGAAGTAAAGACGATAGTCTGTGTTATAGCAGAGTGATAGGACAGAAAGAGACCCTATCAGAAGCGCCCGCCAACCTGCCTCGATGAAAGCAGAAGTTTAAATTTGAAGAAGGCGCGCGGACATGAGAACGACCGTAATATCATTGTGTTAGGATAAAGCAAGGCGACAGCCAACCAATTGGCTAAAAAGTTCTGATAAGTCTGACGCACAAGTCCAACAAGTCGGCCAAAAAACTTTGACAAGTCTGACACACAAATCAAACAAGTTGGACGAAAAAGGTCTTATAAATCTGATGCACAAATCCAGTAAGTTGGCCAAAAAAATCTTACAAGTCCGACAAGTTGGCAAAAAAGTTCTGACAAGTCTGACGCACAAGTCCAACAAGATGACCAAAAAATCCGACAAGACTGATGCACGAGTCCAACAAGTTGGCCAAAAAATTTTGACAAGTCTTACCCATAAGTCTAACAAGTTTGCCTAAAAAGCCTGACAAGTCCAATTCACAAGCCTGACAAGTTGGGTGTAAAATTTAGTCAAGTCTGATGCACGAGCCCAACAAGTTGGTCAAAAAATTTTGAAAATCTGACAAATTGGCCGAAAAATTGCAACAAATCTAATGCACAAGTTCGACAAGTTGGTCGAAAAATTCTGACAAGTCTGACGCACAAACCCAACAACTCGGTCAAAAAATCCAACAAGTCCGATGTGCAAGTCCAACAACGTGGCCGAAAAATTCTGACTAGACCGATGTACAAGTCTGCAAAGTTGGCCAAAAAATTTTGAAACGTCTAATGCACAAGTCTGAAAAGGTGGTTAAAAAATTTTGACAAGTCCGAAACACAAGTCCAAGAAGTTGGCTGAAAAATTCCGACAACTCTGACAAATTGGACGAAAGATTATGAGAAATCTCACGCACAAATCCGACAAGTTGGCCAAAAAATTTTGACTAGTCTGAGGCACAAATCGAACAAGTTGGACAAAAAATGTCTTACAAATCTGATGTACCAAAAAAATCTGACAAGTGTGACGCGCAAGTCCAACAAGTTGCCCAAAAAATCCAATAAGCCTGACACGCAAGGCTGACAAGTTGCCGGAAAATGCGAAAAGTCTGATGCACAAGTCTGACAAGTTGGCCGAAAAATTGGGCTAGTCTGACGCACAAGTCTGACAATTGGCTGTAAAATTCTAACAAGTCTGATGCACGATTCCAATAAGTTGGCCAAAAAATTTTGACAAGTCCGACAAGTTGGCTGAAAAATTCCAACAAGTTTAATGCACAAATTTGACAAGTTGACCGAAAAGTTCTGACAAGTCTGATGCACAAGCCTAACAATTTGGCCAAAAAATCTCACAAGTCTGATGCACAAGTTTAACAAGTTGGTCCAAAAATGTTGAAAAGTGTAACGCACAAGTCCAAGAAGTTGGCTGAAAAATGTTCACAAGTTCGACGTACAAGTCTGACAAGTTGGCCCAAAAAGTTTTGATAAGTCTGACACATAAGTCCGACAATTTGGCCAAAAAATTCTGACTAATCTGATGCTTAAGTCTGACAGGTTGGCCGAAAAATTGGGCAAGTCTGACACATGCAAAAGTTTGAAAATTGGCCATAAAATTCCAACAGGTCTGATGCACGATTCCAACAAGTTGGCCCCAAAATTCTGACAAGTCGGACAGGTTGGGGGAAAAATTCCAATAAGTTTAATTCACAAGTCCGACATGAAAAATTCTGACAAGTCTGATGCACAAGGCTGACAACTTGACCAAAAAATTCTGACAAGTCTGACGCACAAACCCAACAACTTGGTAGAAAAATTCTGACACGTACCATGCACATGTCCGCAAAGTTGGCCAAAAACTTTTGGCAAGTCTAATGCACAAGACCAAGAAGTTGGCTGAAAAATTCCAACAAGTCTGATGGACAAATCTGAGAAATTGGACTAAAAATTCTGAAAAGTCTCACGCAAAAATCCGACCGGTTGGCCAAAAAATCCTAAAGTCAGATGCACAAGTCCAAGCGGTTGTCCAAAAAATTTTGACATCTGATTGGTTGGCCCAAAAATTTCGTCAAGTCTGATGTACAAATCTAACAAGCTGGCTGAAAAATCCGGCCAGTCCGACTTACAAGTAAAAGAAGTTGAAAAAAAAAATTCCTCCGACAAAGAAGTCCAAAGAAATTGGCCAAAAAATTTGGACAAGTCTGAGCCACAAGTCCAACAAGTTGGCCAAGAAATTGAAACAAGTCCGATGCACAAATCCAACAGGTTGGCCGAAAAAGTCTGACATGTTCGACGCACAAGTCCAACAACCTGGCCGAAAATTCTGACATGTCTGTTGCACAAGTACATCAAGTTGGCCAAAAGAGTTTGACAAGTCTGTATACGAAATCAAACAAATTGGACGAAAAAGGTCTTACAAATCTGATGCACAAATCCAGTAAGTTGGCCGAAAAAAATCTTACAAGTCTGACGCCCAAGTCCGACAAGTTGGCAAAAAAGTTCTGACAAGTCTGATGCACTATTCCGACAATTTGGCCAAAAAACCAGACAAGTCTAATGCAAAGGTCTGACAAGTTGCCCAAAAAATTTTGAAAAGTCTAATGCACAAGTCCGAGAAGTTGGCCCCAAAATTTTCACAAGTTTGTCTTACAAGACTGACAAGTTGGCCAAAAATATCCGACAAGTCTGATGCACTAGTCCGACAAGTTGGCCAAAAAATTTTGACAAGTCCGATGCAAAATTCCGACAAGTTGACCCAAAAATTTTGACAATTCTGACAAGTCTGATGTAAGAATCTGACAAGTTGGTAAAAAAATCCGACAAGTATGCCGCACAAGTCTAACAAGTCCGATGCGCATGTCTGAAAATTGGCCGTAAAATTCCAACAAGTCTGACGCATGAGTCCAATAAGTTGGCCAAACAATTTTGACAAATCTGACAAGTTGGCCGAAAAATTCTGGCAAGTCTAATACACAAGTTTGACAAGTTGGCCAAAACATCCGACAAGTCTGACGCATAAGTCCTACAAGTTCGCGAAAAAATTTTTGAAACAGGCCCGGGAAGTTGGCCCAAAAATTTTCACAACTTCAATGTACAAGTCTGACAGTTGGCCGAAAAATCTGTCAAGTCTGACGCACTAGTAAGTCAAGTTGGCCAAAAAATTCTGACGTCTGTCGCACAAGCCTGACAAGTTGGCCGAAAATTCCGACAAGTCTAATGCATGAATCCAATAAGTTGGCCAAAAAATTTTGACAAGTTTGAGAAGTTGGCCGAAAAATTCTGACAAGTCAGATGCACAAGTCTGACAATTGGCCAAAAAATCTGACAAGTATGCCGCACAAGTTTAATAAGTTGACCAAAAAATTCTGACAAGTCCGATGCGCATGACTGACAATTGGCCTTAAAATTCCAACAAGTCTGACGCATGAGTCCAATAAGTTGGCCAAACAATTTTGACAAGTCTGACGAGTTGGCCGAAAAATTCGACAAGTTTGACGTATAAGTCTTACAAGTTCGCAAAAATTTTTTGAAAAGTCTAAAACACAAGCCCGAGAATTCGGCCCAAAACTTTTCACAACTTCAATGTACAAGTCTGACTGGTTGGCCGAAAAATCTGTCAAGTCTGACGCACAAGCCTGACAAGTTGGTAAAAAAAATTCTGACAAGTCTGATGCACAAGTTGGCCGAAAAATTCTGACAAGTCCGACGCGCATGTCTGACAATTGGCCTTAAAATTCCAACTAGTCTGATACATGAATCCAGTAAGTTGGCCAAAAAATTTTGACAAGTCTGACAAGTTGCCCGAAAAATTCGGACAAGTCTAATACACAAGTCTGACAAGTTGGCCAAAACATCCGACAAGTCTGACGCACAAGTCCAACAGGTTGGCTGAAAAATTCCGACAAGTCCAATGCACAGGTCTGACAAGTTGGCCAAAAAAATCCGACAAGTTTGATGCATAAGTCCTACAAGTTCGCAAAAAAATTTTGAAAAGTCTAACGCACAAGCTCGAGAAGTTGGCCCAAAAATTTTCACAACTTCAATGCACAAGTCTAACAGTTGGCTCTGTCAAGTCTGACGCACAAGTTCAACAAGTTGGCCCAAAAATTTTGACAAGTCTGACGCACAAGCCTGACAAGTTGGCTGAAAATTCTGACAAGTCTGATGCACAAGTCTAACAAGTTGACCAAAAAATTTTGATGTCTGATCGGTTGGCCAGAAAAATCTGTCAACTCTGTTGCACAAGTCCAATAAGTTGGTGAAAAAATTTTGACAAGTCCGACAAGTTGACCAAAAAATCCGATAAGTCTGACGTACAAGGCCAACAAGTGGACTGAAAAATTCTGACAAGTCCGAAAGATGAGTCTGACAAATCGGCCTTAAAATTCCGACGAGTCTGATGCACAAGTCCATGAAGTTGTCCAAAAAATTTTGACGTCTGATTTTTTGGCCAAAAAATTCCATCTGTTCTGACGCACAAGTCTAACAACTTGGCCGAAAAATTCTGCAAGTCCGAAGCAGATGTAAAACAAATCTGATGCACCAGTCTGACAAGTTGGTAAAACATCTCTTCTGAAAAGTTGGTAAAAAATCTGCCGTCCAGATTTGACAAATCCGCTGGACAAGTCTAACAAGTCCACCGCACAATTCTGACAAGTCCACAAGATGGCCGAATAGGTTTGATAAGTCCGACAAGTACGACAAATCCAACAAGTCATCCGCACAAGTGCGATAAGCCCACTGCACGGGTTTGACAAGTCCGACAAGTCCACTGCACAAAACCACAACTTTGACATGTCTGACATGCCAGCTGCACAATTATGCCAAATCTGACAAATCCGCTGCACGTGCAACAAAGATTGCCGCACAAGTCTGCAGAGTCCAACATATGTGATAAGTCCACTGCAGATGTCCGACAAGTCCGACAAGTCAGCAGCACAAGTCCAACAGGTCTGCCACATAAGTCTGACAAGCCAGGGGCACAAGTCTGATGAGTCAGCAAAACAAGTCAGACAAGTTCACCGCAGAAATCCGACAAGTCCAAGAAGTCTGCTGCACAGGTTTTACAAGTACGACTAGTCTACCGGACAAGCCGGACAAGTCTGCCACACAAGTCTGACAAGCCCGGGGCACATGTCTGAAAAATCCGACATTTTCAGTCAGCCCGCAAGTTCAACAAGTGCATCGCACAGATTCGATAAGTTTAACATGTCCGCTGCAAAGTTTCGACAAGTCTGAGAAATCCAACAAATCAGCCGCACATGTCCAACAAGTCTGCGACAAAAGCCCAACAAACCTGACAAGTCTGCCACACAAGTCCGAGAAGTCTGAGAAGTCCACCGCACAAGTCTGGCAAATCCAAAAAATCTGCCACACAAGTCCAACAAGTCTGACAAGTTTGCCGCACAAGTCCGACAACACCGACAAAGTCAACAAGTCCGTTCCACAAGTCCAAAAAGTCTGACAAGCCTTTTGTAAAATTTTGTTTCCATGAAATAAGTGGTTTGACCATGTGTTCAACGTTATATATCATAAGTTAGAGGTTATAAGATGTTTAGTGTTAAAGATGGTGAGGTATGGCAAGTCTGACAAGTTTTATCCTTCTACTGTAAAATTTTGTTTCCATGAGATAGGCGACAATGAATATCATAATTTAGAAGTTATGGGATTTTTTTATGGTAAGGGTGGTGAGGTAATCTCTATGGTAATAGATGTGTCTGTTTGGTATCGAATTTCTAATCCTAAACACGGACTTTCTTTTAATGTCAGACATGAAACTATCATGAAATCATTTTAATATTTTGTTAGACCTATTTTATTTTTATCCAAACTTGTAAACCAGAGGAAGAAAAACCCCAATGTAAATGCAAGTGAAAAGTTTCACATGTTCGAGAAAGTCAGAGAATGTATTCAATCCCTTGTGACATTCACTTTAAGGAGAATGGTATCGATTCCCACTTCTTTTTCCGGTTTGTAGATAAAAGTCAAGAAAAAGCCAAGGGCAAAGGGAGGTAATCCTGTGTGCAGTTTACACTTTTTGCAAAAAGAATATTTATTGCCCTATTTCCAATAGAAGGTTTGTATCTTTGACTTATGGTATTAATCGAATGTGTTTGAATTAAAACCATGTATTTTAAGTAAGGTTTGTAAAGAAATGGATTTAATATCTGAATTTATGCATAATGAGGTCAAACCCATAACGGCAGACAACGTATGCATTCTGTGTCATATAAGAAAAACCCAAATTTTTTTATAGTACAGAACAGCCACTCGTGGGAAACCTGGGTGGTCACTGGCTCCTGCTTCCATGTAGCGTCGAGGTCGGCGGTCGACCAAGGTACTCGCACGGCTGGTCATGCCCAACCAGTCTGTAAAGCTTAGGGTCTGGCGAGATTTCCTCCCTTGAGGCGCTACTGAGGGACTGAGAGTTGGGGTGGAGTTTGGTCGGGGGTAGGCCGGACAAAACATACGGATTAGAACCTACTTCCTTAGATCTTAAGGGGCAACTGGTACTTTAGTGTATTAGACTTAGGATCGTCCATGTCATGGGAAAAGTGCTCTCGCAACCACATAGTCACACGGCACAACTGTGCTAGGTAGGGTAGTGTGTGCTGGAGTCCCCGTGCCACTATTTTTTGTTGTTTTTTATTCACTTATTTTTTAAGTTCTCTAAACAGAATTCAATGCACAACAACAATATCAACAATAATTGCTGAACGTTCGTGTTTGCAAAGTTCACCAAAGATGAATTTTTTTATAACAGGGACTGTTGGGGGATTTCTTTTTGCTGTAGCAAATAAATATTTAATGTTTCAATTGTGAATGCCGGAGTTTGTTCATTATCTTGTTGAAAACACAGCGTGTCAAAACAGATATTGTTGACCGCAGGATTGGTTGTATAAAAGATGGCAGAAAATGCAGATTTTGAGTTATTTCTCGTTGTAGCGGAATAGGATCGGCCCTGTGGCTCTTGATTTACACAAGAGTAAAATCACAACTGTCTTTAGGGAGAGAGCATCGAGAACGCATCAAGGGCGAGAAAGCTAGCACCTCAAGACAAGAGCTTAAATACAGCTTAGTGAAGTATTCCACTCAAACCCTTTTGACACACTTAGAAAATGCACGTATCATAAAGCTTGCTTCGTAGAGCGCCGCTTGTAAAATCAAACGTGTTTTGAAATATTGAAAGTGAATTCTTTTTCAGGCTTTGAAACGACTTGCTGTGTAGTGTAGTGTGTCGTTGTTTTAAAACACGAGCGGGTCCTGTGACTGGTGAAGCGCCTCCTTCTCTGGGCTTCATCCGTGTGCACCCTCGGCAGCAATAGGCGCTTCTTTAAAAAGCGCTTAATTGTCTGGAGGCGCAAACTTTCTTGCGCTTGGAGCGTTCTCTATATTCTCCCCCTTACGTGCAGTGGAGCAGTATGGATTGCTAGCGCCCGTGGAAAGGCAGAGAAAGCACGAGAAAGTTAACACCTCCAAACAAGTGGTTTTTAAGAGAGCGGCCGTTACTGCCGAGGATGCACAAGGGTAAAGATCGAGCAAGTGAACGCTTCACCAGCCACAGCACTCTCTGGTGCTTTAACATGGCGTCTTCTTCAGACGAAGAATATTTCTTGTTGGACAGTATTTTTATCAAAACTTTAATGCTTGAAACAAGGAGAAGAGTCGATGAATAAAGAAAGAAGAGATGTTGGTGAATACCTTCACATTTGTAGTCGGTTGAAACATCATCCTGACAGATTTCATTCTTACATCACAATGAGTCTTTATACATTCAGTTATATACTAAGTAAAGTGAAATCTAGGCTGACCAAGACATGGTGCAACTGGCGCATATCTATACTGCTAGAAGTTCGAAAACTATTTAACTAATTACACACCATAGAGCAAGTCACTTCAACACCTGAAAAAGAATTCACTTTCAATACATCAAAACACGCTTGATTTTACGAGGGACGCTTTACGCATCAGGCTTTGAGGTACGAGCGTTCCCCATGTGCGTCAAAAGGGTTTGATGAGAAGAATACTTGACGAAACTACATTGCGCTTGTCTTGAGGCGCTAGCTTTCTCGCTCTTGAAGCCTTCTCTACGTTCTCTCCCGAAGGCGGATATTGCTCCCTCGTTGTAGATCTTTATTTAAAGGGGATCGCCGCCATTGGCATTTACACTTCACTCTTCTTGTTACTTTTGTTTGTTTGTTGTTGTTTTTCTACTTGTTTCGTTAGTTATTCTCCTTTTCCCAGCCCTCAAAAGGGCCCCTTAATGGGCTGCCTTGATCTCGGTCTTCCTTTTCTTCTGGTTCTTTTCATGAAGGCTGGTGCCATAGATGAGTCTTGGAGAGAGACAGAGAGAGAGAGAGAGAGAGAGAGAGAGAGAGAGAGAGAGAGAGAGAGAGAGAGAGAGAGAGAGAGAGAGAGAGAGAGAGAGAGAGAGAGAGAGATAGTTCCATATTATGGTAGTGGTGTTACGTCTTCAGTATTTTTGATTGGTTTCTGCCCAATGTCAGGGGAGGTAATGGTATTAGTTATTTTCAATTTCATTGTTGTCACACTTGCTGATGGCAATCGCGAGAACTTTTTCTAGTTGTGTCTATTTTTTGCTTTGGTCAGTTTATTGGGGTGAGTTCTGAAGTGGCCAGGGCGGTGTGCCGCTGGCGCTGGATGGGGTAGTGGGTTGGGGGTAGACAGTAGAAGTGGGATGGGTAAATGAGAATGTGATGACGTGGGGAAACTTCTGGTGCTGGGGTTCGAGGTGTGTCCTAAGTCTTACTGGGCCAGCAGGCGACCCATTTGTTGCTTAAAATAACTAAGATGGGCGTGTTGTTTGTTCCGTCGGGGTGAGAAGGGGCCGATAGCAGGTCTTGACTCATCAAGTCGGCTCACGCTGTGGGACAAAAGTTATTGTTTTAGCTGTAACGTAGGCTACTAGTGGTTGTATTGGTGCCATTCCGGAGGATATGGGGGCTTCCTCGTTTCCTGTCAAACGCTTCTCGGTAGGCCATTTCCTGAAAAATGTTTATTAAAAGGATTAGTAAAATACAGTTGTAGTTTTAAAAGGTACGAATTTCTCTTCAAGAGTGGATTTCTATATGTTTCTGTAAAGGGAAATATGAACGGCTAAGAGGGTCTTGTAAAGGGAGACAACTATTAAAATTAGAAAGATTGTCAGGCTTTAAGACTTGCCTCGTTGAGGTAATTGGAACATAAAAGGAAAGTAAGAGAAAAAAATTCCCGTGAAAATGTCTGTCGCTTAAAAAGATATTAAGACATTACCTCTTCATACCTATGGACTGTTAGCACTCTCTGAGTCTCTTCCACCAGTCCAATAATTATTGCACCTCTTATTTAGCTGATAGTTGCAAAAATGTAACTCAATAGGGATTAGAAAATACTTCGCGAAAGTACTTTGAATGCCTAAATCACTAAATGCTTTTGAGGCAACGTTTATAAAAATGGTTTGATATGCCACCTGTAGCAAGAACTCAATTTTGACCCAGTGTCACTTTGCTACCGTTTTTATCTTGACTTGAAGCTTGACTCGCGAAACGCGACGGCTGCCATATTTTCAAACATACACATATGACATACATCATTAGCAAGACAATTATCACCGCAAAAAACCGACATAAACAAACCTGTTGAAATTCAGCAAAGGATCGAAGTCCTAACGACACACGCACACACTTGCAGGAGAAGTCCAACAAGTCCACGCAATAAGTCAAACAAAACACTCATTATATTTATCACACACACACACACTCACTAACATACATACACAGAGGGGCGGCGTAAGAGAGAAAGGAGGAGAGACGATGACTGGATAGAAAAGACAGAGAGAAAGAGCGGGGTGGGAGGAGTGAGAGAAGGGAGAGAAGGATAAAGAGACACACACACAATACAGACACAATGAAAGAGAGGCAGAGATTAGAGAGAGACAGAGTGAGAGTAGGAAGAGACAGGGATAGAGAGAAAGAGAAATGAGAGGCAAAGAGAGAGAGAGAGAGAGAGAGAGAGAGAGAGAGAGAGAGGGTGAGACAGAAAGTCGGAGAAAAAGAGAGAGACCCAGACAGACGACAGATATATGCACACACACACACAGATTTCTTATCAGCTCCAAAGTTTTAATCTCTCTTGGCCCCCCCCCCCCCCCCAATGAAACAAAAGAACATAAAGAAAATCACTTGGTCAGCACGAACAGTTTTGAAATATCTTCGAACTTATAAAATAAAATTTAAAAAATGCACATTCAGTTAGTTATGAATGCATAACAAAAAAAACGAGAAATTATTGCTGGATCTGAGGATTTACAATCAACTAAGCAGGGCAACACGTAATGGGTGCAGAAAAAGACGAAGACATCGTGTTTTTTTAATAGAGTATTGGGGTCAATCGTAGTCTCGAACGCTTGGAGAGGGAAGGAGGGGTTTGTCCCCAGCACATGAAAAGCGCACGGGGGCGGGGGGGGGGGGGAAGAGGGAGGAGAAAATTTGTGGGGCCGTCAAGAAAGCTTTTCAATCTTGTAAGACCTTATTCGTCTACTGCAGGATGAAGCCCCGCCCTCCCCCCCCCCCCCCGCCAATGATCTCCATTCCTCTCTGTTTTTCCGTCAGTCTTGTCCACTCCTGTCCAGCTGTCTGCACCAATATCATCTCTCCTTCGTCTCCCTGGCGTCCTCTTATTCTCTTTCCCTTTCCAGGCCTCCATTCAGTGCAAAAAGAATTAACAAAAGGAAGGGGAAAAAAAAGGCGGGGAAGGAGTTTGAGTTCGGAGAAAGCAAGTCGATAGACAGAATATCACATTATGATAGAACAGAAAGAAGGAGAAAGAAGAAGACTGCGCGATAAATACGATGAACGGAAGGAAAAGGCAATTTAATGAAATACGCGCTTCTTCCGATGAACAATAGTCACACATAGAGCCGTCTTAACGCATGGGCACACTTGGCAGTTGTCCAGAGGCTCTAAAGGTATAGGGGAGCCCATGAAAACAAAGTTACACTGTTTTTTGAAATGGGGGAGAATATACTATTGCTTTACCCAGGGACTCAAAATGGTGTTAAGACGGCCCCTGGTCAGATAGCCCAGTCACTTAAAGTTTTGGAACATCAAGGCCTTACCATCATGGACATTGAACATGGGCTCTTACCGAGGAGCGAAGGCGGATCTCATCCTATCTTCAATATTGAATCACGCACCTTCTGCCTCAGATATTCCTAAATCTTTTGATAACCAGCGCGCACTTCAGCTTGAATTTGGGGAAAAGCCCATCGACAGGATCACGGCCATATTGTGCTAGGAAGAGGCAAAGACGGTAAACTAGTCGGGTGGACTTGTTGGACTTGTCTTTCAAGTGTGTGCGTATGTCGTTAGGAGTTCGATCCTTTGCTGAATTTTTTTCTTCTGGCGCGTCATCAGATTAGTTTAGAAGAGGTAACAGAACAGAAGCAAGCCTAAATGAATCGCCCACCAACCACACATTCTCTTACTGCTCCAGACCCTCTACTTAGTTCAGCTTTGCCGGTGAAGGTTTTCAAAAATCCCAAGAATATAGTGTAAAAAAAATCCCAAGATGAAGTAAACATCCCAAGATCCCCCCGCCCCCTCCCCGCAATAAAAAAACCATCTAAAATTTACAGTCTCTAACGCAGGCAATATCAAACTGCCCATTAGACAGTTTGGCTCTATTTTTACCTCTGAAGTCTCAAATGGAAAAACAATTTTGTGAAATTTTTTTCTTTTTTTTTTACAAATGAATAATAGCAAAATAAATATAGAGTCAAAAAAAGTTCGAAAAATCCCAAGATCTGTAAAAAAACACCAAAAAAAAAAATAAAAAATGCCAAGATCTCAAAATCTTACCCCTAAAATCCCAAGATCTTGGGAACAATCTCAAAAGGCTGGCAACGCCGCTTCTAGTCACTCATGTAATTTTCCTTTCTCACCACAAACTTCAATTCTCTGTCACTCTTTTTCAGATGCAAGAAGCCTGTTCTCTTTGACAGACATATACTATCTGACATATCCAAGTTACTATCTAATGTTGAAGCCGCACGATCAGGATTAAGAAAAAAACAACTGATAAGACTTTTTACCATCTTCTTATAAGTTTTTTTTTTTTTTTTGTAAGAACCTTTTGTTTTTCTTTCTTTTTGTGTTCCATTTTGGGATTTAAGATATGAAGACCCACTGAAGGCCTAGAATGGACTTCGTACTTGATTGCGTATCCGCCACATATCTCTAACATATAAATTGGACCATAAAATAAGAATACTTCTCACTACTTAACTAAGCTCCCCCGGAAATTTTGAAGAGATTCATTATAAATCCATTACAAAATGAAGTGGATTTATACGGGATTCTGCTTGTTGCTTCTGTGGTCCTTGGCCTCCTGTTGGATGACAGAATACGACCAACATTTCAAGATTGAATGTCCCGCTGGTCAGACTATCAAGTCATTGGAGAGTCACCACGACAATGGGAAGGAGGATCGAGTCTGGATCATGAACTGTGCAGCTCCTCCTGGGGGCGGCAGTGTTAGCAATTGTGAATGGAGCGGTGAGTCATTGTACAGAGCCCCCGTTCCCTTAGAACGACACTATTAGTATCACAGGGTTCTAACTCCCTTCCGTCAACTTTTGAGAAATGAATGGTTGAAGTTTCATGTGCTTATAGCTCGTACGCCTTTTTTTTTCTGTCAGTAATAATCGAGACAGAATATCGAGACCGACCATTCCTTCTTTCACTATATTATGTCCACAACTTACGCGCGTATAAACAGGCTGAATGCTACTGACAGGGCTCTGTGGCACTAGTCTTTTTCGTTCCATTATGAGGGGGTGTAGTGCGAATTGTTGCATTGTTGTCTTGGATGACACGAAAGCAAGTCGACAGACGGAATTTGGCGAATTGAACCCCCTCGGTATCCAGTGTCTCGGGTACTACTGACGAGTTACGCACAGAATGCGCTGGAGACTTTGACACACGATGGAGACTGTTTGTAGAAGCAGCGTGTAGTGTGTAATTCAGATCAACCAAAGAAGTGGAGACTGGACCTTGTCATTCTAAGGAGATGCCTAGGTCCAGCGCGCATAGCCGGTTTTGATCGACCGAGTAGTTGGTGGTGATGTCACGTCACTGAGTTTCAGTGAGAAAAACAAGACTAGTTGGCCAATAGGAGAGATCTCATTGAATGTATAGATCGACACGTCACCATCTAACCAGTCGGCCAATCAAAATCGCCTTGTGCCCCCCCCCCCCCCCCCCCCCCAAAGCTTAGTCCAGACTGGCGTTGGCCGATTATAATAGCTCTACTAATTGGGTGTCGACGACACAAGGTTGAGTATCATTGAGATCCAACCGGTTGGCTGGTGCGCAAAGTTTCATTAAAACTCACTGTAGTGACGTCTCCATCCATTTATTTGTATTTTTGTATTTGTAGTTTATATACTTCTTTAATCACATTTAGTGTCATTGCAGCCTAGGTACAACTACTGGAGCAGACACGTCGTCGCCACAGTGCAGCGCCGGTCGGCGGGTTTCTTTAGGGGGGGGGGGGGTGATAGAGATAAATTTTATTTAATTTTGCTCGGGCAGCGGCCCGTTCGGCTTGCTCTTTTCGATTTCCGACTGCCAAGGTATCTTTAACATGCGCAACGTGCACATGGGCCCCTCCCAGTTTTCCGTCCTTATCTGAGAAGACTAAGTGCTCGATCCTACCTACCATAGGATCAGGGACAAGAAAATATGAGAAAAATCCCAAAATTCCAATATGCCTGCACCGACTGGGATTCAAACCCTGTATCTTCGGCATGAGAGGCGAGCACCTTGCCTCTAGACCAGCGGATCCAAATTAGCTGGCGCAGGCCTGAGCTTAGTTTAGGCGAGCGACAGCCAATTCTGATCGGTCGTCTAGTTGGTTGATGACGTCATGACATTGAGTTTTCAGGAGAAAAACTGGTTGGCTGGTGTGTGAGATCTCAATTGAAACTATAGGTTTTGCTGGTGGTTTCTGATTGTATCTGACCGGGCCTAGTATGATACCTCCCTAAGTCAGCTTTGATGAACACACCGTTGCTATCTTCACACAGAAAGTGCCATGTAAAAATAATTATTTTACTGTATCATTAGGTGGCATCGCTGTGCTGAATCCGACCTGGCTCAGCCCAGCCCAGAACGGCTCGGCCAGGCCCGCCACGCCGAAATTGTTTGTTTCCACTGAGTCCAGCGAGCGGGATGCGGGGCGGCGTTCCTTAGTCGAGGAGTACCATTAGGGAAGACAAAGTCCCATATTTGCTGCTTCGTACTGTAATTAGCAAGTTTGGGACCGGGCTGGGCCAGCTTCGGTGTAAAACTACAGATGAAAAACTGCACAGTTGCGGCTTCAGATCTACTGGAAAAGAGAGGCTAAATAATTTATTCATGTTTATACGAATACATACACACATTTACACATGGACATAATAGATAGATACATAGATAGATAGACAGATAGCTAGATAGATAGACTGCAGGATGACAGACAGACAGACAGACAGACAGAAGGATAGATAGATAGATAGATAGATAGATATATAGATAGATAGATAGACAGACAGACAGACAGACAGACAGATAGATAGATAGACAGACAGACAGAGGGACAGACAGACAGACAGATAGATAGATAGATAGATAGATAGATAGACAGACAGACAGACAGACAGACAGACAGACAGTCAGATAGATAGATAGATAGATAGATAGATAGATACAATAGATAGATAGATAGATAGATAGATAGATAGATAGATAGATAGATAGATAGATAGATAGATAGATAGATAGATAGATAGATAGATAGATAGATAGATAGATAGATAGACAAACAAACAAACAAACTCATACTGTCCACTTACCACTTGGGTGCCATAAACTGTACACAAAGACCGTTCATTACAACACATCACAATCATTTCCTACGTCTTTGCAGGTTACGTAAACGACTATGATGGTTTGCTGGAGTATCAGTGCCCCTCGGAGAAGATCATGTGTGGTATGGAATCCGTTCACGATGATAAGAAGGAAGACAGAAAATTTGGATTCAAATGCTGCACTGCACCAGGTAAGTGGGTTTCATTGTGACATCTCGGACATATTATAATTGCATTTTGGAACCGTTTTTGAATTCATACTGTGTAAAATCCACCATTGAGACATGTTACAGTCTGTTCATCCATCTGTCTACCCACCACTCGCCTGTCCGTCCACACGCCCGTCCTTCTATCCATCCTTCCACCCATCCAGCCATCCACCCACCCACCCATCCATCCATCCATCCATCCATTCATTCATCCGTCCATTGATTCATCCATTCTGCCGGCTTCTCTATCGACTTCTTCATCCGTCAATCCGTCCCCTCAGCCGGTAACCCATCCAAGATTTAAACAAGAGCAGCAGCAGCAGCAAACAGCAACAACAACAACTACCACGACGCCACGTATGACAAAAAACCCAAAGTAGAATCTCCAAATCTACACCAGCATAAGAAAATACATTGCTTGAAGTTTGAATATTTATACATTTTTTGCTCACTCCGATAATTTCCCCACGATCTGACTATTATTTCAAACATTTCTGCTATAGTTGCACAACCTCCAAAGCCACGAAGCTTGGATTTTTTCTGCGCGTATTTTTTAATGGACGTGTTTTTTTTGTTGTTGTTCTTTTTCGAAAAGTACTCTTAAAATAAAAATAGAAGAAGCAATTTTTAGAAAACACGCGAGTGTACACAGAGTGAAAAAGACGCGCAGAAAATGCACTGAAATGCACTTCAGCTTTTTAGAGACTGCATGTTGGAATCGTCAGTAACAATAAAGTATCTCAAATGTAATACTATAATGGAGCAAAAGGGTGAACGTGTAAGCAGCTGAAACCTCGCGACTACGTGGCCAAAAGTAATCAAACTTTGTGTACAGTCTCACTTTTTGATGATGAGTTACGTGGACATTGACTTTCGACAAAAAATCAGTCTTTAATATTATATTATTTATTTACGGTTTGGTTAAGCCGCAAAAGCAACAAAAAAAAAAAAAAAAGGCAATAACGCATTTTTGCCCCGTAGAGTCGAAAAGTGTGATAGGAAATTCCTGTCTTGACCTCTCTTTGCACGTTGGTGGTCGGAAATCAGCGTCATCACATCTGTGTATTTCTACGTGAAATTGTGGTCAAACACTTAGTTCTGTTGGTCATTGCATAGAATCCAAAATGCACGTTTTAATGTGGCCTAGACCTCAATTTACGTATGGGCTTCCTACAAAGAATTTGCAAGATGTATCTTGCCCAGGTCGACTAGCAGCGTAAGAAAAGTGTTCATAAAGTGTGATCAATATTAAGTAATTAATAATTGTTTAGTTAATCATTGATTTGTAATTATGCTGCTTATAATTCACAACTACTGCGCCATAACAAACCTGTCCGTATTTTATGAAAAAATACATTTTATTCCTTTTCAGCGACCGTGGCTCATGCGTGTGAATTTACCTCTTATGTCAACCAGTATGACCAGAATCTCAACTATCATGCACCAGATGGTTACATCATCAAGGGAGTGACCAGCGTGCATAGTAACGACAAAGAGTGAGTATTTGAAACAGCAGTAACCACGGGTTTTTTGCTCTGTTTGCCTGAGAATATCACTGCGGAAAATTATTCACAGTTCCAGTAGTCCTTCAGTCTTAAGCTGAGATTTCATGTGTACGAAAACGGAAACGCAAACGTCAGAAAATCCATCAAGTAGAAAAAAGAAAGAGTGACGTTCTCGTACACATGTAAACAGTCTTTCTATTTCACTACTTGATGGGTTTTGGACTCGGCTTAAGGCCGTGTTTTCATGTGTACCGAAACGCAAACGTCAAAAAGCCTTGAAGCAGTGAAAAAGAAAATATCTACCTTTGTGCACGGTAACACCGTTTCCGTACATATGGAAACATTTTCTTTTTACTACTTGATGGATTTTTGACGTTTCAGTTTCCATACCCAGGAATTCCCAGCTTGACAAACATAAACTAGGTCCGGACTTTGCTTTGGGGCCTTTAAGTCATAGCCGTAGTATTGGTGAACTGTGGGGGAGTTGTAGTATTAGTAATAGCTCCGACACCAGTGAGTAATAATAAAAATGAAGAAAGACAATGAAAAGAAGGAAATAAAGGATAAAACAAAAAACACCCACAAAAACAAAACGAGACGCATAAGCAGATAAAAAAAGGCAATAACGCATTTTTGCCCCGTAGAGTCGAAAAGTGTGATAGGAAATTCCTGTCTTGACCTCTCTTTGCACATTGGTGGTCGGAAATCAGCGTCATCACATCTGTGTATTTCTACGTGAAATTGTGGTCAAACACTTAGTTCTGTTGGTCATTGCATAGAATCCAAAATGCACGTTTTAATGTGGCCTAAACGCTACTTTAAATCGTTTATTCCATCATCAACTAGGATGTTACAATAATGTCGTCATCTTGATCGTAATCTGTGCACAGTTGAATTATGTCCTGCGTGTCAGGTCAATGTGTTTTAGTTAGGGAAGCATATTGTGTGCACTGTTAATTTTGTTAATTTAGTTAATTTATCAGTGTGTGTGTATATATGTGTGTGTGCGCGCTATGTATCATACTTTCTGCTTCTGTAACTGTATTGTTATGTATTCAATGATCAAAACAAATTTCCTTGTACAAGGACGAATAAAATTTATCTTATCTTATCTTATCTTATCTTAGATCGGTGGTTATCAGATTCCCAGGCCATATCACACCCTGCTCCCTTTGCGATGCCATCCCCCCCCCCCTTTCCCAAGGGTAAGACCTATTTCCTCGATGGGAAGTCATACACCTCCGCCCCACCCAAAATGAGATTTTTTTTTATACCTGTCAATTAAAAAGGAGTCATTTTGTTTTGTGTATATTTTAAATTTGAAAGAAGGCAAAAAAAAAAAAAATAATTAAAAAAAATAAAAATAAAAAATTCACTCACATAAAGTAAAAAGGACTTCCCACCTTTTGCAAATGTATTACTCTACTCGTTTTAATTCATAGCTTTATTACGGTGCTGAACTGTTATGCTGGCTACACACGTACAAATGTTTGCGCAAAGTTTGCACAAACACAGATTTAGAAACGCCTCCACACGACTCAAATGTTTCTGCAAATTTTGCACAAACAAACGCACATTACAAGATGGCTTCCATCGAGGAAGCACTACTGTTGTCCTCTGTTATGATAGATCTAGATGAAAAAACGTTCTGTTTGTGCAAATTGCCTACACACGAGCAAACTCAAGTTGACCAACACGTTGTTTGCACAAATAAAATCAAGCACACTTGATTTCTCGCAAACGTTTGCACAAACATTTGAAGCTCAGCACAAACACTCTACACACGTCAAATGCTGTTTGTGCAAACACTATTGGTGCAAACTTTGCGCAAACATTTGTACGTGTGTAGCCAGCATTAGAAGCATTGGTGTTTTGTATTACATAGAATATCTATGACCACCACAAGCCGTTGGCCTATTGCTGTAAACCAGATCTCATCCCAGCCCACGTATTTAAACATGCCGGGACCTCAGTTCTTGTTTATTCTGTTTTCCGAAAAACTGGAGATCTTCCCGTATGTAGAAGATGCATAACAAATGCACACCTTGACACTTGATTAAAGTGCATCATGGCACTTATCAAGCTGTTTCACAGTTCCGACTTATTCTAATTCCTTATTATCTTACGGTTCTTACTATAATTGAGCTAGAGGATGAATCTGTAAGCATCTAAAACTTCGCGACTGCGTCATCAAAAATTATGAAACTTGGTGTACTACATCAATTTTTGACGAAGAGTTACGTGGACACATTCATTTTGAACAAAAATCAGTCTTTACTATTATTTATATTAAAATTTTTTGAGCCGTAAAAACAGAGACGCATTTTCATCGGATAGAACCGAAAAGTGTGACCGGAAATTACGTCCTTGACTCGCTTTTCTTCTTCTTCTTCTTCTTCTGCTTCCTTAAAACTGGTTTACTCAGATTTGAGTATCTCACCAGTGCGCAATAAAAATCGACTCGGCCCGTGTCCCTGGGAGTTAAAAATTTATATACATATAAGGGTGTAAGAAGCGGGAGTCGATTAGATTTATAAAAACTTATAAAAACACTTGATTGTGGCCATGAGCAGATCAACCAATCTTATCACTGGGTTTATAAGTATATCTATGCAGCCTGTTCAGTAGCTAGCTCTCAACGTGTGCTTTTCCAATTTTTTCTTAAAAGAGTCTAGGCTACTGCACAATTTTAGGTCCTCCGGCAAAGAGTTCCACAGCCTCAACGTGCTCGGATAAAAAGAATATAAGTGGCCGTCAACACTGGACGATGGTATGGCATAGGTCTGGCTATTCCGCCTAGTCTTACTAAAATTAATCCCAATGTGTTCCATGGGTATATCCATCAGACCGCATCTACCTTTAAAGAAGCTGATAATTTTATTTCTTGCCCGCCTCTCCTCTAAAGGCATCCAGCCAAGTTTTTGCATATTAATCTTGGTGTTACCCTCCTCAAATTTATAGTTGTTTGTCACGAATCTGGCTGCTCTTTTCTGTATCTTTTCTAGATAATCTATGTGGGTTCTACAATGGGGGTCCCAGATGCTACATCCATATTCGAGTATTGGTCTAACAAGGGTCTTATAACATTTATCTTTAACATCCATGGGACAGTCTGAGATATTTCTCCTTAAAAAAGCTATTACTCCATTTGCCTTACGACTAATTGTGCTATACTGTTGTTTCCATCTAAGTTTCCTATCAATAACTATGCCAAGATAAGTAGCTGTTTCTGTTTCCTCTAATTTGAAGTTGTGGATAGTATAATCAAAACTGATGGTGTTAATTTTGTTTGTCACTCGAAGTACTTGACACTTCTTAGGATGGAATTCCATCTTCCACTTTTGTTCCCACTGTTGGAGTCTATTCAGGTCATTTTGTAACATTTCTGCATTTCTTACACTTCTGATGTTTCTATACAGTAGACTGCTATCGGCGAACAGCCTGATCGACGTACCAATGGACAGATCTTTGGATATATCATTTATATAAATTAGGAAAAAAAGAGGTCCTAAGACAGTACCTTGAGGGACTCCTGATACAACAGGTTTAGGTGATGATTCGCTCCCATCAACAATTACTTTTTGCTGGCGGTTGATCACATTGGTGGTCGAAAATCAACGTTATCACATCTGTATTTCTACGTGAAATTGTGGTGTTACAGTAAGTTCTATTAGTCATTGCATCGAATCCAAATGCCGTTTTAATGTAGCCTAAATCTAGATATACGGTTGGTCTTGGTACATGGAAAATTTGCTAGATTTATCTTGCGCGGGTCGGCTAGTAACACTAAAGAAGCAAACGCTTTCCGCCGAATTACTTAGGTGTGCAAAAGGTGGAGTTGGAGCAAACAAGAACCAGAGAGTATGTATGTACAGAGAGGTTTCACTATTGGTCGATCTGCACTGCGCGACACGGGAAGCTCCGCGAAACTACTGTTAGCACGGAGCGGAAAGTAGGTCGCTGCGGTAAACAATGTCCATTTGTGCATTTCCACAGGTGGCAAGAGCCTATAGACGGCTCTAAATAGTTTCAATCGGTCTAAAAATATGAATAAACCACAGTAAACAGATGTGCACACTATCTTTGGTGAATGCGGTCTCTTTCAATTCTTGTTTACCGCAGCGACCTAGTTTCGCGATTTGGCTGAAGTGAGACCACTCTATAACTATAACTCTCTGCAAGAACTAAGATCGCCTAACAAAAGCACATTTTTTTTTTTTTTGTACATAGATAATTTTCATGTTTACCTTGCTTGTTTCAGGGATCGGATTTTCAAATTTGACATATGCAGACTGGACACTGTTGGTGAAATCCCGATTGGCTGAGCTTTTGAAAGTTTTGTGGCTTACAGCTTTCTATGGACAGGCTTGATGAAGGCTTTCTCAGCGATTTATTTGTGATGTTTTTTTTGCCATCCCCCCAAAAAGTCCCCAAACTTCAGAGACCACTACAATGAATATTTAGATAATAAAAGTAAAAATATAAGAAAACACGTTTACTGGGTTTATTTAGAGATACCCTTATCTGCATGTCACTCTCTTCCTGTTTCCTGCTCAATCTAATAATCATGCCTGTGTGCGTGTGTGTGTGTGTGTGTTGTATGTGTGTTTCTCATTGTGTGTGTGCCTGTTTGTGTGTTTCTCATTGTGTGTGTGCCTGTTTGTGTGTTTCTCATTGTGTGTGTGCCTGTTTGTGTGTTTCTCATTGTGTGTGTTTGTTTGTGTGTTTCTCATTGTGTGTGTTTGTTTGTGTGTTTCTCATTGTGTGTGTGCCTGTTTGTGTGTTTCTCATTGTGTGTGTGCCTGTTTGTGTGTTTCTCATTGTGTGTGTTTGTTTGTGTGTTTCTCATTGTGTATGTGCCTGTTTGTGTGTTTCTCATTGTGTGTGTATTTGTCCGTGTCTTTCTTATTGTGTGTGTGTTTGTTTGTGTTTCTCATTGTGTGTGTATTTGTCTGTGTATTTCTCATTATGTGTGTGTTTGTTTGTGTGTTTCTCAGCGTGTGTGTGTTTCTCAATGTGTGTTTCTTAAAGTGTGCATGTTTGTGTGTTTCTCAATGTGTGTTTCTTATAGTGTGCATGTTTGTGTGTTTCTCAATGTGTGTTTCTTATAGTGTGCATGTTTGTGTGTTTCTCAATGTGTGTTTCTTATAGTGTGCATGTTTGTGTGTTTCTCAATGTGTGTTTCTCATAGTGTGCATGTTTGTGTGTTTCTCATTGTGAGTTTCTCATTGCGTGTGTGTTTGTTTGTGTGTTTCTCATTGTTGCAGTTGTTGTATCCGGCGCAAATTATTGCATCCACAATGATCACTTATGATCCTTTGCTCTGCAGTATGGTACGACAAGACGAAATGAAAACAAACAAAAACATCCATCACCCCGCACGTCACCCATAAAAAAAAGCAACAAATGACCAGCATCTTATCACAAAATTCTCTTAATCTCGAAAAACTGAATCATGATGAAAGACAACCGTGAAAGTGCAGAGCCTCGGAGCCATTATTTGTTCTTTTGTAAATTTCACAAGGAGTGACACGTATTGGTAGAACGTTAACTTTAAAGCACCCACTCACTCGTTGAGAATTTAGTGGGATTTAAAGAGACATATTGTTATTATCGACCAAATCGAGGGGCTCGACTTATATATATATCTAGTATAAAAAAAAGAGAAATTTTGCATGCTTGTAACTCTGGACAACCCGCGGGTTGTATTATAAATTTGGGGGTAAATTCTGAAAACTGAGAGTTAAATAATGTTTTTTTTTTTTTTTAATTATCGTATCTGTTAACTCTGAGAGTTATTCAGTTTTTTATTCCTCACGAAAATTACTGTAAAATCTGAGTTACGATAGTTTACCACGGGGCCTCTCGAAACGTATCGTGGCAAAACGTTCCAACTTATCGCTTCGTATTCGCATTAGAAATTACATCAACAATAACGAGAGTTTTAATACAATTCGTAGATATTTCATCCGTTTTTGTGTTGTATCAATGTCACAAATAAAATTACATAAATTTTAATAATTGAAGAGGTTATTTCAAGAACGAGCTTAAGTAATATTTTGATAAAAACAGAACTGCGCATATCTGTGGAAACTAGATAACAAGGCAAGGCTGAGAAAATTTGATTCAAGATTGTTGTTACTTGTACGTACGTTCCACATGTGTTTTGCGCTAGGAGTACGTATTTCAAAGCCTCTTGTGACTCCAGAGATAGCCCTCCCTCCCTCCAACAGCCTTAATTAATTATTCTTTCATCGTGTTGTTTTCCTCCTGTTTTTGGTTAAAAGGATAAGGGACATGGTTATGGATTCAATAAGATTTAGGGGTGAAGATAAGGATGGGGTTACGTGTAAGTACGTATACGTACGCCCCCCCTCCCCCCCCCCCCCCCAAGCGCGAAACGTTTGAGGTAAGTACGTACAAGTCACAATAGCCTTGATTTAGAAGTGGACCATACCAGTGCAAGGAGAAGGTTAAGTTGGCTTTTTTTTCTCGAAATGTCTCAAATGTGACTTGACCTTGGTCTTGAACTAATCTCTTCAATTATACATTAAACCTTTCAGTACCAACCTGTTTTCAACCATCTATCACTTAATTCAACTCTTGATTAGCTGCCTTCACTGTCATCTCTGCACCAATCAATTTGTGTCACTTCGAGCCACCATACATTGACGGATGGAGTGCGTTCCGAAAATCCGAGTATGGAACTCGCAGCTAAGTATCCGTATTTGTGACATATTCTACGATTGTTTTATTAGTTCATTTTCTTTATTTGTTAAATTTTCTATCCTGTTACATTTTTTTTCCTGATGAAAGATCAATCGACCGAAAGCTTGATTTGTGTATCCTTTACCATTGCGTTTTATCGTATCATCTCTGTATGATTTCTTACGCCAGGCTTTGCTACATACAATGGTCCAGAGTTAAGGTGCTCACCTCTCATGCCGAAGGTACCGGGCTCGATTTCCGGTCGGTGCAAGCAAGTTGGAAATTTGGGGGTATTTCCTGTCCCTGATCCTATGGTACGTAGAATCGAGGACCTAGTCTTCTCGGACAATGACGAAGAACTCGGATGGCCCGTCTGCACGTTGCGCACGTTAAAGATACCTTGGCAGTTGGAAATCGAAAAGAGCAGGTCCAACAAGGCCTCTACCCGGGCAAAAAAAACAACAACCCACAACTAATACCCCCCCCCCCCCCGGAACAAACAAGTATACAAAACACAAATACAAATACAACAATAACTGTCATGATCTCATTTTGGGGATCCAGTGAGTAGTGTTAGGGTGATCCGACCCTTAGAATAAAAAAATGGGATTTTATAGGTTAGTGGACTCACGCCCTAAGGCGGTGAGTTTTGCAAGCAGTGCACGGGGCACGTGAACCCGGCATGATTTCGGAAGGTGAGACAAGAAACTTTCACGGGGTTTGGCTGGAGATATGTAAGCTTAAGTCGCCATTGTTTAAGCAGAGAACGGCTGTGGAAATCATTCGATCCAGTGAGGTTCCTCTCGGCTCGAGCTCCAGGGCCTGACAATAGGAGTCGAACACAGACAGAATAGATACAAGTGAAGTCGAAGTGGAGTGACTGTGTCGTCATCCAGAGAATTGATAAACGCCTCGTCGCACTAGGCCAAAAGTGCGAACCGTGTCCTTTGGATCTACGCTCGTACTGGGCTACGAGCGTATAATGGTAGGCAATCCATAAGTCCACACAATAGAGACAGGAATTACTAGATCAGCCCAGTGACGAAGCTGAGTAGTAGGAAAGCCACCTGGCAATCCTCACAATAGAGACAGGATTAATACAGTGTAGAATGATAGTGTGTGCGGAAAGAAAGAAGTATTGAAGTCATTCATAGAAAAATAATCTTTTGTAGACGTAGTACGTAGAGATTGTATCTCATGTTATATCGAATGCCTTAGTTGTATCCCATGTGAAATTAGAACTCTTGAATTACAGATAATAAGTTCAGCGACAAGCTGGAGTTCCCACAATAGGGCTTTGATGTAGCCACTAATTAATGCAGTCCCATTTATTGTATCTGCAATCCTATCTATTGTATCTGCCACCATATTTATTGTATCTGCAATCCTATCTATTGTATCTGCAACCATATTTATTGTATCTGCAATCCTATCTATTGTATCTGCAAACACATTATTGTATCTGCAATCATACCTATTGTATCCGTAGTAATAAAGTAGTATGGCCCTTCAGGCCTGATATATATATTCAACAAGTGTGTTATTAATTATTATGATTGTGCCTGGACGAGTGTGAGTGGCCTTTCGATTAGTCGAATGCGCTATTATCCCCAAGACCTTACTCACCTCGAACATTGACAATAACAACAAAAATAAGCAATAATAATAAAAAAAAACAAGAAGAAGAGAGGTGCAACTGCCAAGGGCATAGATCCCTCTAAAACAAAGACCTTAAACACATGCAAACAACTTTTTCTCTATGTCACATTTTGACTTTGCTTCAAGCCATGGGGAGACACCATAGACTTTTCCGTGAATTTTCATTATACTCAATCAAAGTGCCGGCATATTCCAAGTTTATCTATAGGATTTATAAAAAAACAACAACAACAACCAAAAACATTCTAGCACTTTCATTTATCATACTGGGTGATGCCGTCTTAGCAAAATAAGATGCGAACAAGGACTACTGTATGAAAGGACGCGCACGGCCGATCTTCTGACATTGCTAGCGAAGGCCATTTGATTATTGACACCTACAGCCTTATTATGACACCTAAGACTAACCAATTGTAACCAATGTTGCATCCAAACATAATCTCATTAAATAAAGCAGTTTTACCACAGTTAATGACGATACCATACAGTAGAACCTCTGGCATAAGACCTCAGTATGTAATAACACATGCAATTTGACCTTGAAATCAACCTTTTGTATTGGATTTTTTTTAACCACCTTAATTATAGCCCATTCCATGAATCAGGACCATTTCTGTAGTCTTATAGAATGGTTCCTCTGTATACAGAAACGAAAAATAACTCACCATGTTGCAGCCCAAATTAGTCAGCGAGCCGTACCTTCTTGATGGAGGTCTGGTACAGAGCTGAATTTCTTTGATGGTCCTTTTCCAAATTATGAATCCCATGCAGAAGAACATTTATTTTGCCAGGCGTCGCAGCAGATGTTTAGAAAATAATCCAAAACCATAGTAGGTGTTCATGGTGAGAAGAATGTTGACAAGTCTTTGACGGCAGCATGCTTTATGTTTGGATTTCTTCACAAAGCACAAACCAGTCCTTATGAACTCATATGTGCACACATGTGGGACAGTCAAACAACCCCTTGAAACTTCTTGGATGAAGTCTTTTACTTCGCTTGACAATAAACACTTCAGCAAATGAACTGAATCGTACAACAAATACCAAGCTCGCTGATCATTCAAAGGATGCACAGTGTCACAAATCCCAGACTGGGAGATGTAATAAATTATAACAAGACAACAATCACGAACGAACACGTATAACACTTAACAGAACAACCCATCAGACTCACACATTTATTAAACATAAAGATAAAGATAACAGTGCAATGACATACAGTATATTACTCTATTCAACTGCCGTCCAACGGCCTTCTTCCCTCAAGCACTCTCCCTCGGGTCCACAACCCGGTAGTTACTTTTAAAAACACTTCGGCTTCAGCCTCTCCACTCAATGTCTTAATAACACCGTATTTCTTTCGCACCGCAGTCTCTCAATAGCACCTCCCTATGGCAATAACACCTGAGCATTCCAAGAGCTCCTCAACATGGCAATAGCACGTTAATAGTTCAATTCACATTAATATCACAATAGCACAGTCGTATATCACTATCACATGTAGTACATCTTAAGAGCACATTAACAATTATATACACATCCCTGTCTGTGGCCAAACTGCCACGACTCATGCGCCCCTCCTGTCCTGCTCGACAGCTTCACTCCACTGGCCTATGCGTAGCCTTCGGCCCTATGTTGGCCTATCCCCTGTGCTCACCGCGGGTGGCGTCTCTGCCCGACCCCGGCACCTACAAGAAGAACATTACATTGGTATAATACCATACCATTTCTAACCACTTCACCCCTCATTACAAACCATGAAGCGTACACACAATAGTCCACCTTCACTCACCACACATCTTACGGTAACACACCTCCACCGTACCACACAGCACTCACTCTCGCTACGAATCCATGAACCTAACTTACATCTATCGCTCATGGCGCACATTTCTATACACAGTAATCAATGGCTTCCACATTCCTCACATATACTTATTTACATCACGGTCATAGGCGAATATAGTACATCAATCATCATAATTATAAATCATAGTTCAACCTACCAGTCATCACTGGAAAACACACAACAATCTCCCGACTGCTCTGATCTCACGTCTGTCCCCTGGGACCTCTTAACTTGCAGTGATCTGACTATTCAGATTTTGCCTCTACTAGACCTCAACTCCACTCACAACATGCACGCTTCAACGTTAACTAACAGAAGTCAATATAGGTGAGCAGCCTCACTATCCCGTGAGTCAATCCTACACTTCCATGCCCCCGTAATCCTTGAATCCCGCTCACTCCACTCGTGACACACAGTCTCAAAGTCAGTTCTTCTTGTGAATAATTTGCAGTATTGCTGATTGATTTTATGATTGTCAGTCATGGACCCTAAAACAATCCCACCTGTCTTCTCAACAACAGCAGCAGCTTTCTTGACAACAGTGAATTGGTAGGCAGCTGTTAGGTTGTGAACAGGGGTAACAGATACCATGACACTAGGTCCACCATGCAAACATTTCATCATGACACATAAGGGGCTGTTCAAATACATTATTACACCATTTTGGGGACTTTTTGACCCCCCCCCCCTTATTACACTTTTCTTACAGAAGCCAAAGACCCCCCCCCCCCCCCCCATTCTGTATTATTACAATTTTGCATACTCGGTACTATTTTTTTTTAGCTTCACTAGTATAAGTCTATAACAGTGAACAGTATGTAATACAGCATGTATTAACGTTTTATTGGAAACAAATATCACAAAAACTCAGCAGTGAAAAAATCATCTGTAATGTGGTGGACACATACAGTCAAAAAACAATCTTAATTAATAGTGACAAGAATACAGTTGTCACAAAAATGCATGTTGAGATATCGCAAATCCACTATAAGTGAAGTCAACTGTGAATATGGGCACATAATAGGAAAATTTAAAAAAATAATTGGGTGATCAATAGATAATAATAATAATAAAGATTTCTTATATATAGCGCCTTTCCCCACCAAGTGAGCCCAAAGCGCTGTACATATCATTGACATATTTACATAATACAGAAACACAATTACACATATCACATACATCTTAATTAACAGTCAAGACATCTTGTAATCATACACTCATATATATCTGGCAAGGACATGATGCTAATGAAAATAGTTCCTAAATAGGTGCGTTTTGATATGCCCTTTGAATGCCTCTAAGGTATTACATTCTTTAATATCATTTGGAAGAGAGTTCCATACTGTTGGACCTGTAAAAGTGAAGACTCTCTGTCCATACCTTTTCAAATGAGCTCTAGGAACTGTTAATAGGTTTGAATTACTGGATCTAAGTCTCCTTGATGGTGTGTATGGGACAATTAGGTCAGTTAAATAAGATGAACAATCATTCCTTAAAGATAAAAATAGTTTAAAAAATAAATGACAAATATTTTTTTTTCTCTCAGTTACCCAACCTTTTTACCTCCTAGGGAGCAAAAAGTGTAATATTACACTTGGGTGACCCCCCCCCCCTCATTACACTTTTCTTACAGGAGCCAAAGACCCCCCCCCCCCTCCGAGGTGTAATAATGTATTTGAACGGCCCCTAACATAGAGCTTGCTTTGGAGTCTTGGTCATTTTTTGACATGCCATAGAGAACACCCCCTGAAAAGGCGACTCTTTGGCGAATTTTCACTTCATCGACTAACAAAAAACAATGTTTCTGCTGAGCATTCTTTGCTTTCTGAAATGTTTTCTCCAGTACTTGATCAACATCTGTAGAAGAGATCATAGACTGCAGCTTTCTTGGGAGAACAAGAAAGTCAGGCAGTTGATGGTAATTACAGTGAGGGAAAGATTCAATTGCAAAGCAGTAATCTGCCACCGAGAATGCCTTGTCATATATGAGTTGAAGCTGTCTTGTAAGAAATTTGAACTAGTTGAAGAGTCGTTGCCATTTTTTTAACAACACCATCCACAGGAAGGTCATATTTTTTTATTTTTTTTTTGGGCTCAGATTGAAATGCGAATTTTAATGCATTCATTTTGTGCATGACTCAGAAATTAGATATTGCTATTAAGTTTGCTCAGATTATTATGAAGTTACTTTTTCTGCAAGTCTAGTAAATGAAAAAGTAGATAAGATTAAATAGGAATTACATTTACAGAAATAGAAATATTCCTAGGTAAGAGAGAGATCAAACCTAGTGGGCTTCTGCCATGTATTCTAGTAGTGTCCTGTACTGAATACTTTGTAGTCGGCTGTTCTCGAACCCTTTAGGTTTTTTCATTATCAGCTGACAGTTTTGTCATTCAGTTACATCCGCTGGTATATAATCATGCAGTTTTCCACGTACATGTGCTTCCAGCAACTAAAAATACTGAATGAATAAGACAAAATATTAATGAATTATAGATTAAATAAAAGATCTGTTAAGATACACCGAAAGTATAGATAATAAATAATAGTGTACTGAATACTTTGTTGTCGGCTGTTCTCGAACCCTTTAGGTTTTTTTTCATTACCAGCTGACGAGTTTGTAATTCAGCAAAAAAAAAAAAAAAAGGTAAGGGAAAATAGTCCCAGTCTCAACAAATCCTAAACCCCAAACTCTGAACATTCAGAGAAATTAACTGTTTAAACAAAATCGAACTTGGGTACATGATGCAATAAGAAAAAAAATAAAAAAATAACGATAATAACTGTCTTTTTCAAAAACTGGCCAAGAAGGAAAACTGCGGTGTACGAATTACTGGTAAAGATGCAATGACACAGAGACATCAAACAAGGTGTTTATGTTGTCTAAGCTATCAGTATCGTAATGACAATAGGAGCACCTGTATTTAATCTAACTTTACTTCATGCACTTTGGAATGTTGGTTTCGCATTTTTCACCTTTCGTCATTGCCCTTTTTTTTTTTTTTTGCTTTTATTTCACTTTCATCCGCCATCTACATTTTCTCAATTAACACTCTGCAAGACACAACTTTTAATATGCCATAGACGATGATCACTTTCTAGATACTGGTGGCTGATTATCCGGTCATATCAAATGACATCAGTCTGATGAAACCCAAGTTGAGTTCGGGGTACCAAAACCTCTCATGGCACGCCAACAATTAAAAATCACTTGTCTGTACAGAATGGCTATTCCATTAAATGCTCCCTATGCTGCCATTCTATTTCGAAGATGTGGAAAACGTTATTCATGGTTCCATATTTCATCTTACTTATACATAATTTGGCTATTGGTATAATGTGATTTATAATAATTATTTATCCTCTTACTTGTACATTCGTTATGGTCTTCTTTAACTATCCCAAAGAGTGCTGTCACTTCGTCCATGTCTAATTTATATCCTGTTTTCATGAAGATCATCTGGCGAATATGATACCAAAATTCTCTGACTTTCTTACAACGATAGAAGAAATGTTCTATATAGTCTCTTTCATTGCAGTATGCACAGTTTTCCGATGATTTTATTCCTATTCGTGTAAGTAGTATGTTGGTGGGATAGATATTATGTATTAATTTGAAGTGAAGAAGCCTAAGTCTACTTTCACGAGATGCATTTTTTGCTATCATAAAATATTTTGTTATATCTATATCCAACTTTCTTTTCCAAAAGCTCACTCCACAAATAGTGCCATCTCTCGTGTTTAAAAACGAATTTCGTATCTGCTTATTAGTTTTGGCAAAGAAAGATTCTACATGTTCAGGCAGCTTACGAGCTCTCTCTATGGCTTCCTTAATCATGTCCTTTGTGACCCTGTTTAGTAATTCCCTCTGGTTTTCTGTAAAGGCATTTGTCATTGCATTATGTTCAAACAGTAGTCCTGGATAATTTCCTGTCTTTTCCTGTATTATCTCCCTTCTAATTACCCCTTCCTCATTCCATATGTCATGTACATATCTAACATTTGCTTCAACCCATTTTGGGAAAAAAAAGGAAGGTCATAGTTAATCGCTGAGTGCACAGCCTCAAAGAATTGTGTGTAGGATGACAGACCAGTGTTTGGACTTAAGATTTTACCCAAAGGCACGTTAATCCCATTCTTGAAAGCAGAAAGAGTAAGAGGTGGACACAAAGTAGATTTGTTGTGAACAATTATTGAAAAGAAACTCTCTCTATAATCTTTCACCATGAAAATACACACAAATTTGTCTTCTGGACGAGATAGGAGAAGATTTTCATACTTTTTTAACAACTCTTTGTCAGGAGAAAACTCAGAAAACGAAGTGATTCTGTCTTTCTTGATGAAATAGTTCAGCTGTTGATCCTCAGCTTTAGGCTCGCGTGGTGCTGGTTTTGGTGTTGGCAAACAAGAAGAAGGAACATTAAAAATACTTGGTGGCAACACAGGCCGAGTATGTCCACCTGGTATCTTGACCATAGGTGTATCCGCTGGCCAATGTCTCTCACATATAAAAAATTTTGTTGGGTCGACAGCGAAATCCTCACGTGGGGGGAGAACGTTCAACCATTTCTGTTTTTCTTGTTCGTCTTTAGGTAGTTTAAACACACGGCATTTGTTAGATTCGTTGTAGTTGCCTTTGCAGTTCACAACACCACACTTGTTTGGCATTTTGAAAGAATATAAATTCCACAACTTGCAAAAAATATCCACCAGTATCACATTGTTTCACATGTCTGTTTCAATGTTTATATTTTCCCACACAACCAAAGCACTTGTTCCGGTAACGTAAACATCCGGGAGAAAAAGAGTGTAAGCTTTCTGCACTAGATCTAGGCCTAAAAATAAAAGTTTTGGCATGTTGGATATTCACTAAGTAAATTAATGCCAACAAATCGTATGGAAAATGTTTACTTACTTAATTGACATAAACTTCATCGCATCTTATTAGTCTAGATTACTACGCTAAAGCGCACTATTACGTTCGGTCTAAAAATAGACTATTCATCAGAAACTGGGTCAATGCAATGGCCTTCGCTAGCGATGTCAGAAGATCGGCCGTGCGCGTCCTTTCATACAGTAGTCCTTGGATGCGAATGAACTTAAAAGCCTCACCGGGTGTGTTAGAAATCGAGGGGTATTTGCATTCGATATTTTTCAGATTTTGAGGTTTTGTCATGAAACTGGTTCTCTCACTCCTAATTTTACTAAGTATAAGAGTCATATGGATGTAGGCCCTATATTTAGTGGGCATTTTTATGGAAGTTTCGATTCTGAAGCGTACTGAGCAAAACTCTGATTTTACACAACTCTTCAAATTCTCAATCGTAATTTTCTCGAAAAGGCAACAATGCACATACAACAATATGGAAAATACCCGACGAAATATGCATGAATTGCAGTTAGAAGATTTAGTATTCAAAATAGATTGCTGTACCCGAAATACATTGTGAGATTTTTTTTTCTTGGTTATTATTATTACTAGCTGATTTACCCGGCCCTGCCCGGGAGAAGTATATAACTTATAATGATCT